>JALGQZ010000008.1:60593813-61193813 GCA_023105745.1 Austropuccinia psidii | reverse complement strand
ACATCAATATTGAGACCTGATACATTCATTGAGGATGCAATAGTGGTTGTGAGTGGAATTTTGGGACTAATTGGTGACTGTGTTGTTTGAACATATTCTATACTATATTCACTATCTGACTCATGAACAGAACCTGAATGGGATTTACATGGGTTGTAAGATTACATGATGGTTAAAAACCTACAGTTATGTTTTCAGCTTGATAAAAAAGCTCAGTATTATGATAAAATAGAGTGATTTCAAGCGTATAATGGAGAAACTGTATGAATAGTGGGAACCAAGTTCCTTGTGGAATTCTAATAAGACTATTTTTAGGAGAATTCTCCCTGCCTACTCTTGAGCTCTTCCGCTTTTGTCAGAATCCACACTGCATAGCCTACCGGCATATAATTTCATATTTCCTTGATCTCAAAGAGAACCAATCCTCCATAAGTAATCAGATTCAATAAACATTTCCCCCTCCCCGTCTTCACATTGAGTGATTTATCCAACTGCCAATATATGCATCAAAATTTCCCAGCATTCTATATCTGTATAAGGGTATATTCATGAAGAATTCACCCACAAAAGAGACATCACCTTTTTAACAAAGGAAAGACATTCCAACCAATTGAAAGCCTGCTGCACTCAAACAAAATACCAATACTTTAGCTCCACTCAAAATGCTTATTTAATAGATTTATATTTTTATGTTTGTAATAAGGATTAAACCATGTACAATGGCATGCCAGCACACATGGTTTGAATTTTAATCCCCTCAATTCAATGTTGACACATCCCTAATGGAATGCCCCTCAAGGGTCAAACCCGCAGTATCACCATGTGCAAATAAAATAGAATATGTATGAGCATTGAGCAGCATGGCATTTTACTCAACTAACCTCTTAACTTATTCCCCCATCCAGATGAGACATGTTACACTTCATCCCCTGTGTCTTGGCCACCATTACAAATGGGATAAAATACTCAGCTGGTTCAAATCATCTCCCCCCTTCATAAGTAATCACTCAGTTTTTTTTCCAATTGATAACACTCCTAAGAACTTGCACATCAACCATAGATATTTATAAACAAACCAACTTTATTCACGATTCCTGAAACAATGACAACCCGCCGCTATTCCAAAATGCATATATGCATGTGTCAACACTGCTCAACTCAAACATACTCTTCCCCTGAGGGTGATAGGAAGTTAGTTGCCTTCACACCTTTCCAACATAAACAGCACATCAAAAAGCTCAAATCAGCCTTTGCACCCAAATCGCTTCCAAAAATCCCTACTTCTGCATCAGGATCTGAGTGCCCACAAATTTTATTGGATCAAATTTTTCCAGCTTATTATTCTCAATTGACCCAAAGCACATTCTCAAAACCACCGGGTCTCACTTCCACTGCATAGAAACCATACAGTGGCAGTCCAAACCTACCCACACACAATCTTGGAATGATTATATCTGCCATTCTATTATCAAGGTATAACATACCCTGCAGGGATTCACACATTCTCAACCCCTCCCTGAACCTGCTGATCAAGTCCAGTATCTCAAGCTCAGGTGGTCCCCCCACTCCTGCATTCCATATACCTCAAGATCTCAGTACCATATTTGAACATCTCCAATTGGAGCCAGTGATTCAAAACTATATATTTTGTTCTCAATGTTTCTTTCTTAATGGCCTTACTGAATCTTTCACAACTGATCAACCCCAGTGTCAATGCCATAATGACCCAAATGATCATGATCCCCCTTGCACACAATCATTAGGAAAATTCAGCAATTTATTTGAACCCTGCACCCAAAACACAAACAACATCAAAAAAAGTTTATCCCAGAAAAACATTTCATTTATAAACCATTCAAAAATTGGCTTGACAGATTTCTCCAGCAGGCTGTAATTATGGAAATTCTGCATCAACATCAACAATCCCAAACTCCCAAAGGTTCCCCCAAATGTGACATCTGGGATGGATTGATCTGGAGATGCTTCACTGGCACTAGAAATATCAATGACCCCCCATTCATGTCCATTTCTGGTGCATTGTCCTTCTCCATTTATGTGGACTGGTTTAATGCATATGGAAAGTCAACCCGGTTGGCCAGCATTGGACCTATCATGCTTATTTGTCTTAATCTCCCCCCAAGTGAAATATTGAAGCCAGAGAATGTCTATGTTGCAGTAATCATCCCTGGTCCAAAGGAGCCAACTTCCCTTCAATTGAGTTACCTATTAATGCCACTAGTCAAGGATCTCAAAGAGCTATGGCAAGGTTACCATTTTTCACCAACTTCAACAGGTCCTTTATGATCCTTTATCCATGTTTCCATCCTCACAGCCATTGCGGATGTGGTGGCAGGCACATGATTACTGGATTTATTTCTCATTCAGGCAATCACTTTTGTAATTTTTGCACTATTCACAAAGCTCAAATTGAAGAAATTGGTCCTCAATTTCACTACACACGCTCATACCAAAATCATAAATCAACCATTGCAAAATGGCTTTGGGCATCCCCACAACAAAGACAAGCAATTTCCTCTGAGTATGGAGTGTGATATTCAATTTTGGAAGACCCTCCATATTGGGATGCAACCAGAATGGTTAATCCTGACATAATGCATAATTCAATACTTGGAATTTTGAAAGATCATTCAGCTTTCAAATTGTGCATTCCAGAGTCCAAATCATAAATATATTTCAGGTCCCGCAGGAAATCCAATGACACCAACAGTTCATACTCAGATTCCATGACCTCCAACAGCTCTCTTGATCAAATCACATTGAGAGAGGCCGGCTCCCTGAGAAGAGATGCAGTGAAAATAATAAATGAGTCACTCCCCACTACTTCCACCCAGAAAAATTACTTCCCAATTCCCATCCATCTAGTGGCTCTGCGGAGATTCCCTCATTTGATGCGGATTACATCCCTGCTTCCAAAATTCCCTCTGAGCTGGATATCAGTGCACTGAGTGATCACCAGATCAAGGGTGAGGCTCTGGAGCATCTCTGAAAAATCATATCTGTTACAATAATTCCCTTGTCATGGACAAGAGTACCCGCAAAATGGGTTCCCCCTCTCATGGTAGTTTTAAAGCCGCTGAATGGGCTCTCTTATACAAGGTCTATATTCCATTTTTAATTCTCAGTCAACATATGTCATTAGATTAACACAATTCCCCCAACACTCAAAGGAAAATGGGTCAAGAAGAAGACCTTGCAAATGAACTAACCAAGAATACATTCCATTTGATTAGTGCTATCAACATTACCACAAGCTGGACTGTTTCAATGGATGATACAACTGCATTTGCTGAAAATTGGAAAGAATTCTGCCTTTCCAATCAACACCTGTTCCCAAAACAAAAAATTAAACCAAATAATAATTTTTCTGATCATATTGCAGAACTCTTCCAGCGTTGGGGCCCAGCACAAGCCTCAGCCACATGGGGTTATGAGCGCTTGATTGGAGTATTTGTAAAGATGCCAACAAATAGCAAAATATCTACATCAATTAATAAGATAGATATATTCACATTGATCATGAGCTGAATAAGACTAACTTCTTGCAACTCTGAATAGATGATATAGATAAAACCTTACTTCAACATATCTGTCAATGTTCCAGCCTTTCTGTTCTCCTGAAATCCTCATCTGTCCCATGTGAAATAAAACAACTTTTTGAATCACCGCGGCCTGCCCCATTCAATCACCAAAAATATAACAAACCATCCTGCCATGAGCAACGAAATTATTATTTCCTGGTTGAGTACTTACAGAATTTTCATTCCAAAATGGAAATAGTTTAATGGCTCAGATTTGACACTACTGTACAATCCACAAGTCATCCCACTTCAAGGATTGTCTCACCCTGGTATTTTCCAGTTTCAAACATTAATACTTGGAAAAATATATTTTCAACTGAATCCAAAAATGTTAGCAACAGTGTGATATGTTTTCTGAGGGGCAACCCATGACAATTTGGTATTATTAATAGCATTTCTAAAGTCTCTGAGCCATCTAGCATACTGAACAATAACTTTCTGATCTTAAAAACTTTGAAGATTGATGTGACTTTCTTACCAAATTGGCCGCATCTCAATATTTATAAAGCTGTTGGTTTTGATGATAAACACTTTATTATATCTGAAGAATAAATAGAAGGTCACTGTGGATTGTATGACAACAAATTGATGTGATGTGGACTTCTTGTAATGATAAAACCCTTATTTCCTGATATTTAGTATATTCTTTTTGATTAAAATATAGTGATACAATAACACAATGGATTAGGAATTTTGCTAGAGAAATAACTGCCTCAGGATTTGGTGACAGTGACATGCCATTGTGACAAGAAAATCCCTTTGGTTCACATGGCCACAAAGAAATTACTATTTTTCCATTGGGTATGGTGTGAATTAGCCAATTGCAATGATCAAATGACCCACACACTAACATACTACAGGATCTAAAATGACACCACTGCCCCATCATCACGTTGGAAGGGGAATATTGGCCCATAATCCAAGTGGGCCTCAGAGTTACATTGCATCCCTGGGATATTGCATGTTTATAAGCTGCATGGAGCTGGTCATATGCCCTAATGAGTTCTTTTTGCAGGTAGGTTTCAGGAATCAGCCCCTGCAACCGCACCCGCCAACAGTGGTTCCACATGTGTCACCCCCAAATGGTTGATGCCACTTGACATTAGGCCCTCACATGCTTTTCCCTTGTGTGCATGTGGCACACCAATGCACCCTCTGCATTGTGCAGAGGTCTCCAACCATGTCACCCACTCATGCTGAGCTGTTTCATGGCTACACAAAATTAGGAAAACACATCATTTGTCCTTGTTTTGCGCATCACACACACACACCCACGGGATTGTGTGAAGGGCTCCACCAGTGTCACCCACTGAGGCAAAGTCCTTTCATGGATTACCTGGGAAGTCACACACCCCTTCTCTACATCAAGACTGGCTGAAGGACCTCTTCAATGTGTGCATGTGGAAACAGGCGGGTCTTGTGTAATTTCTACCAACTTTTGGATGGTTGAGGGGGGATGCGGTGGTGAGGAATCTCAGCTGAAGGCACAGGGGAACCAATATTGGTGGATGTCACAGGATTTGGTGTAAGACCAGAGTGTGACATGGGCTTGCCATTTGCTTTATTTTTACTTGACATGGGCTTGACTTTTATCCTGCTTGACACTTGCATGACATGAAGTCAATCACCAATTATTGACGCGAGATTCTCCCTGTTGAATAAGCTCAAATCAACTCTTTGAGGTGGTAATATGGAAAATACTTCAATACCACAAGAAAGATCCATGAAAGTTTTTTTTCTCAATTTCACGCCAAAATAATGGAAATGTGAGAAATCCCATGTTACATATACACTGAGAATAGTGTTATGCATGTTTTGGGCACTTAATATTATGGTATTCCTATATACACTTTTGGTACACCTATATTGTATATCAGTCTTTAAGCCTGAATCTCTATTTTTGATGTGAAAATAGTTAGAGGGGACAAAAGACATCAAAGAGAGCCAGGGTACCCAACTTCTGAGGCTTCTGAGGCGTGGAAAGCTCTAAAGCTTGGTTCCATAGCTGATCCTTTCCCAATTAGTATACTAAAACCTTTTGGGAACTTGGTTACCAAGTTAAAATCCCATTAAATCATAAGAAAATAGCAAATAAGCTGCTATTTTGATGTGCCAAGGAGGTAAAGATCAGCTTAGACTCCTACAACCATGTCAATTATTAAGTAACTTCCATGGATAAGCCCCACAAGAGTAATTGAAACCCTTTTTGGACTAGTATCCATTGATTTACCTCATAGCAACCAGCCATATACTGCTATTTGCAGTTTTATGTAGAAATGAGGTAAAAACTTCAAGAATTCATTAAAAGTACAATTCTTGATTAATCTTTGTAAAACTTTCAGGACAAATTGAAAACTGTATAATTAATATAAAAACCAAAAATAATTCTACTTTTACATGTAAAATTCAAAGTTTTACTTAAAGTCCATTTTTGATGATTCCACGTGAAACACAGAATCTTTAAAAATTTACAGAAAAAACATTCTGTGATAAAATTTTCAATAACATTGATACATTTGAGAAATCAATTATTATTCTGGAATAAAAGAATATTTAAATTTGTTACTCCTTTTATTCTTAACCATGAATGGGTTGATAGTCACATAATAACCTCAATTAAGCAATTATGATAATCTTACATGACAACAGATGATTCAATCAATAATCCAAAAAGGCTTATTGTTTTCTCACTCACTTTTTTTCAGTTTTCTCCATGGCACGCCTCTGTGATCTTTCTTAGACTTAAAAGAGGCTTCCTGTGAACCTTTGAGATATGACCACATACCCAAAAAGGTCACAAGAAATATTTAATATAATTATACATTAAAAATAAGTACTTTTAAAATACAAAAATACCATAAATTGACATAAAACTTGGTTTAACTTAAAAACAATGAATAAACATGTGAAATAAATTATACCATTGGATTCCCCATGGTAAAATACACATATACCATTTTTATGGCATATCTGTAAAGTCAATATTTAATAAGTTATAAGTAATAATACCTTATAAAATACACAAATCCTTATTTATTTCAAAAGCCAATGAGACAACATGTGAAATAAATTGTACCAGTGGATTCTCCATACAAATCCACATATAAAACAATTAAGAAGCTAAGCTTCAAACTCAATACTTAAGGAAATAACCTGAATATATGCACTTTTTTGGTCAATGCATATATTCAAGGATTTTAGCTAATATCTCTTGAATTATACATGATAGAGTGATGAACCAAAAATAAATTCATCACGTAATTACTGTAGGAACACAGAAATGAAGTTTATTTCACAAGCTATAAACAAGGTTAAAACCTGTAAGGAATTATTGATTAAAATCAACAGAGCTGTTGACCACTTTGTTGTGAAAGTGGTCCAAACTTAAAAAAAAGTGGACATTTGGATTCTACTAGTTTATTTGTGAATAATTATGTTTTTTTTATTCTAATATTCAAGGTATAACCCCTTGAAATTATAGCTTGAAGTTTAAAATATTAAATTTCAACAGAAAAGATGAGTTACAAGAAAAATCATCAAAAATAGAGTTTTGATGATGTAATGAAATGCTCTTGGAAGCATAATGAAGTTATGCCAAGCTATTATAATTCCCACTTTGAATGGCTGAAGCGTGTAAATATTAAAAGTTATTAACGATCAAAATTTGAGCTTAATTTGATCATTTATGATCACTCACTGTCACCTTAAATTAAGTTTAACAGTCATATGAGTGATAGAATTGGTGAATGCTATTAGTTTATGATTAAAACTAATAAAATCCACGAATTTTGGGGTTCTTCCAAGTATTTGACGTCATCAAACCTGGAGTTATAGTGATAACTCTAAATAATGGCATAATAACAATGTAATATGGTTTGATCATGATGTAATCATCACCAAACCTTAAAATATTGATCAGTCCTAGTGGATATGATCAGTACACGTCTACTAGAAGCCTGTTGGACTCTAGGAGGGAGGTATTTACTATAAATAGAGCTCTTTTTACTCTGTTTTCCCCTCAGACACATCAAAAACATTAAATCAATACAATAAAAAGGTAATTTCTTTATTCTTTATATATAAAACTTTTATATTATTAAAGACCAAAGATCATCTTATTATAATCATCAATTTTGACGTGATTAAATCATTTATTTGATTGTTTTTGTTAAAAATCTCTCTAAAATCCCATTTCCACGTAAAAATCAAGAATATTTGTAATTTCTCTATTTTTTATTGTAAATACAATTTGGATAAGTTGTATCTATATTATTTGGCATAAAATATCTCAAAATTATTATATTAAGTATTAAAAGTAGGTTATTTTCTCTCTATTATTCTTTAAATAATTCTTTAATTAATATAAATAGTATTTATATTAATTTATAACTTTAATATTGGTAATATTATTGTTATTAATTGTTTTTTATTAATAAAAAACAATTTTTTACGCCTTTATTATTTGTTTGTAACAATAATAAAGTGCCTTTGAATATATTAATTATTTTATATCAATATATTTATTTTATTATATTATATTTTAGAATATAAATTATATTATCATATTTTATTAATAATATAATTATTTTTACGCCATAATTATGATAATTCTTTATTATTATGATTATTTTTATCTTATTTATTTCGTTTATAAGGACATTCATAGTACAATAAGTAAAATATTAGTAATTTTTACTTATTGTTTCATAGTCAAATCTTACATTTGGGGGCAGAACTTTGATGGAATTCAAAGACAAAGAGGAACAAAGAATGAGACAACCCCATTTCCCAAAGAAATAACCTTGTCTCCCGATGTTGTAAATACTTTAACAGAGCTTAAAAATAGTATTTTACCTCTTACAGACATTAAAAATAGTTTATTATCTTTACAAGAAATAAATAATAGCTTATCATCTTTAACAAAACTTGTTACACAAAATAAGAAAGAAATTGATAACATAAAATTTATTATTGAAAATAATAAACCAAAAGTATTAATTGACAATACTCAGAAATTAATACAAGGACAACAAGAGTTGTACAAACACATAAGTGATATCAAAGAAAAAACTTTGACAATCAATTATGATGTGAGTATTGATAATCTTACAGAAAAATTAAACAAATTAAGTATTTCTGTAGAAAGATTTGAAGAAAAGACTTCATCACACCAAAAATTACTTTTGGACCATGTAGAAAAAAGTGATGAAGCAAGAATGCATCTGAAAGATGACATTCAAAGTGAAATAAGGCTTATTACTGAAAAAATGGATAAAATTAATGAGGTCAATTTGAATATTCCGAAGTTATTAACACCATTTTCTCACATAAGAAGCCCTGTTAAACCAAAAGAGGAAATAACAAATCCATTCATAACAGACTTGAGTCACCAAGACAATAACCAACTCTTAATGAAGGAAGCACCTCAACTGAAAGAATGGCCAACATTCACAGCAGAAGGTGAATATGACCACATGTCATTTATCAAGACAATTGACATGCTACAAGAAGATTATGCCATACCAGATGAATTAATCACTGCAAGATTACATTCATTGTTTGAGAAATCTGCAAAGAGATGGTATTATGGCATAATGCAAACAAATGGCAAAAATACCTGGTCTTGGTGGAAACAAGAAATAATCACCAAGTGGGCTAATGATGCCTGGAGGTACAAAATAGAAAATTCATTTGAAAATTCTTTCTTTGACCCAGACAAAGAAAAACCTTTAACTTGGTTCTTGAAACAAGTTGAAAGACTTAATGCATTTTACCCAGAAATGTCACAAAAAATGGTGCATATGAAAATACTCAAGAAATGTGGAGGGGAGCTAGAAAATGCCCTAAGAAGCAGGCTCATAGAACCATGCTCCACAGAAGAGTACATTAATGCACTAGAAGACATAGTGACAAGAACAAAAATTGGCAGGACTTGGAAGAAATTGGACATTAAAAGCACAAATAAACCATTTATCAAAAAATATAAATCAAAAGAATCCTTCAAGCCCAATACATCCAACAATAATGAGCAAAGAAAATGCCATAAATGTGGAGGTATTGGAAACTTAGCCAATAATTGCCTTAAAAAGGCAAAGATTAATGAAATTGTGGAAACAGAAAACCACAATGACAAAGAAGAGGAATCTGACTCTGAAAAAGAGACAGAAGAAGCAGAAAGTTCTGAAAGTGATGAAATCAGTGTAATTAATGCAAAAATTAATAATATTTATATAATTTATGAAGTACTGGATGTTAACTCAAACTTACCACAGGTTGGGACATCTGACACAAACCTGACAAATATACAAGATGCCAAAATGTATAGGACCAAACCTGCAAGAGGAATGGGATATACAGCTGGAAAATCAAGTATAAGTATTGTTATGGTTGATAACCAAGAAGGAAAAGCTAGCTTAGATACAGGAGCATATTGCACCTGTGTTGGTAAAATTTATTTAAAAACCATTGTCCCAGACTGGCAAGAAAAACTTATGCCAATACAAGGTGTCAAATTTAGTAGTGCAAGTGAGAGCATGAAGCCCCTTGGAATGATTGATTTAACACTAATTTTTCCTCATCCCTCACAATGTGTCAGAATTAAAGTAGAGTTTGTAGTAATGGACAACTGTACTAGTAATCACTTCATACTTGGGAATGATTACTTATCAATTTATGGTATAGATATCTCTAACCAAAAGGATAGATATTTTACCATAGGAGACAACAAAAGACAAAAGTTTGGCTTCTTAAATAACAAAAAACGAATCACAGTCATTAATAATGAAGAAAAAATTCCAGAAAAGGAACTTTTTATATCTGAACAACTTAAAGAGGAAGAATTCAATCAAGAATTAACAGAAAAAATGAAAGAAAAATTGATTGACCTCTTATTTAAGTACAAAAATGCCTTTGCAACTGACAAAGAGACACTAGGTGCCATAATTGGACATGAAGTGGATATAATTCTTAATGTGGAAAAACCTTACCCACCGTTACTAAGGAGACCTGCTTACCCATCTAGTCCAAGGGCTAGAGAAGCCCTAGAGGTACACATTAAAGAATTAATGGACCTTGGAGTATTAAGAAAGGTAGGACATAATGAGCAGGTAGAAGTCACTACACCTGTCATTATAACTTGGCATAATGGAAAATCAAGTATGGTAGGAGACTTCAGAGCCCTGAACACCTATACCATTCCAGACAGGTATCCAATACCCAGGATCCATGAGACATTGACCCAATTGTCACAAGCTAAGTTCATCACAGCTATGGATGCCTTAAAGGGTTTTCATCAAAATGTCTTAACAGACAATGCCAAAAAACTACTGAGGATAATAGTCCACTGTGGAATTTTTGAATACTTAAGAATGCCATTTGCCATAAAAAATGCACCTTACCATTATCAAAGAATGATGAATACCATATTTCCTGAAGAATTATCAGAAGGATGGTTAATTATCTATATTGATGATATCATAGTTTGCTCAGAAACTTGGGAAAATCACCTTACAAGACTAGAAAGGGTACTACAAAAAATAGTCCAAGTGAATATGAAAATTTCCTTGAAAAAGTGTCATTTTGCATACAGTGAATTAAAAGAACTAGGACATGTGGTATCTGGACTTAGTCTAGGCATAGACAAGAATAAAGTAGCAGCAGTACTACTTAATCCAATGCCTCAAACCAAAAAAGAAATGCAATCATTTCTAGGATTTGCTGGTTACTATAGACAGCATATAAAGGACTTTGCAAAAATTGCTAAATCCTTGTATAAACTATGTGACCAACAAAAATTCTATGAAATGACAGAAGAAAGAGTCAAGGCATATGAAGAATTGAAAAAATTCCTTAACAAATGCCCCATTTCTTCTAATGCCAGATTGGAAACTACCCTTCAAACTTTACATTGATGCTTGTGGAGAAGGACTGGGTGCTGCACTACACCAGACACAAATTATCAATGATAAACCAGTGGAAGGACCAATCTGTTTTATTTAAAGACAGATAAAGCCAACAGAAGCAAGATATGGAGCAAGCCAAATGGAATGCCTCTGCTTAGTGTGGGCTTTAGAAAAATTACATTACTACTTGGATTTAACAGTATTTGATGTGATTACAGACTGTAATGCTGTGAAATCTCTATTAAATATGAAAACTCCAAATAGACATATGCTGAGATGGCAAATTGCTATCCAAGAATATGAAGGAAATATTACTATTGTTCATAAATCTGGAAATATTCATAAAAATGCAGATGGTCTTAGCAGATGGGCTCTAGCAAATACCCCTGACAATCCAGCATGGGTACCACAAGAAGAACACCATATAGAAGGAATATGTGTTACAGACATTGGCACAGAGTTCTTTAACCAAGTTAAAGAAAGCTATAAGATAGACAAAAATTGCCATATCTTAAGCCAGCTTCTAATAAAAGACTGTGAAGACCCATCACTTTCATCAAAACTAGATGAAACATGGAAAAAGGCATATGATGAAGGAAGATTCCACCTCCTTGATGGAATCCTTTACCATCGAACAAAACACACATGTGTTTTGGCCTTAACAGATAGAACCCTGATAAACACTATTTTACATGAATGTCATGATAGTGTTGCAGCTGGACACCTTTCAGAAGACAGGACACTAGAGAGGGTAAAAACCTGCTCTTGGTGGCCAAATTGGAAGAAAGATGTTATAGAATACTGCCAAACCTGTGACAGATGTCAAAAAGCCAACAGAGCCACAGGAAAGAAATTTGGAATGATGATCCAAATCCAAGAACCAAAATCCCCTTGGGAAATAGTTCATATGGATTGGGTAACAGCATTACCTCCAGGAGGAGACAGAAGCTATAATGCATGCCTAGTATTGGTTGACAGGTATAGCAAAACTCCCATGTTCCTACCATGTCATAAGGATGACACAGCTATGGACACAGCCATAATGATATGGAATAAGGTTATTAGCAATACAGGATTATTCCAAAATATTATAAGTGACAGAGACCCAAAGTTCACTTCAGCATTATGGACAAATCTCCATAAGTTGTTTGGGACAAAGTTATCATTCTCAACAGCTTACTATCCCCAAACTGATGGTTTAGCAGAAAGAATGATACAGACCTTAGAGGACATGATCAGAAGATTCTGTGCTTATGGGCTAGAATTCAAAGAATCTGATGGTTTTACCCATGATTGGTGTACACTAATACCAGCTCTTGAACTGGCATATAAGACATAAATCCATTCTTCTACTGGTAAAACACCAGAAATGCTAGAAAAAGGTTGGAATCCAAGACTTCCTTATGATACCCTCAAAAAGGACTTAGTGGATATACACCCAACAGCAAGCAGTTTTAAGATAATGCTTGACAAGGCAAGACACCATGCGAACAGATGTATGCATGATTCTTTCAAATATGCAAAGGAAAGATGGGATAAAAGTCATAAGCCACCTGATTTCAAAATAGGAGACTTGGTCCTAGTATCAACCCTCAATTTCAATAACATAAAAGGCCCAAATAAATTAAAAGATTCCTTTGCAGGACCATTTATGATAAAAGCACTTCATGGACCCAATGCTGTGCAATTGGAACTCACAGGTGAACTAATGAACAAACACCCAACTCTCCCTGTAAGTCTAATAAAACCTTACAGCTCAAGTGACAAGGAGTTATTTCCACTAAGAAATAAACCCCCACTTGAAATTCCCCCCTTGGAAGAAGGAGAGGAAAAGAAAATAGTAAAAGTCCTTAAAAAAAGAAGGACAAGAAACAAAAAAGAAAGAGAATACCTTGTAAGGTATAGAAATTCAACTCAAGAAGATGATTGGCTACTTGAGAAAGATATAACAAATGCTGATAAACTACTAAGAAGATTCAGACATGAAAAAAAGCCTGAAAAATACAAAAGTTAAGCATTATTCAGCTTCAAGACTAACAAAGTCTATTGAAGAGGTAGGACAGTGGATGATACCCTAATTACACATATCGGATTGTGGTACAATCTTTTTTGGTGGTAGGGAATGTGAACCTTTGAGATATGACCACATACCCAAAAAGGTCACAAGAAATATTTAATATAATTATACATTAAAAATAAGTACTTTTATAATACAAAAATACCATAAATTGACATAAAACTTGGTTTAACTTAAAAGCCAATGAATAAACAAGTGAAATAAATTATACCATTGGATTCCCCATGGTAAAATACACTTATACCATTTTTATGGCAGATCTGTAAAGTCAATATTTAATAATTTATAAGTAATAATACCTTATAAAATACACAAATCCTTATTTATTTCAAATGCCAATGAGACAACATGTGAAATAAATTGGACCAGGGGATTCCCCATAAATCTCCACATATAAAACAATTAGGAAGCTAAGCTTCAAACTCACTACTTAGGGAATTAACCTGAATATATGCACTTTTTTGGTCAATGCATATATTCAAGGATTTTAGCTAATATCTCTTGAATTATACATGATAGAGAGATGAACCAAAAATAGGGTCATCACGTAATTACTGTAGGAATACAGAAATGAAGTTTATTTTACAAGCTATAAACAAGGTTAAAACCTGTAAGGAATTATTGATTAAAATCAACAGAGCTGTTGACCACTTTGTTGTGAAAGTGGTCCAAACTTAAAAATAAGTGAACATTTGGATTCTACTAGCTTATTCGTGAATAATTATGTATTTTTTATTATAATATTCAAGGTATAACCCTTTGAAATCATAGTTTGAAGTTTAAAATATTAAATTTCAACAGAAAAGATGAGTTACAAGAAAAATCATCAAAAATAGAGTTTTGATTATGTAATAAAATTTACTTGGCAGCATAATAAGGTTATGCCAAGCTATTAGAATTCCCTCTCTGAATGGCTGTAGAGTGTATATATTTAAAGTTATTAAGGATCAAAGTTTGAGCTAAATTTGATCATTTATGATCACTCATTGTAACCTTAAATTAAGTTTAACAGTCATATGAGTGATAAAATTGGTGAATACTATTATTTTATGATTAAAACTAATAAAATCCACGAATTTTGGGGTTCTGCCAAGTCTTTGACGTCATCAAACTTAGAGTTATAGTGATAACTCTAAATAATGGCGTAATAATGATGTAATATGGTTTGATCATGATGTAATCATCACCAAACCTTAAAATATTGATCAATCCCAGTGGATATGATCAGTACACGTCTACTAGAAGCCTGTTGGACTCTAGGAGGGAGGTATTTACTATAAATAGAGCTATTTTTACTCTGCTTTCCCCTCAGACGCATCAAAAACATTAAATCAATACAATAAAAAGGTAATTTCTTTATTCTTTATATATAAAACTTTTATATTATTAAATACCAAAGATCATCTTATTATAATCATCAATTTTGACGTGATTAAATCATTTATTTAATTGTTTTTGTTAAAAACCTCTCTAAAATCCCATTTCCACGTAAAAATCAAGAATATTTGTGATTTCTCTATTTTTTATTGTAAATACAATTTGGATAAGTTGTATTTATATTATTTGGCGTAAAATATCTCAAAATTATTATATTAAGTATTAAAAGTAGGTTATTTTCTCTCTATTATTCTTTTAATAATTCTTTAATTAATATAAATAGTATTTATATTAATTTATAACTTTAATATTGGTAATATTATTGTTATTAATTGTTTTTTATTAATAAAAAACAATTTTTTACGCCTTTATTATTTGTTTGTAACAATAATAAAGTGCCTTTGAATATATTAATTATTTTATATCAATATATTTATTTTATTATATTATATTTTATGATATAAATTATATTATCATATTGTATTAATGATATAATTATTTTTACGCCATAATTATAATAATTCTTTATTATTATAATTATTTTTATCTTATTTATTTCATTTATAAGGACATTCATAGTACAATAAGTAAAATATTAGTAATTTTTACTTATTGTTTCATAGTCAAACCTTACACTTCCTCTTGCTGTTTTTTGCAAATATCACATTATTCAATTATACCTTTAGTACCAACAAATAAGTATTAGTTAAATCTTTTCTTAAGTGTTTTAAATCTTTCAGAATCAATCAGAAGGACGTGAAATCATAGAAATAAGCTATATATTTCTGTAATATTGTTATAAAATCATTTTATGATCCATTAAATCCACAATTCTACCCCAAATCTCTCTACTATTATCTTCTAAAAAGGTTCGTTGGATTAATAGTGAGTGATTTATCTTAATTCTTAAATTTTTTCTCTAGTAATAGTTATCTTCAAGAATTATCTTTATAATTATTTTTGTAAAAGATAATTATATATTGAATTAATTATATTATTTAGATAAAGAAGCTGATCTTATTAAATTCTTCTTGTAATTGATTCTTGTAGACAATTACTGATTACTGTTATAGTCACTAGTAGTGTATAACACGTAAAAGAAATAATTCTTTAATCATTCAATTGTGGTTATAATAATTTTTTATCATCATATTTCATAAGAACAGTCATAGTACAGGTTATTAATAGTAATATTATCAACAGTTTCATAGACACATCTTACATTATTACAGAAAATCATCTTAAAGATATATTTTCAATTATTCAAAAATCATAATTCATATAGATACTCAAGAGAACAAATTATATTTCACAAAGGGAAAAAATATTATGAGTAAGCTAATTTATTGATTTAGGGATTGATTTGTATTTTATCTAAAAAATAGCATATAGTACTTTGATGTATTTTGTAAGCTCAATATAGCTATATGAGTTCTTAAAATAGAAAATGAATTAGAAACTCATAATTAATATCACATAACCAAGCTTTATTTCATTACTTCAAATTTTCACAGAAAACTAATGTTATTTTAGAAATAGCCATATCAAAAACCCATTTGTATCACTGTGTTCAGTTTTTTTAGCTATTAAAGCTTTGTTGTAAGTTAATACAGCTTGTATTAACTCATACTGAATCTCATATTTGAGGAAATAATTGATCCTTTTCAACTAGAAAATTATCAAGGAGCGCAAATACTGATGAATAGAGGAGTTGTACCCCAAATTATGAGGCTTATGGGGTGTATAAAACCGCAAAGAGGTTATTCAGGATATCTCATAGCTTCATTAATTGCTTAAAGACCTTTTGTGATTTCTTTAATTAGGATAAATTCCATCAAATAATGGTGAAAAGGAAAATAAGATACTTTTTTTACTTTCCATGGAGGTAATGAGATTTTCAGACACCTTTGACCATGTCAAATCTTATCAATTTATAATTGATATAGAAAAATAATTAAGCTGAAGCCCTTCTTGGAACAGTATCCATTGAGATAAAAATTTCCGATAGGCTCTTATCTAACTTGAAGGCCTGAATCATGTAAAGCAAGAGGTAAAATTGGAAAAATGCATTAAAGCTACAATTTTAAGCTGAAAAATTTGAAAGATTCTGAACCAATTAAGAAAAATGAAACCTTTTATTAAGGTCAGGAATATCTCTCATCTCAGAGCAACAATTGAAAGCTTTACTTTTATTAAGTTCTTTGGAGAATCCAAATTAAACAAAATGTCTTCAAAAACTCATATAAAATGTAACCTGTGATAGAACTTTTTATAAGAATGTTCATTTATAAAAGAAAATAAAAATTAAAATATCATCTCATTATTGATTAACCATAAAAAGGTTGGTATTCATGTAAAAATAAATAATCAGGTAATTTTGATAGCTTTATATGAAAAATAAATAAATGAGATAATTTCTTTTCCAAAATATTGTTTTTTAGTTAAATTTATTCCTTTCCTTTTTGAGCCTTTTTTAAAGGTTGAAATTACCATTTTTATTTGTTTCTTCAAATAATTACACATGATTAACCATTTAGATCATTAAATCTTTATTTACTTAATAAAATTAGTTATCATAAAATTTTTCATAACTTTCAGCTTTTTTACATTTACCATCAGAGTTAAAATAATAAATTATCTTATTAATATTAAGACTAGTTTTTAGATACCAAATTCTAAATTTTTGATTATTTATCAACTATTTATTCCTTAAATTCACAAATTAGCTCCCAAATAATTTATGAAATCTATTCCAAGTTTATTATCAGATTATATTAGTTAGTGTTTTGAATTAATTCTTCAATTTTTCTTATAGTTTTGTGGGTTTTCTTCATGGATTAATTGTATCCACTCTTATAAAATAGAATCTTAATCTGAAATAATTTTACATTATTTGGTAAGGAGGAAAAATTATTATATTATTCTTGTAATTTTTTCTAATATAGAATTATTTCTCACTGTCATATTATTAGTAATATGTAGCGATTGAGAAAATTAATTCATTAATTGGATGCTTTATATGTGGTTACAATAACTGAGATTATACTCTTCATGAGGAAAGTCATAGTATTCTTTACTAAAAGTAATATAATCAGGAGTTTAATAGATTAATATCACAATGTTTATAGTAATTTTGACTTTTCGACGTTTTAGTTTTCATAAATATTTAAATTAATTTAATCCCAATTATTTTAATTATGATCCAAGCTCAGTTTTTTCAAAAATGAATGATAATATATTACGTTTGAGTATTTATTAAATATACAACTTTATTTCTATTCCTTGCAGATGATTTCACAATTAACTAACAAACTGGATATTATGGAGGTATATCTACTTATTAAATGAATACAAATTATTAGAAAGATGAATTGAATTATATATTTCAATAAAAGGAAAATTTTATGATCTTCATGATCTCCTTTGATATTATGGATAGTTTTTTTGAAATTTAATTCAGAAATTATTCCAAATCTATTTAAATTCAATTATCAAATTTATTCAAAAAAATGCAAGTTTAATATTTCCAGCCTGTGACTGAAAACCAGAGAACAAGCATGTGAGTCAAAATAACATAAATCCAATGGTATATTAAAGGTCACTAAAGGTGGAACTGATCCAAAATGGCTCACAATCACACTCAAAGGAAAGAGGAACACCACCTCTTCCCAAATATACCACTCCCATCCAGCTGGAGGCAACAACTGAGAAGAAACCTTAATTTTCACCTCTCATCCAAAATCCAGTAAGAAAGTACTAACCCTACCAAATGGGAATTCAGAATGAAGCTCCCAAATAGCTCTATCTAATGGTACTAATCAAATTGAGCTAGCACCAAAAACTACAGAATTTATAGTAAAATGAAGACCAAATAAGGGCAAAGGAAATATTCACCTCTCATGTATCTTCTACAGTTTCATTGTGAGATACTTGAAATGAGGTCTTTTTGGAAGCAGAAAAATCAGAGATTTTGAATGGTGCCACCCTTACCTCTGTATCTCATCTGTATCACAATTTATTCAGCAAAAAAGCTCAATACTGGATTTAAGAAAAATACATATCTGAAAAATTCAATTTGAAAGTAGTATAACTTTGCCACATTTAATTCTACTCCCACAAAATGAGGTGCAGCTGTGTAGATATTATCCATGGCTACAAAATGAACCAACTTTGAGCTCTCTATCTTAAAAACTGACAAATTCATGTGGGGTGACCAGATGAAACCTTTCACCCTGTATTGCAGAAAACTGCCCAGATGTGGTGTTGCCACATCTGAGCCAAATGAAGGCTACACAGGACTGTGGAAGTCAACAATTTCACCTTCTGGAGTTTAAAATATTCACTCCTCCTACATGGTAAGGATTTATGGCCCTTCCACCCCATTTCAGGATAAAAAGGGACCTTCCTCTACTCAAAAGAGGAATCCCCATCCTGGTCTTGAGCTCCTACATAAGACATTTATACTCTTTGAAAATAACAGGTATACTTTGATCCTAGTATCTTAGAGCTTATCATAGTTAATCAACTGATAATTACTGCACCCAGGGCTTGCAGTAGCACTCACCACCACTATTTATTCATAGTAAAGCCCTGAATACCCAAGCCAAACTCACTTTTATACCTTTTATCCATGTAAAATTCATAGTTGAAGTTCTAAAAAGCTTTATTGTTACTATATCATAGACTAATCCTGACACAAAACCATGGGGTAATTAATCTGATTTATCTATTTATACATGTAACAATATGGTTAATGTAGAGAAACAGACCTTGGGATAAATATTATGGCTCAAACAATCTGAATTTATACAAAATGATTATTTTTAAGAAAAAAAATATAAGTTGATAAAGAAAGAAAATGACTCTTTAAATTTTTTTTTAAAAAAAAATATGAAGTAATAAAGAAAACAAATTAGTCTTTAAGTTTTTTCTAAAAAAAATAATAAGAAAATTTGTTATTAAAGAAAATTAAGAAAAAATATCTTGAATATTTTTTTTAATAATAAATTATTATTATTCAGAAAAAAAAATAGGAACCTTTTTTCAAAAAAAACCCTTATTTAAAAATTTCATTTTTAGAAAACACTTAGCTACTTATTCCCCCCCCACCCCAAAAAAAAAAGAAAGGTAATCAAATTTTACTTATATTTGCAAAAAATGTTTTTTTATACTTCCCTTTCAGAATATGAATTATTAAATTATAAAAAATTGAATCAAAAATACATATGATAAGAAATAAAACACCAATTTCAGTGAATTATGACTTTAAAGTTATCAAAAAATCTTTTTGTACTCAGAAGGAGTACAAAAGTAAAATAATGAGCAATTTTTATTATTTTTTTGCCTGTTTTAATAATAATTATTTTAGAATATAAATTATGATCTCTTTATCAGAGAACTTTTTTGAAAATTATTTATAATCTGAAACTTTTTTTTCAGTTAATTATGTTCTATACCCATCTAAATTTTTCTTTTCAAATCTCACTATGAATTTTGATCCTAATATTTGGTCTATACAGTATTAAATTAATATATAATTTATTGATTTTATATGTTTCTTTCAAGCTGAATATAAAATAAAATTTGTATTTTGAAGACTTATTATTATTATTTTTCCCAGTTTAATCTTGATACTTTACTTTATACATACAAAGTCAATACTTCAGTTTTCTTATCTCAAGAAGGAATCTTGTTTTTTTTTCAATCAAAAATTTTATTTCAAAAACCCAAGTTATTGGTAGATTGATGTAATATTTTGGTAAATTGATAGAAATTTTTTACATTAATTTGAATATATCCACCAATAAAACCAATTAATTTCACTTTTTTCTTGATTTTATTATTCTTTCAATGATTCTCAGGTCCTTGTTAAAATTTTAAAACTTTTTATTACCTTTTTAATTTGAATTAAAGCTTTCAAATGAATAATTCTTTAAAATAAGGCTCACTTGGAGATATAGAACCATGAAAAAGGATATCACTTATATAATTAAAAAATTGTGTTCAAAATAAAAAGAATTCATGTAAGAATTAAGGAAGAGAAATTTCAAAACATTAGCTTCACCTTTTGGCCCCAATGCTAATGGAAAAACTTGTATTAATTGTTTTTTTTTGATCACAAGAAATCACAGATTTTTCCATAGATATTGTGGTCAAAGAATATAGCTTTAAGGTATTTTTTTTCCCTTGACTACTTGAATAAATTCCTATATTTTAAAAAAAATAATTTCTAATTTCAAAATTGTTATCTTATTTTATATATTTTTGTTTTTCATCTTCTGAAGTTTACTGAAAATGAAAAAGTTTTCAGTTTTTTACCAACCAAAAATTATAAAATAAATTGGCTAATTTTAAAGTTGCCTTAAATAGACTGAAAAAAAGGAGAATATGACATTAAAAGATGAAAGGAACTTCTTCTATTTTAGAAAAATTCTAAATGAGTATGCCAATCCATCAAAGATATTTGAAATAGAAATTGGATCTACATTAATGTTTAATCTATATAAAATATCATTTATTTAAATATATTTTCACTATCAGTTGTAAAAAATTGTAATTATGTAGTATTTTATACTTTTATAATAATATAAATAATTCACTTAATTATTGATTTCTAATTTCATTTACCTCCTTAGTTAATTATATCAGTTACTATCAATAACACTATCATATATAATGTGTCTCATCTTTTAGAATTTTCACTATAAGTATCCATAAAATCAATATTTCTTGAACTTTCAGGAATTAAGTGTTTTCTATTGATATTAAGTAACCACTTCCATTTTGAAAATTTAATATATTCTTGAATTTATTATTATTATTATTTTAATTTTTTTCATTGTTTTTGAAATTTTTTATCACTAAAATTCAAGTAAAAGCAGGACTTTCTTGTTGAATCTTATGATAAATAATCATAAAATTATCTTTTAGTGAAGCCACCTGTATTGGGGGGCTCAAAAAATTGATTTTATATGGGGTTTTGGATTGGGTCACAATAAGACCGAGCCATAACCCAACCATCACCCACCTTAAGAGGTGAGTGATGGTTGGGTGACAAAGTTAAAAATTAATCTTAGAGTATTTTTATATTTTCAAAATTCAAATTAAAATTTATTTTCCCATTCCATCATATTTTTTTCTCATAATTTTTTTTGATTGTGATTCTTCTCTCCAAGCTTACCATGCAACCTTCTGGAACTAAAAGAAAATTTAAATTCTATTTTTGTACCAAATCTGAATCTTAAGAAGAAACAAAAACAACAAGATAAGAAGAGAAATAAAAGGAAAAATCTATAAGAAGATCAAGATTTTTTTTATCAATTATTTGGAATTTTAAATTAAATAAATTGAAAATCCCAAGAATTCCATTGATCTTTTTTTTCTTATTTACAATTTTTCATTCTAATTTTGGCTTATGTAGAAAATTTTTGGAGAAAAAAAAAATATTACACAGGTTACCAAAAAAAACTAGGTTTTAAGATTTCAAAAAAAGTGGAAAATTATATGAATTTAAGCCATGAGGAACGAAAATTGTATTTGGATGAATTAAAAATGCATCAACGGCAGAAAAAATACAAAAAAAAATATGAAGATGTCAAGGACTAATTTATTACAACAGGGTTTGGTACTCCAAAGGGATTTAAAGCCATGAGTGTCCCTTTTATCATTTCTTGGACAAAATATTTGGAAAAAATTCAAATGAAAATGCTTCGGAATTGATTGATACTTATTCTAGGTACATATAATATCAGAATTACCCTCCAATAGAAATTTATAATGAGTCAAGTGATGATCAAATTTCAATTTAAGCACTTAATTATGATGAAGCTGAAGAAAAGGAGAATCCAGATGATTAATTTGAATATATTCATTCAAATAACACAAGTACTTAAAAGGATAAAAGAAAAAGTATTAAAATAAATGTAGTAAGTCAGAAAAAAAGGTCCACCAGTATCATTGAAAAAAGAAGATGAAATAAAAGAGAGTTAGATCAAGAATTTTATGAAAATGAAATTCATAAAGCTCTCAAATAAAACTCAATAATGGCCGCCAGCTTCAATATCAAAGGAGCAGGAGCCACCAAAGGTAAATCCCAAAAAGGAAAGTGCTAATACAAATCCAAAGAATCTATTAAACAAAATGATACAAATATGGAAAGAATAAAATTTTAAAAAAAAACACAAATAACACTTTGGCTTTAGAGGAACTTAATCAAAAAACATATTAGACATAAATTTTAACTTGGCTTAAACATACACATCATACATCTACCAACAGAATTAGCTTCTTAGATCCTTTTCTTAAATGATATTTCTCACTTATTTAATAAAAATAAATCTAACTACAAAATTATTTTCCATTTTTTCTTTAGAGTGTTATTTTTAATATAATTAAAATAGTAATTAAATTTCTCGATACAGACCTGCTACTACTAATATGATTGTGTTGTATTTTATCATATTTCTAACAAAAATCAAAGTTATCTATTTGTTATTATTAATGAACCCGTTGGTTATACTTACTAAAGCTATAATTCTTCTCAACTAAATATTCTTATCTAATGGTCATTATATGTGAAAAATAGATTATTCAAAATAATTTTGGTATTGATAAAACACCAACATCAAAATTGTACTGTACACATTTTTGAACTATTTATGATTTCATATTCTTAAAAGCTCCCAATTTTTTATCATTATTATCTTATTCTAAGTTCTTTTTTTAATAAAATAGTTCTTCCCACTATAAATATTTGAGGCTTTCTAAGATTTTTTGTAGAATAAAATATGCTTTTCTTAAATCCAAAGCATGTAGTGCCTCATATCTCAAGGCTTATTTATCTTTAATCATATTTTTTTGAGTGAAGACCATTTGCCCTTAAAGATATCAATTTTATGTTCATTTCTTTCTCTTTATTGTTCCAAAACAATAGTTGAAGCTTTCATTCATTTCAAAATCTTCTTCCAGTAACTTTTATAGTGGTATAAGTGTTTCATTTAGTAAATTTCTGAGTCCCCTAATAGATATTTCCCTTAAAGTATCACAAAAATTTCAAAATTAAATAAATAATTTACTAATGATAATGAAAAATGTTATCAATTGCAATTGAAATTGAATTATTGATATTACCTTGGTTGAAAAATGTCTCATCATGCTTAAATATTTCCATTTCTTTTTATAATTTTGAATCAACACTTTAACCAGTCCTCCTAGACATTAAGCAAATTATTTTTAATCAAAATCAGAAGCTATTTGTGAATTTGTAAAGTATATTTCCTTTATATGAAAATATTTCTCAGAATAATAGCCAGGTTTTGATAAAGGGAGATTGGGGTACCATTAATGAATTCCACACATCCTTCAAAGCCTTCATATCTGATAATCTGAGAGATTTGTTTTCTTCTTTCTTTATTTTTTCTAAATTCAAATACATATCTCCTTGTGAATTTATTGGTAGGATTAACTTTCTGGAAATTTTCATTACTGATACTTTTCTCACTCTAATATTTTTTAATAAAATGCCAACTGAGCCAGCATTTCCAAACAATTCTAGTTGATCAAGTGTCAAAGCTAACTGATTCATGATTGGTCATTTCTGGCAGTAAATTTTATTTTGAAAAATCACATAATTTTTTATCTTTGAATCCTTCTTTAGTTGTTTTAACAGCTTTCTTAAACTCATCATCATTCATATGAAATGGAATTTTTACATTAATCTTTTCCATTCTTATTTTTTTTGGAATCTTGTTGGAGATATTTTTTGCTTAGGATTAATATGAGAAGAAAGCTAAGATAATTAGAAGCTGATATAATCAGAATCATTCATATTTTTGTCTGTCATGATTTTTTCTTGAAATGCCACAGAAATAGGTGAGTGAAAATCTTTCATTTTTTTCAATGTTCATTAGATTTTCTTTTTTTGAATTTATTTCTTTCAGTTCTGTAAGCACCCATAAGCTAAAAATATCTTTGATGTTTTGTTTTTGAGTTAAGACTTTGGGTATTTTCTTTTTTCAAATTTCTATGAAGATTGAATTGAAAACCAAAATTTTAGTTAAGTTGTTAGTTTTGCTTCAGAAGTTGATGATTAATTAGTTTTTGTCACAATTTTTTTTCTTTTTGATTCATAAATTCTAAAAATCTCAAAGTTAGTCATGTTTAAACAAGAAATAAAACCTAATTTAAAATTTTAAAAAAATATTTTCAGTTTTAGTTTGATAAAATTTTAACAAAGCTTATCATAACTTTAAGTCTTATGACCCTGTCAAATGTCAATGACCCAGCAATTTCAAGCTGATAACCCAGGCTGTCACCCAAAAAAAATTGGGTTAGAAGCTGAGTAGTTTGACCCCCCCTATCCAAACATATATAAAAATTTGATTTGATTTTTCTAATAAATTATTCAAACACAAATAATCAATCTTTGTAAGATTTCCTGAAATATTAATTGGAATTTGGATTAATTAATTTTTAATAGCAAGAAAAATGAGTAGTTTTCCTTTAAGGCAATTAAGATGTATGTGATGACCGATTTACATGGAATAGGGAGTTTCATAGCATTGCTTATTTTGATATCTGAAATCACTAAATCCATCAGCCTGAAACGCTAAATCAAGAATTTCTCAGGCTTAAGGCTGTTTTTTAATGTCCGATTAAACCAAATTCTGTATTATCTTGTTCTGGAATTTGGGAGGGTTAGTTTACCTTAGCTGAGCGTCGTGGCTGGATTTTAATTCATCAGCTTTGGTTCTCCCTCTAGGAGATTCTTGGCTGGTGTTAGCCATTTGAAATAAAAATGGAGTAATTGAGATGTCCATCGTTAGAATGGTCAAATTCACTAATCGAGTTTTTTTGGTAGTTTTTGGGATCATCTTGGCTGTGTCGTTTTAAAATTTGGCAGATTGATTAGGATCATCGATTTTAACTTGAGATTTCGTTTTTTGCAACGAATATCTAAACTCATCATCAATAAAGTCAATCGCACTAATCACTCAATAAGCAGATCGACGGATTAATCGATGAATGAAGGATTGGAGACTTATTTAAAACAGGAAACTTGAAGAAGTCCAATCTATCTTGATGATCCAATCCAATCACAACTGATGATGATGATGATGATGATAATGACGATGATGATAAAGATGGATGGATCCATGGAGTCTCACTGATTGAATCTTTCGGGTAAGAATATTAATACGCTCCAATTTGTGAGTTTTCAAACTCATATGACATCCTGATGCTAATCCAGCTTGTTGATGTTTATCCAGCCTGTTGATGCTCATCCATCATCATCGTGTTGGAGTAGTTTATTATCAAATTCAAATTATTTTCAATTCTTGAAGTTTCATACACGATTCTTTTCGAAATTGATTTGAATTTTCACCATCATTTTAAAAAAAATCATCTTAAATTCAACTCAATCTTTTCCAAAATCTTATTAAGCTTAAAGAGACGTCGATCAAAATGTCTCAAACTTTAGTATCTTGTCCCGGTAAAGTCTTGATTACAGGAGGTTATCTGGTCTTGGATTCAGGTTATACTGGAATCGTTTTAGGGACTGGTTCAAGATTTTATACTATCGTTCAATCTGCTGATTCAATCCCTAAAACTTGCTCAGAAATTATCATTAAAGTCAAATCACCTCAATTTTTAAGTGCTAATTGGAATTATTCTTTTAAATTATCAAATCAAAATCAAATCGATTTAATAATGAAACCTTTAGATGATCAAATTGAATCGTTAGTATTCTTTAATTTAAAATTTCATATTCATATCTTATCATCATATTCTTTTATTAAAATTTTCATATTAATTGGTTAACAACATTTGTTAGATCTCTTAATCAAAATAAATTTGTTGAATTAGCTCTTTGTGAGTCTATCAAACTTTCGATGGCCCTTCAAAAAAATCATCGTTGTTTATTCGATCAAGTCACTCTAAATCAATCAAATCAACCTCAACAAACTCCTTATACTCTCTCTGTAACCATTTTGGCTGACAATGATTTTTACTCTCAGCCTCGTCATGAGAAAGTAAGTTGATTTTTTTATGAATGTATATTCTTCCTTTTAACTTATCTTTTTTTTTGTCAAAACAGTTTAAATTACCTCCTTTCAATCAACTTCATACCACTTTGAATAATGTACACAAAACTGGTTTAGGTTCATCAGCCGCGATGGTGACATCTCTTTGTTCCGCAATCTTATTACATCTTACTCCAAATTTGAATAGAAATGAAAAAAATACAAAACAATTATTACATAATTTAGCCCAATATGTGCATTCTATGGCTCAAGGAAAAGTTGGAAGTGGTTTTGATGTTAGTGCCTCAATATGGGGTACTCATCTTTATCGAAGATTTTCACCTTCGTGTTTTGACATCCTATTAAATGCTAATGAGGCTCAAGTTGAGTCATAATTCTCAGCTCAAGTCTTTAATCGTTTATTAACTTGTTAGCTTGTTCTTTTTAGATCTCATCTGAAAAACTTAGACTAGTACTCGATCCAATGATCAATCCAACATGGTCAGATGCCCCAACGGCTCCAAAAGTGGAATCCTTCAAGATACCTAAATACACTACCCTTTTATTGGCTGATGTAGATGCTGGCAGTCACACTCCAAGTATGGTGAAAAAAGTTTTAGAGTGGAAAAATAATCAACCCGAGTCTGGTGATTAATTAATTAATTAATTTCAAAAACAAGCTGACTTGAAAGCGTTTTGACTTTAAAATCTGATTTGTATGATTACTAGCTAGTCGACTTTGGGATAAAATTTCAAAAAATAATCATCAACTTAGACTAACTTTTGAAAAGTTATCAGACTTAGAAAAACAAGATGAAGTGGGTTATCTAGCCCAACTTACTCAATTATCTCAGGATTCAAGCCCTTTGGTTCAAGTTGAGCCTCTCAAGCTTCGTATTTGATTCTCATTTTCAAATCATCAACTTGTAATGCTTACTCAATCATGATTTTTTAATTTAGCAAAATGATACAAGCTGTCCAAAAGCTGAAGATAACGCAATATCTTTATTTTTCAAGGCTTCTTCCTTTATGAAAGTCAGTCCTTGTACCTAAATACTTATTCATTAGAATGCATATCTGATTGACATTTTAATACCTTCTCATCTTGTGTTGATTTGAACTCAAAGTTGAATCGCAAGTTAATGAAACGTATGGGCAACAAAGCCAACGTCCCAATCGAACCTGATAGTCAAACTCGTCTTTTGGATGAATGCCAAAAGCTAAATGGAGTAATAGGTTGTGGTGTGCCAGGTGGTAAGTATCTATGTTTCAGGCCTTAGGGAATCAGATTACCTTCTTTACTAATCTCTTTCTTCCTAGCTGGTGGATACGATGCAATTTGGGTTCTTGCCTTTTCTACCCCTGATTATCAAGCTGAGATATTTCAAGGCTTGTTGAAACTTTGGGAAAGCTGGCCTGAAGTTTCGGTTAAAGGTTTATCGCCTGATTCTTGGGTCATTGGAGGACTTGACACAAAGCAAGGTGATGGACTTCGAGTGCTTGACTCCATTGATAGTGTCCATGGCTTAAGGGAGATTTTGGAACATGCATGACCACTCACAAAGTTGAAAGCATTGAAATTACACTTTAGGTCGAATTTCATCCTTGATGTTTTTTAGATTTTCGACTTGAACAATCATTTGACCCATACTTTCTTCTCAATTGTGACAGTTTTCATTTTAAAAGTATTTTTTTAATTGATTTAGTAAAAGGCGAGTTATGGAGCTATGCTTGATTATCTTTTGTCCCGGATGACGGCAGGTGTATCCCTTTACAAAAAGCTATTAGGTTTTTTGGAAAAAGATCAAGTTGTTTTGAAAGTAGTTATTTATTTGTTTGTCATACAACTTAAGATTCAAAGAATGTAAATACTTATGAAATTTTTCCAAATTTTAATTAGCAATGAGTGTTTCAAATTATAGAGAACAAAGACTTGAAGTTGATGATTTTTTTTGATTAGCTATCAAACTAAAGGACCCGATCCCTTCGCGCTTTCCATGGTGAACGATCAAGTTGAATGGAAGGGTTCCTTGGAATTTTATTTTGCGCAGACAAGCCTGGCACCTTCAAAAACTCAGGCGAAGCTAACCAAGAAGAAATCTAGCCTAGCAAGTCTTGGTGATCTGGATGAAAATAGTCGACGATACTCGAAAACTTGGTGGATTGGATTGGAGGCTGCGCTGCAATAGCATTAATACAGACAGGCAAGATTGTTTTGTGAGTCTCCACTAGTCCACGCTCGAGCTAGAATTCATGAACTGATCCAATTTGGAAATTCGTTGTGTAGTGAGCAGTGAGCACTAGGAACCGAGCAGCGTAGAAGACTGGGCAGTCGGAAGCTGTATGGGGTAGAAGTTAAAATTGAAAATTTTCAGGTTTTATCCCTTGGAATTCGCCAGATTCTCAAAAATTCAATCCGTCGACTCAAATCCAATCGATTTCATCCATCATCGACTGGAAAAATCCTTGGATCGTTCACGATCTTCAGGAATTCCCAACATCTTTAAATGAAAAAAAATAGAAAATCTGATGCCATCGAGTCTTCTGATCGTTCGGATTCATTGTCTCCGTCGATCTATCAAAAGATTTCGCTGTCTTCCTCTCCTTTGAAATCTTCAGCGTCGTCAGCTTCGTCGTCATCTTCACGTTTGAATTCCCACTCGAATCCGAATCCATTCAAAAGAAAAAGAACTACAATCGATGCAACCTCAAATCTTCCATCATCTAATCTAATCTTGAATGATTCCTCGTCGAATTCTTATCATCAATCTAAATTCAATCAACTGTGGCCGATCTTAATCTCGGGCTCACCTTCTTCATCTTTAGTATCAGCTCAAGTGGAAAGATTCGGTAGGATTGCTATCAAAAAACAAAATTTAATCGATTCAATCGGTCTTGAAGCCGCCCAAAAAGCTATTCATCGTGAAAATTTTAATTCCAATTCAAATCTTGATCACTCACATTCAAAACCAAATCTTCATCTAAATCCTTCGAAATCAATTCAATTCTCAAAGTGGTTGTTAGATTCCTCAGATGACCAGCTCGTTCGTTCAAATATCAATTTAATCGATCCTCAACCAATCAGAAATCAGCTTCAGGGTAGCCCTAATCCTTCAAATTCTTTTCATCATCAAATCCATCAATTTAATCCAAACTTCAATTCAAACTCAAACTTGAATCGTCGTCATCAATCTTATAATGAATTCTTCAAATCAATCTCTGAATCTTCTTCAATTCATCATACTTCTCCTCCTCCAACTCCTCCCCTGCAACAGTCATCATCAAAATCTGCTGCCTCAACAAGCATCATCTCAACTTCTCTATCTAAATCCTCTTCAACTCCGACATCTCAAGCTTCAATCTTCAGACCAAACTCAAACTTAAATCAATCTTTATTATCTTTAGCCCCTTCTCCTACCATCTTAATGGAAAATAAATCACCAAATCTTGATCATGAAAATCACTCTAATCTAAAACCAAACTTACTTCAAACTCCTAAAAATCGCTCCACCAACTTAAATTATCCCACAGCTCATCATCTTAAAAATGATTACTCCCCTTGTTCTCCTACAAGAAAAAGAATCACAAGTAGTAATAATGATATCCTTATTACTAAAAACTTTCATCTGCATCATCATCTCATTCAAAGTCCTACTAGAATTGGTATCGAAAACGAAAATTGGTTGAACGAATTAGATTTTAATCGTCTAGATCAAATCGATCAATCTCAATCAAACAAAACTTCTTTAGATTCGTTCTTAGGAATCTTTAATCATCATCAAAATCAACATCCGGATCCTAATCGCAATCAAGTTTCTCCTCAATCTACATCGTCTTTTAATCCTTCTCATCATCTTGATTGGTTAATTTCTCCCAAAAATTAACATCTTATTCCTTTTACCTTGATCATCATCATCTCTAGCTTGGTGTTACCTACCAATTATCTCTTGTCATTCTTTTTTCTTTGAAACAAAACACTGTCGTTTGTAAAAACTTTGACATGATTTCTTCTCCTAATAAACAAAAAAAAAATCAAATGCTTGTCTTGTGTTCAGGAAAATCTAATTAAGTTTTTAGAGAAAATACTCATAATTTAAAACCAAGAAAAATTGTCGAAAATCAATCAACAAATTTTTGGAAAAATTCCGTCAAATGTCAAATGTGCCGAAAAATTTGGCGGCCTGACAAAAATTCTTATAAAGCCTTAAGGTAAAAATTTGTCTAATGTGGGTTTAAAATAAAAATCGAAAATCTACTTGAATTTATTCTCTGCATGATCATTTAAAAATTTACATTGAGCTCTTGTAGCAAATGATTTCACATAATTTTACACTAGCCCATTCGAATTTTGACCCAGTTGAGCCAAATGTAAATTGCCCAAGCGATGAAGTCGTCCCGCTCATTGGATTAATTGAGTTATATCTTTAGTTTTTATCTAAAACCGTCTTCACTCATGAAAAGTCACTCTGTATTGAAAAAAAATCCAGAAATTCTATCAAAATAACATCATCTTTTTTTAATGTATATTTTATGTATCTTTTTTAATAATTTTATTAAAAACCATGGCAGCACTCAGGGTAGCAACTCTCACGATACCACAAGTTTTTAGCAATAAACATTAAGCATATAATGTGAATGTGTCTGGTTTATCATATATATATATATATATAAAGATAAAAATGAAATGATAAATGAATTCTTATATTCTTTTTGATTTAAATTTAATTATTGAAGAATTCTTATATATTTTTTTGAAAAAATAAAAAAAAGTAAGCTTTATTTTTATATATAAAATCAATAATAAAGGGTATCAAACCTATTCAAATCAGCTTTTTTTAAAAAGTACACCTATTTCATTTTACAAAAACTAACAAATTTGTCATTAAAATCTTACTTATTCTATTTTTATGTAAAAAACAAAATCATGTTTAAGTACATTTTAAGAAATATTTCATTTTTAAAAACATTAATTTTCAAAAAAAAGAAATCTGTATTTTCAAATAAAAAAGATTTCTTGTTAAAAAAAAACCTTTGAAGTTTATCTTATTGAAAAAAAACAACAGTTTTAATTGAATCATAACACTAATTTTTGGAGTTTGACATCAAAATAATAATAATAATAATTTGTTAAGATATGTTAATACAATTCAGGAATTGTCTTTAACTTAAGATTAAAATTCTTGCCATGAAGATCAAATTTGATTTTTTAAGGTTTTACATCAAAATCAATATCCAAATGGCTCCGTACTAATTCATATAAAATCATTTCTTTTATATTATAAATATTAACTTGAAATAATTATTTTTAACAAATTTTCAAATTAATTCCAAATTATTTTAAAAAAAATAATTAAAGTTCTTATCAATTTCTCAAAATAAAAAAAAAATAAAAAAAATTAACTCTTCTCTTTTATGAAAAGAAAACCTTTTTTTTTTTTTTTACAAATAGTATGAAAATAAAAAATAAAAAATCTTAATTTAAATTTAATATTAATTTAAAATTTAATTTTTAATTTATTTATTCTCTTTCTTTTTTTTTTTTTTTGATTTAAAAAATTAAAATAAAAATTATAAATAAAATCTTTAAAGATTTTAAATAATGAAAATAAAGGAAGATTTTTTTTTTTTTTTTTCTTTTTTTTTTTTTTTTTTTGGATTTATTAAAATTTAAATCAAAAAAAAAAAAAAAAAAAACTAATCAATTTTATTTTTAATCATTATTATTTTTATCATAAAAAAAAAAAAAAAAAAAAAGTTTAGGTATATATAACTTTTTTTTTTTTTTAATTTTGAATTTTTTATAAAAATAAATTTCTTTTTTTTGAAGTTTTTTCAATTATTCTAATTTTTTTTTTTTTTGTAAAAAAAAACCATTTTTTTTGTAATATTAAAATATAAAAAATAAAAAAATATTTATCTTGATTTAAAGTTTTAAGAAATATTTTTTTTTTTTTTATTTTTTTTAAAAAAAAAAAAAAAAAAAAGAATCAAATTTATAAATTAAAAAGGCATTAATACTAAATTGATATTATTTCAAAAAAAAAAACCTTAAAAATACATTTTTTTAATTTTTTTGTTTTTTTTAAAAAAAAAAATTAATTTATCAATTTTTATTTAATTTTTTTTTTTATATTTTGAATATTAATTTATTTCATGATCTAACAAAAAAAATAAATAAATTTAAATTTAATTTTAATCCATTAATAGTTTTTTTTTTTTTTTTTTGTTTAAGAATTAAAATAAAATAAAATAAAATAAAATTAATTAAAAAAATTTTTAATAAAAAATATTTTATTGATAATTTTTAAAGGTTTTTTTTGGTGTTTTTTTACTCAAATTTAAAAAAAAAAAAATTTTTTTTTGTTTTGTTTTGTTTTGTTTTTTTTTTTTTTGTGATTTTTTGAATAATTAAAAAAAAAATGTTTTTATTTAAATTTAAAATTAATAAAAATCAAAAATAAATAAAATAATAATAACAAATAAATTATTATTTTTTTTGAAAAAGTAAAAATAAGAAATTTCAAATTTAAAGTCCAAAAAAAAAGAGTTGGATGTATTATTTAATTTTAACTAATTTTTTTTTTCATATTTTGATAATTGAAATTTTTTGATTTTAGGAGTATATTGATTTAATTTTATGAAATTTAAATTCAATTTTTTTGTTTTTTGAAATTTTTAAGAATTATTTTAATTTTAAAAGAATAATTATTAAGTATAATTAGAGTAAAACATATAAGGAAAGTCTTTAAAAAAAGGAATTTTTTATTTATATTTATTTTTGAAGCAAAGTTTTTACATTTCTTTAAAACAAAAGAGATTGAATTAATATTTTTTGAGGTGAAAACTTCTGTAGTTAGTATATACTTCATAATTGAGAAATGATAATGTTTTGTGATGATATTTTAAATATTTCCAAATTATTTTCCTTAAAGTTTTACATTTTTAAAATCTAAATTAATATTATTTTTAAGGAGATAAGAACTTTTTTTTTCTTAACTTGAAATTCTTTTTCAAAAATCTCACCTATAAATTTATATTTTGGTAATCACAATCCAAAGGTAACTTCATTTTAATCTAAATTTTGATGTGTATTATTAAAAAAATTTTCAAAACTAAAAGTTTTATTAAAGTTTAATTGAAATGGTTGAATTTTCTTTTTAATTGAAGCTTGTTATTATTAATTTAATTCAGTTTAAAATTATTAATTTAATTTTTTTTATATAAATAAAGAAATATTTTTTAAATTAATTAAAATTTTTATTAATTAAAATTTTTTATATTATTCAAAAATATTTTTAAGATTTTATCAATGTTAATAAGTAATTTTTTAATCTTAAAATTAATTTTATATTTATTAATAATTTTATTTTATTTATTTTTTTTCACTTTTTAATAATTTTTCTCACTCCAATGAATAAAAAATTAAATACAGAAATCAAATATGAAGTTAATTTTTATATTAAATAGATATTTTTTTTTTTTTAGATTTTAAAAGTTAATTTTGAAATTTTTAAAAATGTTTTTGAATAATAAACAAATTTCAGTGACAGGAGTTAATTAAACTAAATAAATAATATATTTTTATTTGAAAGATAAAGCTAATAGTTATTTTTTTTTAAAAAAAATATTGAGTTTAGAATGATTAAATTGAGAATTTTTTCTACTAGATGGGCTAGAAAAAATCTTTTGAATTTTTTTTGAAAATAATTGTTTTTGGATTCTTTAGATTAATCCCCATCAAATTATTGGAAATAAAATTTTTGAGATTTTTTCTGATTATTTTTGAATTGATTTTCAATTTCTCTTAGCTTCCTCAAGATCCTATTAATATTTGAAAAATATAATTTTACTAGATAAAATATTAGGATAAAAAAAAGTGAAGCTAAAATATAAATGGCTAAGAATGGGTAAGAAGAAAAAATAGTGATTTTTCTCAAATAAAAATTGAAAAGTGAGGAAAAAAAGTAAGAATAAATTTATTTTTGAGAGATTTGTAGAAAACATAAGGAAAAGAGAAAAACTTAATCAAAAAGAGAGTCTTATAAGTTTGATTTTTTGTTTCAAATTGATCTGAAGCAAAGCTTAAGAATAGCCAATGATTAACTCTGTGCTAATTAATAGGAGATATCTTGAGGGATTCTACTAAATAATTGATTCTCAGAATTCTTTTGAAATTATTTACTGATTATATCAGAAGGATTATGTTGAAATTGATTGATAATTTTTATTCCTGGTATAAAATATATACTATAATAGTGAAAAAGAAAGCATTAGACTAAAATTGTAAGTATTCTATTCCTTCCTTTTACGACAAAAGGTTAAACTCCCTTCTTGTTGCTCAGTATAAGGTGTTTTCAGAATTACATGAGAATATAAATTAAAATTTACTTTTTTTCTCTCATAATAGTTTTTTTCAATGATTTGGGCCCAAATAATTAATCTTTTTTTTAAATCTATTTTAAAAAATCATTTTCCTGTCTTAATAAATTGATATCCTCAGAATAGGGGGTGTCAAAGTTACCAAATCCCACCCTCAAAATCCCTAGTTATTTTTTGGTGAAATCTCGCATTAACGTTTTGGGATTTGGGGGATCCCACACCTCAAGAGGTGAGGTATTTTGAGCTACAAAAACCCAAGTTTTTTGGTACTACAATCCCACCTTCAGCTTTACTTAAAGGGACATTTTTACAATGCACAACTCAGTAATGGCATGTTAAATTGCATAAAACTTCCCTTCTCTTGCTTAAAATCTGAATATACTGGACACACAATTTTTTTTTTGATATAATGTGTTCTATTATTGACATTAGGAATTTGGCTTGTTTGAAATTTTCAATTAATTACAAAAAGATCCAAGAACTCTTCAAAGCTATGTTACAAACAAAATTTATCCATAGTCTGTGTGATTTTTTTTCCTGAAAATGAAAGCCATTTCATTTTAATATTGAATAAAAGATTGCAAATTTTCTTGATGGAGATAATCCCCTTTTCTCATTAATATAATTCATCTAAATTAATTTTTAATGTTCTAGACTTCAAGCCTTTATATACTTGGATTTATGTGTCTTTAATCAATCACACTTTTTCTTTAACTAATGTGTACCTTTTACTTTAATTAAATCTTTAATTTTCTTTCCATAATTTAAAAGAAATTAATTTTGATTTCTGGAGGCCTTCAAATATGCATTGATCCACCTGCACTAAATAATTCCTGATAATTTCCTTTATTCTGGAGCCATTTGGTGATAATATTTTAAGCAGCTTGTTGGGATAAGGTGTAGGAGTCTTCTTTTCTAGAGTTTCTGTTTTGAAAATTTCAGCCAAAAAATATAGTACTATAAATAAGGACATTGAAAATAAATAAAATAAGAAGAAATGTTTATATTAATGAGCTTTAAATGAAATTATTTGACTAGGTAATAGAATGAAGTTGGAATAAAGTAGACTTTGGTGGGAGATGGGAGTTAGTCAAGGAAAATATTATTTTATTTTCTTGAGGGTTTGACTAAAACTTGAGGAATAGCTTGATAACTTTCTTCAAAGAATTAAAAATTCAAAAAATATATGTCTTTTAAAAAATAAGGCATCCTCTTATATTATACAGATATGCTTGGGCTTGATACCCCCTAATATAGCCTCCTTATTTATTTGAAAAATGTTTATTAAAACATTTTTTAATTTGTTTTATTCGAAAATTAGTCAATAATTTAAATTATGATTGTTTTTTTCGTCAAAACAATATAAATATATTTCATCATTAAATAAACTTTTTTAAAAAAACCTTCCTAGTTGGTTTCTATCATTTCTTTCTCCTTTTAAAAATGATGAAAATATTTAAAGTAAGTTCAAAGAATATTTTTTCTTTTTCTTGGTATTTTTTTGTGTCAAAAATAGATTAAAATACCTTTTATAAAAATAAAAAGTAGACATAATTTTTATCCAACAAATCTTGAAAACAATAACTTTCTTGATTCTTGTTTCAATATATTTACAAGAATTAATAATGAATTCTCAAAATATAAAAAAGAATAGAAAAAAATCTTAATACATATAAGAGAGTAATAAATATTAATACTTCCAATAAAAGTGATAAAACACCAATTGTAAATAATCAAATGTTTTCACTTCTTGTAAAAAAAATGACCTTGTACATAATAGCGTTAAAATATATGAGTTTAATTAAAATTATTCCCCTTTTTTATTGTTTGGTAATTCTTCATAAACAATTTCCCAATGAAAAATCAATCTGAAATTAATAAAAAAAAGTCAAAATAAAGATTAAACAACAAACCTGTTTATTTTGAAAAAAAATATTAATTAAAATAATAAGGAAACTAAACATAAAAAATTGATTATATTTGGGTTTTTTCTTTTTCAAAATTGATACTTATATCAAACTTTCAAGTGAAAAAGAAAATCCAAAATATTCCAGAATAAGAAAAGAGAGATAAAAAGGGAAATAATAAAGAGAAATTAATCAAATTCATATCCTCAAAGAAACTTCCTGAAAATTGTGTAATCAATCATTGTTGAGATTAATATATATGTTAAAAATATATCAGATTGATTAAATACCTTAAAGTCCATTTTATTTTCCTATATCAGAGACTGAAATGAAACAATGATAATTATTCTCAGAAATTTTAATCAATTCAATTGATTTTCAAGAGGAAATTATGGTGGATATATATGGTAGAAATACATGATGAAAGCTCTGTGGTAATGGAATAGGGATATAAGCTTCTTGATTAATTTGAGATGGAACTCCAAAAATTAAATTATGTTTTACTTTCTACTTTAAGAATTACTTTCAATAAGCTCTCACCTCAAATTAACATATCATTAGATCTCAAGTAAACTTGCAAAATAATATTTTAAGGAACTAACTAATTAATTATTTTTAATTTAATTTTCAAAAAATAAAAAAAAATAATTTTTGAGCTTTACTTCTATTTATAAGATTAATTGAATGGGGTGGGAGAATCAGAAACTTTAGAGCTTAAAAAAAACTAGGCATCTCTTTGAAATTCAGATTTTTTTGGTTGATTAAATCATTTTAAAACTAATAAAAATTGAATATCCTTGGAATATTTGGGTTTTTGTTTGGAAATAAGAAAAAAATTACTTGTAAATAAAGCTAAAAATATGAATTAGCTTTATAAAAGAAAATTTTTATTCTTATTATGAAATGATTGGAGCTTCTTTGGGGGAATTTGTAGAAATTCTGTTTTTTTTTCAAGCCATCAAATTTTACAGTTACTAAAGAAAGCCTGGATTATAGGATCAGAAACAGCCAAAAATGGCTGGAGCACATCTCTATTTGAACTAAAACAGGGCTCAATTTTGGATTACTAAAATTCACTAAGGATGTTGGTAAAAACATGTAAGCCCTTGTGTTATTTTACCAATTGATGGCCAAAACACATAATTTTATGGTAAAAACATGTAAGTGGCCTATTTTTATAAAAAAGATCCTCAGGAATAGTTTCAAGAGTTTTCTTTGAAGTTTAAGATGTACAGTTAAATATTTTGTTGAATTACTGATTCTGTAAAGCAAAATACTGAATATGAGGGAATAATATAGGGAAATTACTTTTATAAATGAAATTTTAATTTAAATAAGCATTCTTAAAATTGAGACATGGATTTAATTTTAAGAGGTTGAGTTATATATTTAAGATTGATATTGTGAGCCTTTGAGATATGACCACATATCCAAAAAGGTCACAAGAAAACTTTATAACAATTATACTCTTAATAATTATCTTAAAACCAGTTAAAATGCCATAAATAGGCATAAACTTTAAATTAAGTCAGAATATAATTAGAAAGAATGTGAAATAAATTACACAATTAGATTCCTCATGGTAAAATACACATATATCATTTTTATGGCATATCTGTAATGTGAGCCTTAGAGGTATTTTTATATACCCAAAAGACCACAAATGATAAATTAAAATACAAATATAAATAAAATAAATTTATTTATATTATAAAAATAAAAATATAGATACAAATTTATATTTAAAAATCAAAATTTAATTATAATTTAAAAATAAAATTACATTAAAATTTAAAATTATGAAAATTCATTTTTACTTGTAAAAATTAAGTAACAATGAATTTTTAATAAAAATTATGAAATTAAAATATTTTTGGAAAAAATTTATATAAAATATATTATCACTTTTTATCCAATAAATAATCATATAAAATTTATTTCACCATTTGATTCCTTATAAAAAATTAGGTGGGGTCACCTCTGAGTGAAATTTTTGTAACTCAGCTCTAAATAAGCTTAAATTAAGTTTTCAGTATTTTCAATACAAAAATTGAAAATCCTCAAAACTTTAATTCAATTCACACCATTTGTGGTGTTAACCATCAATTTTTGTGGTAAAATTGAGGTGTTGTGTTTAGTTTAGAAGTTATGAGGAATTGAAGTATTTTCAATTGAATTCAATTGAAATGTCAAAATGTGCACGTGTATTACATAAGTGAACTTTGGTTTACATATGAGGTGTCAATTATTACTGTATTGTACTGTACAATTCAATTAAATTACATATGTAAATTACAAGTATAATACATGATGAGTGTGAGCCTTAGAGGTAATTTCATATACCCAAAAGACCACAAATATAAAAAATAACATATTAATATAAATAAAATAAATTTATTTATATTATTAAAATAAAAATCAAAATATAAATATAAAATTATATTAAAAATAAAAAATTAATTATAATTTAAAAATAAATTAATACATTAAATTTTGTAAATATAAAATTACATTTATACTTGAAAAAATTAAGTAAAAATGAAACTTTAACAAAATTGTGAGAAAATAAATAAATTTGGAAAGAAGTTAAATAAAATTTATTATAACTTTTTATCCAATAAATAAACATATAAAACTTATTTCACCATTGGATTCCTCATAAAAAATCAGGTGGGGTCACCTCTGAGTAAAATTCTTGTAACTCAACTCTAAATAAGCTTAAATTAAGTTTTTAGTATTTTCAATACAAAAGTTGAAAATCCTCAAAACCTTAATTTAATTCACACCACATGTGGTGTTAACCATCAATTTTTGTGTTAAAATTGAGGTGTTGTGTTTAGTTTAGAAGTTATGAGGAATTGAAGTATTTTCAATTGAATTCAATTGAAATGTCAAAATGTGCGCGTGTATTACATAAGTGAACTTTGATTTACATATGAGGTGTCAATTATTACTGTATTGTACTGTACAATTGAATTGAATTACATATGTAAATTATAAGTATAATACATGATGAGGAATTAAAGGAAAAATAAATTGGAAAGATTAAATTTGGGGGGGAAAAGGAACTCCAGCTCTAAGGGGGAGCTAGACCCCCAAAATCCTTGCTGACAGGCATGGGATGTCAAAATTCACGCAAAAGTTCATCACTTTTGGCCTGGAATTGAGTTACAGGGTCTGTGGACTCAATTGATGATGAGGTTTTGATACCAACTGGGGTAGTTTTAGCTGTTGCCAAGAGGGTAAAACTACCCTTAAGATAAAACAATCATAATAAAAACAGTTTTAACTGGTTTCTACGCCTCTGACACACATTCTGACGTGTTTTGAAGGCTCTAGGCCTGGTATTGCTATAGTAATGGCTGATTTAAGGGTCTAAAATGGCTAAAAATGGCTAAAAATGGCTTAAACCAGCCCTTTTTGGTCTAAACCAGGGTTCAATGATGCCATAATTGGCTTTTCTGTTGTCAGACTGTTTTTCACCACTGACAAGAGTAAATTTTACTTTTGGAGCAAGAGAATTGATGGCTATAAAAGAATGTCTTCTTTGCCCCACTTTTCTCTTCATGTTAGAATCTTTTCCTTTTATTAATTAGTTTAAAACTGTTAAACCAATCAATCAAAGATTCCAACCACCACTTTTGAATCATTTTAATCCTTTTAACCACGTGAAAAAATCATTATAATCATTTTTACCCCTGAACCACCCCAAAAGTGAATTAAAGCATCTTTCATCACTGTAAACTTTGTCACTTTGTTTCCAAATTCACTCTGGTCACTTTTGGGCGTGTTTTCTCTTTAATATTCTTTTTAAAGACTTTGTTCTTTAATTAATTGCTTGCAGTTCTTTGCTCAATTAATTCCAATTGAAATTGCTCTTGAAGAAATTTCTTTTGTAGCCTCAAAATATCTCTTGTAGAGTATTTTTTTGGATAAATTTTTATTGTTGGTAAAACAATAAATTTTTATAATATTATTGTTTTATACTAATAAAGTTATAAACAATAAAATTGGCGTGTTTTCTCTTAAAAATAATATTTTATACTATTTTTAATTGATTTTCACCTTATACAAATTTTGAGGACAGGAAAAGTACTTGATTTTTAATCAAAGTTTCATATCCACACCTTACATTTGGGGGCCCAGCCGTGATATTTTACCTGTGACATATTTTTACTCTTTTTAAATCTTTTTTCTTATATTGAAAAATTTAAAAACATATAAAAAATACTTATAATTCAAAAAATCCATAAAAAATAACTTTTTTTCATATTATAAGTGAGGCTTATATTTTTATTTCTTTTTGAAATAACCTTTTTTTTACTTAATTAATTGGCTTTTTCATTAATTTTAGTGTCTGACAACGTGGTAAGACAAGAAAACATTGAAACAGCCTCAACAGTAACCAGCATTATCCCTGCCAGTACTGTTAATTCTGATCATAATAGTACTGTTATTGTGACTCAAAATAACCAGCCTGAACCAATATCTTCTGAATTGATTAACTTGGACATAAGTAATACCCTTCAGAAAGCTAAAAATTTGGCCAATAGTAAGTTTTTGACGTAAAAATACTATTTTAAGCCTTTTTTAACCATAATTATGCCTTCAACCAGGTCAGGAGCCAGCTACAACCCCTCAAGCAGCTCCCAAAAAGGTAATAGACGTGATTATGGCAGAAGCCAACCAGGTACAGAAGGAAAAGGGTCAGTTGATGACTTCCAAACAACTAAATTGGGTCATTCTGAAGCTGATAATACTATTTTACCTTCAAAAAGAGCTGACACCGCCACAACAAGCCTCTGTGGACATATACAAAGCCAGCCACAGTGCATACAACAATGCACTTCAATTCAAGGAGTACCAGATCCTTGCAGACCTGTGGAAGAATTGCATGAATTCTTACCTGACAGTAAGAAAATTCTTGGGCCATCCCAACACTTGCAAATTGCTCAATGGATGGCATCCATTGATGGAGAAGAAAAACATGATGCTTTTGACACTAGAATGGAGGAAAAACAACCCTCCACCACCCAAACCAGTGCCAAAAACAGCCCCAGTGGCCAGCAGCAGCAATTCCAACGTGAAAAAGCAGCCACAAACTCCAAACAAGGGCAAAGGGAAGGCACCAGCCCCAAAACCTTACAGCCAGGGCTACAGAATCCCAAAGATTCAGCAGGATGCCACGGAAAATGTATTTCAGATGGCCAGAACCATGATGGAATTACAGAAGAAGGAGGAAGCCAGATTAAGGTTCCAGAAATGATTTCTGACATATTTGATTCCATCCCAGAGTTGTATAATGCTATAAATGACGTGAAAAAACATCTTTCTGATAAAAATGAAACCATTTGTAACAACATTAAAACAAACAACCTGAGTCTGTGCCAAATTAATGAAACACTTATGTGTTTTGAAAAAGTTTTGAGAACAATTAAAAATTCAAATAATGATAATTCTTCTAACAATAAAATAAATGAACAATCTGCCATTATTAAAGAATTAACAGATAAATATTCTAAATTCAATATTGATGACATAATTGAAACAAGAATTAAACAAGCCATAAATATTATCAAGACAGATAACAAGAAAGTCCTTGATGACATTTCAAATTCATTTACTGAAGTAAAGACATATACCATTGCCTTGAAAAAGTGTTTTGATACTTCACAAGAAGAAGTATCAAAATTATCAATGAAATTGAATCAAGTCACTGATGATAATACAAGACAGACAGAGTTATGGCAAGAACTGACACATAAGGAAGAAATGTATAAAATTGAAGTAATAAATTTAATACAAAGCTTCCAACATGAATACAGAAATTCCCAAAGGTGTAGCAACAGTAAAATGAATGACATTGAACAAATACTGAACACCTTACCAAGAATGTCTACACCTCTAAATCAAAATGAGGGCACAAGAATTCCAAATCCACAAGTATTGGATCCTGATAATTCACAATTAAAAAATGAATTATCCACTTCTTTTCATAACTTGGAACCATCAATGGGCCAAGCACTCTTGAAAGAAGTTCCAAAACTTAAAGAATGGCCTCACTTCAGTGGTGAAGGAGAGTATGACCATATGGAATTCATTAGAGGTATAGACATGATCAAAGAGGATTTTGAATTACCAGACAGATTGGTAACAGCCAGGTTTAACACCTTGTTTACCAGATCAGCTCACAGATGGTACATCAAAATAAGACAAGCACATGGACACCAGAGTTGGACTTGGTGGAAAACCCAAATCATCACCAAATGGGCAAATGATGCTTGGAGGTTTAAAGTTGAAACAGCCTTTGAATCTGCCAAATTTAATGCTGATAAAGACAGAGCTTTACCATGGTTTTGCCAACAAAAGGACAGATTAACAGCATTATATCCTGACATGTCAGAGTTTATGATCCATAGAAAAATTCTGAGACAATGTGGAGGTGACTTAGAGCATGCTGTCAAAAGCAGGACTACTGAACAATCTTCAGCAGAAGATATTATCAATATACTAGAAGAAGTAACCACCAGAACCAAAATTGGTTCTAGTAGGGTGAATCTCAAAACAAGGTTTAATACACCTTGGAAAGATTCTGTGGACAAAAACCCCAAAGAAAATTCTGGTAATATTAAATATAAATCTGCAGATACAGTCAGAAAATGCCATATTTGCCAAAGCACCACCCATTTAGCCAATACATGTCCAAAGAGGGGGAAAATCAATGAAATTGACATTGAAAAGGAACCAGATGTTGAAAAAGAAGACATAATTGAAGACAATTCAGATGATAAGTCATCCATATTTTCTGAATCTTCAAAAGATATAGAAAATATCAATGCCACTTTTGACATCATGGAATCTTATTCCCACTTACCACAATTGAGCAATGATCAAGTTGATTTATCAAAAGTTCAAGATGCACAACTTATGAAGACAAAACCAAACAGAGGAAAAGGTTATACAGCTGGTAACTCCTGTATAACAGAAGTGGTAATTGACAACAAGCCCACCAAACTTTTGCTTGACCCAGGAGCCTTCTGCTCTTGTGTTGGAAAATCCTTTCTTAAGACTTGTGTGCCAAATTTTGAAGACCAATTGTTACCAATTGATGGTATAAAATTCAACAGTGCAAGTAACCCAATGAAAGCATTGGGAATCTTTGAGACCAATGTCATATTCCCACACATAAATGGGAATTTAAGGATCACAGTTGAATTTGTTGTTATGGAAAATTGCTCTAGTACCCATTTTATATTGGGAAATGACTATTTGATCATGTATGGGATAGATTTACATAATAACAAAGACAGAGACTGTGGTATGCCATACCATATCAGCTTAATAAAATTTTTTTTTGAGGGGAGTGAAAAGTAGCAGTACCCCTATGGGTAGCTTCTGTTGGAAACAAAAGAAAAGGATCTTTGTCCCAGTTGGTAAGGTGATGCCTTGTGTCAAGGAAAATGGCCATGTCATTGGTTCAAGCCACATTGAAGACATAAAGAAAAAAAAATTATTAAAAAAAAAAAAAAAAAAAAAAAAAAAAAAAAAATTAAAAAATGTCAAAATTTTGGAAGATCCTTTTAAAGTTTGGAAAATACCTGAAACCTAACCCTAAAATAAGATTAGGTTTCAACCCACAAATTGGCTTCAAAAATCAAAAATTCTAAATTCAAGACAGCAGAAGGAGAATACATAAACAGATTACATAAGCAGGAAGGGGTTAAGAAAGCATTAGTAATCAGATTACTTGATTAGTAATACTTAGGGAGTTAAGGGATACAGGTATCATGGAGGATTAGTCAGCAAGTCTAAGGATTAGTAATAAAGCTCAAATAAGCACCAGCAAAAATACCTCAAATTAGTAAGCAACCCAACAAATGACATCATCAACCAAACAAATGATGCAAGGATTTACATAAATGACATCATTTAGGTGGGACCACCAGAAAAGAATTTTCCCAGCCAAAAGAAACTGAAAAATTCTAAGTCCCTCTTTTTGAACACCTCCCATGGAGAGCCCAAAAATTATAAATAGAGGGCCTCTCCCCCCAAATTTTTCCTCTTTCCCTCATGTCTTTTATCCCCCCAAAAAGTGGAAAGTGGATTTAAATTCATCCCTGACTATCAGGTTAACTAGTCTACAAATATATAATTCTATTATATAAAGGATAAAAAGGCCTTATATAATAGTCTTATGAAAAAATAAAAAAAAAGTCTTATAAAAAAAAAGAAGAGCTTTATAATATAATTTTATTATATAAAGGATAAAAAGGCCTTATATAATAGTCTTATAAAAAAAGAAAAATTCTTAAAATAAAGAAGCAGTCTTATAAAAAAAATTCTTATAAAAAAAAAAAGAAAAAAAAAACTTTATAATATAATTTTATTATATAAAGGATAAAAAGGCCTTATATAATAGTCTTATTTACTTAAATTAAATAAAATAGTATTTTAAAAGAATTTCACCTTATTATAAGCAATCAAAAGCTTTGAAGAAGGAAAAGAAGGGTCATTTAGTTATTTTATTAAGAAATTATTATTATTTCATTTAAAAAAAAGTCATATTTTGGTTACTACAAGGACATTTAATTAATTAATTATAAAGAAAAAAAAATACCTATTATAGGAATACAATAGTGCTATTCTTATTAAAAAAAAAAGAAAGAATTATTATCAAATTAAATTTTTAAAGAAGTGGCTATTATTTAGTCTGGTTATATCAGAATTTCCTTAAATACAAAATCATAAATCATAAAAAAAAAGTGTTTGATTGTTTGTTTAGTATTATTATTAGCCTAGTGTCTCAAGATTATATTGAATTATTGTCGTAGTAGTATTTTGTGTGATTTGTGATAGCTTTATTTCTTTTGGTTAATTAAATAGTGTTATACTTAAAAGGTTAAATAAATATTTTTGAGAACAAGCAAAGTCTGATAGAGTCTGTTGAATACACTTTTCTGAATTAGCCACCATCAATAAATAAATTGATTGTGAACTCAAGTTAAGATAATTCAGCATTTTTTAGGAAGGGCAGTTCAGATTATTCTGACACACAAGCAGAGCAAGGGTTACAAGCTTGAACAGCAATTCAAAACTGTTTTCTTGTAATTTCCCCTTCCAGGTACTGCCTCATTTTATCCCACACAAGAGGAGTTCCCACAATACTTTACAATTGGGGACAATAAGCGCCAGAAATTTGCCTTTTTACCATTTAAAAGACAAATTACAGTAAACAAAGTATCACCAGTCAACTTAGAGTTAGAAAAATTCAAGTCTGAACAGTTAAATGAGGCTGAGATAAGCCTTCATCTGACTGATAAACAAGAAAATGAACTTTCTTCCCTTTTGTATGACCACAAAGGAGCATTTGCTACAGACAAAGAGCCTCTGGGAGCAATTATTGGTCATGAAGTTGACATCATTCTTAACATTGAGAGACCTTATCCACCACTCTTAAGAAGACCTGCTTATCCAGCAAGTCCAAAATCAAGAGAAGCTCTAGAAATTCATATCAAAGAACTTCTAGACCTTGGTGTAATAAGAAAAGTAGGCCACAATGAGGAAGTAGAAATAACTACACCAGTCATAGTGGCGTGGCATAATGGAAAATCCAGAATGGTTGGGGACTTTAGAGCTCTGAACACTTACACTGTTCCAGACAGATACCCAATACCAAAAATCCAAATTGCCCTTACTCAAATATCTCAAGCAGTGTATATAACCACTATGGATGCCCTTAAAGGATTCCATCAAAATGTGGTAACACCAAGAGCAAGAAAATACTTGAGAATTATTGTTCATTGTGGAGTGTATGAATACTTAAGGATGCCCTTTGGTATCAAAAATGCACCTTCACACTTCCAAAGAATGATGAATGAAATCTTCCCTGAAGAACTCTCAGAGGGATGGTTAATCATTTACATTGATGACATTATTATCTGTTCAAAGACTTGGGAGGAGCACATGTACAGATTATCAAGAGTTTTGACAAAAATCCAATCAGTAAACATGAAAATCTCCTTGAAGAAATGTCATTTTGGATTTAAAGAACTTAAGGCACTAGGACATGTTGTATCTGGTTTGTCCCTTGGAATTGATAAAAACAAAGTTGCAGCAGTATTGTTAAAACCCATGCCTCAGAATAAGAAGGAAATTCAGTCATTCTTGGGTTTTGCAGGATATTACAGGCAACACATTGAAGACTTTGCATCCATAGCAAGACCACTTTATAAGTTGTGTGACAAAGACACAGTATTTGAGATGACTGTTGACAGAGTCAAAGCTTTTGAATCTCTAAGAGAAGCATTGACCACTGCTCCACTCTTACTGATGCCAGACTTTAAATTACCTTTCAAACTGTATATTGATGCATCAGGGGATGGACTAGGTGCTGCACTTCACCAAGTTCAGATCATAAATGACAAACCTGTAGAAGGACCAATATGTTTCATATCCAGGCAAATCAAACCAACTGAAGCCAGATATGGAGCAAGTCAAATGGAATGTCTATGCCTTGTCTGGGCCTTGGAGAAATTGAACTATTTCTTAGAGGGATGTGTTTTTGAAGTAATAACAGATTGTACAGCTGTGAAATCACTTTTGAACATGAAAACACCTAACAGACACATGCTCAGATGGCAAATAGCCATACAAGAATACAGAGGCAATATAACTATTGTTCATAAGGATGGGAATATTCATAAGAATGCAGATGGACTAAGCAGATGGCCATTACCAAATAACATTGATAATCCTGCTTATGTTCCAGAAGAAGCTTCACCACAAATTCCAATAGAAGGAATAAGTGTTACAGACTTGAACACCACCTTCTTTGAAGAAGTCAGAAATAGTTACACTCAAGATAATAATTGTAGCATCTTATGCCAATTACTTAACAAAGACTGTAAAGACAACTCTCTAATACATGCCTTGGATGAAGTATGGAGAAAATCTTATAATGAAGGAAGATTTCACCTACTGGATGGTATAATTTACCACAGAACCAAGCACACATGTGTCATGACAGTTGTAGACAGGTCATTAATCAATCTTGTACTGAAAGAATGCCATGATAGTCCCTTTTCAGGACATCTTTCTGAAGACAGAACAAGAGAGAAAGTGAAGACCTGTATATGGTGGCCAATGTGGCAAAAAGATGTTGCAGAGTATTGCAAAACCTGTGACAGATGCCAAAAGGCAAATAAATCCACTGGCAAAAGACTTGGAAATATGATGAAAATCCAAGAACCAAACAGACCTTGGGAAATTGTCCATATGGATTGGGTAACTGGCCTACCACCAGGAGGTGACAGGAGCTATAATGTTTGCCTAGTAATTGTGGACAGATTCAGTAAAACTCCAATCTTTTTACCATGTCACAAAGATGATACAGCCATGGATACAGCTCTTCTGATATGGAATAGAGTAGTGTCATGGACTGGGATATTTACAAATATAATCAGTGATAGAGATCCCAAATTCACTTCAGCACTATGGACAAATCTTCACCAATTATTTGGCACTAAACTGTCTTTCTCTACAGCCTACCACCCACAAACTGATGGCCTGGCTGAAAGAATGATCCAAACCTTAGAGGACATGGTGAGAAGATTTTGTGCGTATGGCCTTGAATTCAAAGATTGTGATGTATTTACCCATGATTGGTGTACTCTGTTACCAGCACTGGAATTGCATATAAAACATCAATCCATGCTAGTACCAATCAGACTCCTGCTGTTCTAGAAAAAGGATGGAACCCCAAGTTACCCCAAGACTCCTTGAGGAAAGACTTAATTGAAATACATCCCACAGCTGCTAGCTTCAAAGGAATGCTAGACAAAGCTAGAAAGCATGCAGTAAGGTGCATGGAGGACTCTTTTGCATATGCTAAAGACAAATGGGATAAATCTCATGCAACTCCAGATTTCAAAGTGGGGGACCTAGTTCTTGTATCCACCACTAACTTCAATAACATCAAAGGATGTAAAAAGTTGAAAGACTCCTTTGCAGGACCTTTTGTGATTAAGGCCCTCCATGGAGAAAATGCTGTTGAAGTAGAGTTATCTGAAGAACTTAGCAATAAGCACCCTACATTTCCAGTGAGCTTGATAAAACCATATAAATCTAGTGATGCTGAGAAATTTCCCTTGAGGAATAAGGTTCCCCAAGTTATACCTCCTATTGAGACATCTGGTACTAAGAAAATAACCAAAGTTCTTAAAGAAAGGAAATTAAGAACCAAGAAAGTAAGGGAATACCTTGTTAGGTACAGTGACCCAACTTGTGAAGATGAATGGTTAGAAGAAAAAGATATACCAGAAGCTACCAAACTCCTGAGGAGATTCAGACACACTAGAAACACCAATATTACAAAGTAATATTCTTTTTTTAGGGGGAGGGAATGTGAGCCTTAGAGGTAATTTCATATACCCAAAAGACCACAAATATAAAAAATAACATATTAATATAAATAAAATAAATTTATTTATATTATTAAAATAAAAATCAAAATATAAATATAAAATTATATTAAAAATAAAAAATTAATTATAATTTAAAAATAAATTAATACATGAAATTTTGTAAATATAAAATTACATTTATACTTGAAAAAATTAAGTAAAAATGAAACTTTAACAAAATTGTGAGAAAATAAATAAATTTGGAAAAAAGTTAAATAAAATTTATTATAACTTTTTATCCAATAAATAAACATATAAAACTTATTTCACCATTGGATTCCTCATAAAAAATCAGGTGGGGTCACCTCTGAGTAAAATTCTTGTAACTCAACTCTAAATAAGCTTAAATTAAGTTTTTAGTATTTTCAATACAAAAGTTGAAAATCCTCAAAACCTTAATTTAATTCACACCACATGTGGTGTTAACCATCAATTTTTGTGTTAAAATTGAGGTGTTGTGTTTAGTTTAGAAGTTATGAGGAATTGAAGTATTTTCAATTGAATTCAATTGAAATGTCAAAATGTGCGCGTGTATTACATAAGTGAACTTTGATTTACATATGAGGTGTCAATTATTACTGTATTGTACTGTACAATTGAATTGAATTACATATGTAAATTATAAGTATAATACATGATGAGGAATTAAAGGAAAAATAAATTGGAAAGATTAAATTTGGGGGGGAAAAGGAACTCCAGCTCTAAGGGGGAGCTAGACCCCCAAAATCCTTGCTGACAGGCATGGGATGTCAAAATTCACGCAAAAGTTCATCACTTTTGGCCTGGAATTGAGCTACAGGGTCTGTGGACTCAATTGATGATGAGGTTTTGATACCAACTGGGGTAGTTTTAGCTGTTGCCAAGAGGGTAAAACTACCCTTAAGATAAAACAATCATAATAAAAACAGTTTTAACTGGTTTCTACGCCTCTGACACACATTCTGACGTGTTTTGAAGGCTCTAGGCCTGGTATTGCTATAGTAATGGCTGATTTAAGGGTCTAAAATGGCTAAAAATGGCTAAAAATGGCTTAAACCAGCCCTTTTTGGTCTAAACCAGGGTTCAATGATGCCATAATTGGCTTTTCTGTTGTCAGACTGTTTTTCACGACTGACAAGAGTAAATTTTACTTTTGGAGCAAGAGAATTGATGGCTATAAAAGAATGTCTTCTTTGCCCCACTTTTCTCTTCATGTTAGAATCTTTTCCTTTTATTAATTAGTTTGAAACTGTTAAACCAATAAATCAAAGATTCCAACCACCACTTTTGAATCATTTTAATCCTTTGCCCACGTGAAAAAATCATTATAATCATTTTTACCCCTGAACCACCCCAAAAGTGAATTAAAGCATCTTTCATCACTGTAAACTTTGTCACTTTGTTTCCAAATTCACTCTGGTCACTTTTGGGCATGTTTTCTCTTTAATATTCTTTTTAAAGACTTTGTTCTTTAATTAATTGCTTGCAGTTCTTTGCTCAATTAATTCCAATTGAAATTGCTCTTGAAGAAATTTCTTTTGTAGCCTTAAAATATCTCTTGTAGAGTATTTTTTTGGATAAATTTTTATTGTTGGTAAAACAATAAATTTTTATAATATTATTTTTTTATACTAATAAAGTTATAAACAATAAAATTGGCGTGTTTTCTCTTAAAAATAATATTTCATACTATTTTTAATTGATTTTCACCTTATACAAATTTTGAGGACAGGAAAAGTACTTGATTTTTAATCGAAGTTTCATATCCACACCTTACAATGAGGAATTAAAGGAAAAAATAAAGAGGAAAGATTGAAATTGGGGGGGAAAAGGAACTCTAGCTCTAAGGGGGAGCCAGACCCCCAAAATCCTTGCTGACAGGCATGAGATGTCAAACTTCACACAAAAGTTAATCACTTTTGGCCTGGAATTGAGTCACAGGGTCTGTGACTCAATTGATGATGAGGTTTTGATACCAACCAGGGCAGTTTTAACTGTTTCCAAGAGGGTAAAACTACCCTTAAGCTAAAAAAATGTTAGTAAAAACAGTTTTAACTGATTTCTACGCCTCTTACACAAATTCTGACATGTTTTGAAGGCTCTATACTAAGTATTGCTATAGTAATGGCTGATTCAAGGGTCTAAAATGGCTAAAAATGGCAAAGAATGGCTTAAACCAGGGTTCAATGATGCCATAATTGGCTTTTCTGTTGTCAGACTGTTTTTTACGACTGAAAAGAGTAAATTTTACTTTTGGAGTAAGAAAATTGATGGCTATAAAAGAATGTCTTCTTTGCCCCACTTTTCTCTTCATGTTAGAATCTTTTCCTTTTATAATTAGTTTAAACACTGTTAAACCAATCAATAAAAGATTCCTACCACCTTTTTTTAAATCATTTTAGACCTTTTAACCATGTGAAAAAATCATTATAATCATTGTTTGTAACTCTTATAATCATTTTTACCCCTGAACCACCCCAAAAGTGAATTAAAGCATCTTTCCTCACTGTAAACTTTGTCACTTTGTTTCCAAATTCACTCTGGTCACTTTTGGGCGTGTTTTCTCTTTAATATTATTCTTCAAGACTTCGTTCTTTAATTAATTGCTTGCAGTTCTTTGCTCAATTAATTCCAATTGAAATTGCTCTTGAAGAAATTCCTTTTGTAGCCTTAAATATCTCTTGTAGAGTATTTTTGGGATAAATTTTTATTGTTGGTAAAACAATAAATCTTTATAATATTATTGTTTTATACTAATAAAGTTATAAACAATAAAAATGGCGTTTTTTCTTCTAAGAATAATATTACTTACTATTTTTAATTGATTTTTACCTTATACAAATTTTGAGGACAGGAAAAGTACTTGATTTTTAATCAAAGTTTCATATCCACACCTTACATGTAAAGTCAATAATTACTGAATAATAAGTAAGAATACCCCAAAAAGACATTAAATCTTATTTAACTCAGAAACCAATGAGAGAAATGTAAAAAAAATTGCACCATTGGATTACCCATGAAAAACTACACATAAAACAATTTGATGTCATTTCTCCAAAGTCAATACTTAAGGAATTAAGCTGAATATATGCACTTTTTTGGTCAGTGCATACATTCATGGTTTTTAGCTAATATCTCTTGAAATATACATGATAGAGAGTTAAACAAAAAATAAAGTTAACACATAATTACTGTAAGAACATAGATATGAGCTTTATTCAACAAGCTATAAACAAGGTTATAACTTGTAAGGGTTTATTGAACGAAATTGCTAGAGCTGTTGACCACTTTGTTGTGAAAGTAGTCCAAACCTTAATGCAAGTGGATAGTCAGGCTATACCAGTTCATAAGTGAAGAAAGAGGTATTTTTTATCATAATATTCAAGGTAAAACCCCCTGAAATCAAGGTTTGAAGTTTCAAATATTGAATTTCAACAGAAAAGATGAGATACAAGAAAAATCATCAAAAATAGAGTTTTAATGACACAATTAAATGCTCTTGGAAGTTTAATAAGGACATTACAAGATATCAGAATTAACTCTCTGAATAGCTGTAGTGTATATAAGTCAAAAGCTATTAATGATCAAAGTTTAAGCTTAGAATTGATCATTTATGATCACTCACTGTAATCTTATTTTAAGCTTAATAGTTATATGAGTAGTATAGCTGGTGAATATTATTATATTATTATTAATAATAATAGAATAAAAGAATTTTAGGCTTCTTCCAAGCCTATGACGTCATCAAACTTAGAGTTATAGTGATAACTCTAAAAAATGGCATAATAATGAGATAAGATGGTTTGATAATGATGTAATCATCACCAAACCGTAAAATACTGATCATTTCCAGTGGATACCATCAGGAAACATCTAGTAGAAGCCTACTGGACTCCAGAAGGGAGGAACTTACTATAAATAGAGCTCTTTTTACTCTGTTACCCCCGGACGCATCAAAACAATAAAACAATTAAATCAAAAGGTAAAATCTTTATTATTTATATATAAATATTTGCTATTATCAAAGACCAAAGGTAATATTTATTCTAATCATCAATGTTGAAGTGATTACTCCAATTTTTTCATTTGTTTTGTTATAATTATCTTAAAAATCTTATTTCCACATAAAATCAAGAATATTTGGAATTTCTTCTATTTTTATTTGTAAATACAATTTAAATAAGTTGTATTTACATTATTTGGCATAAAATCTTTCAAAATTAGTATATTAAGTTTTCAAAGTAGGTTATTTTCTCTCTATTATTATTTTTAATAATTCTTTTATTAATATAAATAGTATTTATATTAATATATAACTTTAATATTAGTAATATTATTGTTATTAATTGTTTTTATTAATAATTTTTTTTCATGCTTTATTATTTGTTGGTAACATTAATAAAGTGCTTTTAAATATATTAATTATTACATATTAATCTATTTATTTATCATATTATTATATTTAGGGTATTGGTAAAAACATGTAAGAGCTTATGTGCTTTGGTGTCACAGGGGCTCTTCGAAGTGAAGAGGGCCTGGCACTCAGTAAACTGGGACTCACTTATGGAGGGCTCAAAGATAAGATAAAAGGGGATACACTTAAGAGTGTCAAAGATAAATTGCTAAAGAATAAATATAAGAAAAGCAGCAACAAAAGATAAGAGTAAAAGAATAGAAGAGCCAACCACAAACAAGTCCAAGTCCACTGTTTCAACCTGTCAGAATGGAAAGAGAAGGGTTAATAAGGATATGGCCACCCAGCTCATACTGTACAGGCGAAGAGAGAAATGCAAAGACTAACTTAAGATTAAATAATTATAATACCCAAAATAAGGATAAGAGTAATTATAAAATAATAAATAAACTAAATTAATTAACTGGGGAAAAGTCCCCAGGGGGGAGAAAGAGGGGCTGGTATATGTGAGAATCACCAGCCCTGATCCAGAGAAGAATTTTCATGAGAATAATTGATTGTTGAATTGAGTCTGGCCAATACAGGTCCTGTACAGCTGTACAGAACCTGTACAAGAGGTGTGGTGTATTTGAGTGATCATACAGTTTCATACTGGTGTATTGAAACTGTATTGGGTGAATCCATCCTGTACAAGTATTGACAGGCTGTATTGATGTACCAAACTGTTTGCATGTTTCAGAATGAAGATTGCTGAAACTGACTGCTGATGCAGATACTGGATTTGCTGATTTGAGGTGTTTGAGTGGGTGTATGAATGAATACCCTTACCCCTGATGGATGGTTGTTACAGTATCCCCCTCTTGAAACTGGTGGGCTCCTGAACACCATAATACCCTGCCACTGTTGAGTGGCATCTCAATATCCCCACATTTTTTTCAAAAATTTTTTTCTTTTAATTTTCTTTCCTCTTGACCATTATCCTGAAAATCCTTCATTCCTTCTTCCCTGCCAAATTCAATTGATTCCCCCTTTTTCCAAGCTTGAGTGAGTATTCCTTCCAGAATATGCCATTCTTTTCTTTTGATTCAATCAGCCATGCCTTGGGATATATCCCAGAATAAAGGCCATTGAGCACTTGTGCTCAGAAATTGGGGCCCAATGAGTATATGACTTGTACTCATTGGCCCAGACTTAATCCAATGAATGAGTGAAACTTTCCTCCAAGGGGTCTTGTCCCCATCATCCAAGGAATTGGCCTCAGACAGCCCTCCAAGTGGGTTTTGGGCTGTGGCCTCCATCCTGAGTGATCTTGATGAAATTTGCTTTTTATGGCCTTTTAGGCCTTTTTGGGTGCTCTGGTGAAAAACCTTGATATATTGATTTTTGGCCTTTTTTGGCCCTTTTGAGTCTTTGGGATCCTATGGTCCGTGGGCCGTGGACCGTACGCCATGGTCCGTGGGGGCTATTGGAGGCCCCCAGGACCAAAATGGAGCCCCTGGGCCCAAATTTGCTGGGGACCCAGGGTGACCAAGGGGTCCATAAATGGCCCTTACCCATTTTTTACCCTACATGGCCTGGACCCATTGATGGGGTCCAGGACCATCAAGATCCTGGCCTCCCCAAAGTTGCAGGGGAGGCCCTGGGTGATGAGTTCAGCCCCAAAGGGGTATGAACCTTCACCTTAGAGGCTTTGAGGGGGGGCATAATTGAGTTATGGCCCCATTTCCTTGAGTCAAGTTCCTTTTTTCTTGATATGGAGTGGATTGATTCTGACGTCTTGAATCTTCTGCTTGCATATTCTTCAGTTATGAGTTCCAAACTGACTGAGCTCACTGAATCTTCCCCTTCTGCACCGCCACCGTCTATTCTTCATGGTTCTGGCGTCTTCAGGCAATTGTCTTCTCCTTCTATGGCGTCTTCTGGCCATTTTGACCCCTCCCAAACATATGATGGTTTCAGAGCAGTTGAAGTCCTTGATCCTGCCTGTACTGAGTGTTTGGCCAGGGGTAAGGATTGCTTTCAACATTACAATCCTCGATCGTCAAAATGCCATTTCTGCTTTATTGGGAAGAAGCCATGCCGCCGTACCGGATCAACTTTGTCCCGGGTCAAGAGACACTTGTGGAGTAGGAAGGATGGGCCTTATGGGCAGGAATTCCCCATTCTTGAGGAGCCTACCCCTGATGCCACTTCTGGATTTTCTCAATGTGAGTGCTTTGCATATTTTGATTGAATTGGTGCTGATATCTTGATGTAGTGACTGGTTCCAGGCAGAGGGATGTGGCCAGATGGACTAATGTTGGAGGGTCCATTCCAATTGGTGGTAGGCCCATCCACTACAGCTCAGAAATTCCAATTTCAAGGACCAATGCTGATGGAGTGGTGAAAGTAGTGAAGAAGCTAAGAAGAATTGTTGATTCCCCATCAGATCCAGATGCTGAAGGAAGTGATGAGTTGGATGGTGAAGAAGTTCAAGTTATTCCCCATTCAAGTGGCCATCCATCCAGCAATTCCTCCTCTCAACCTCTTGCCAACACCAGATTCCAAAGTCAAGTCATTCCCAGTACTCCAAGAACCTTTCAACCAATGCTTGCCTCTATTCCTACAACCCTTCCTCCTCCTTCACCAACTACTTCCCATACCACCAGGCCTGCCTTGATTCCAGCAGTAAGACCATCACCAGTTCAACAGCCTAGAAACTCACCCATAACCACCTCCCGTCAACTCCAGCAGAAGAAGAGATGGATTATCCCCTTTGCCGTTTCCTGCCGCCCAAGTCTTCCAAAGAAGAGAACGTTGGCCTATCCGGGTTACCAGAGAAGATCCCAACGCGGCTAGTGAAAATCAAGATGCTGTGGCCAGATTGTTCAGGAGGGTTGATAGAAATAGCAGAGAGGTGATTATGTATGCCAATGACAGGACTATTCCAGGTACTGCTTCTGAAGAGATGGCTGCAAAATTTGCTTGGTATGAGGATGAGTTGATAAATGACTTCCAGAGAACTTTTGATGACTTGGGTAGAGATAACTAGTTTCCTTTTCCTTGTTTGTGTTTGGTTTGGCTTCTATCCCCACTCTTATAAATACTAAAAAAATAAAAAATAAAAAAAAGATAATGGAACCTCCCAATACATGATTTGGGGAGGGGATGCTGCTGCTTTAAAGAAATAAAAGAAAGAAAATTATACAAGTAAAGAAAGAAAGAAAAATAATAAGAGAAAATGAGAGTAAAGAAAGAAATAAAGAAAAATCCTGATGGTTGGTCCTTCTTGTGGTGAGTTGCTTGATTCTGGCCAAAAAAAGTGTCTGAAAAGTGAAAACCAAGCATTTTGATGCTCACAGAGTGGCCAAGGTGATGTTTTACAAGAAGTAGAACCCTCAGGGATGCATACCAGGAGATGGAACTTACTTTCATAACTTCCACTCCCCACCAAGCACCATAAGACTGAAATAAATTGCCATAAATGCCTTCTGAAATGATTTGCCATAAATGACTACTGAAATGAATTGCCGTAAATGACTTGAAGTAATGAATGTCTTGAATTATGATGATTGGCATAAAATGAAATGATAATAAAGAAAGAAAATGAAACATAAAGAAAGAAAGAAAATATTTGGCCATATCTTGATAAGGTCCAAATGGAGGGTATTGATGTTGTATGCTTCCTGAACCTGTCCAAAGAATTGACAAGTGCTCACAAAGTGGCCAAGGTGATGCTTAAAACAACATATGGGTAGAGTACCCCCTTAAAGGTGCATGCCAGGAGAGGAACTTACTTTCATAACTTCTTCTCCCCACCAAGCACCATAAAATCAAACTCTTGAGGTATTTGGACCAGGCTTGTCTGGATACAATGAGTGGAAATCCTTGACAAGGTCTGGTGAGTTGGTAAGGTTGGAAGCTGGTTCCCAAGTGGTTCTTTCTGGGTCTTCACTGAATCCTTTCCACTCTACAAGATACCATAAATTACCTCTTTTGAGTTTTGAGTCCAGAACCTGAGCCACTTCCCATTCTTCTTGCTCTTCCACTAAAACTGGTGGTGGCGGCAATTGATGACGATTTGGGATAGTTGAATGCTTGACTGGTTCTAATAAGGACACATGGAATACAGGGTGAACTGTCTTCCATTGCTGAGGCAACTTGAGGTGATATGCATGGCTGCCAATCTTCTTAAGAACTTCAAAGGGTCCCAACCATCTTTCTGATAATTTCTTGGTGGGTCTTGTTGTCTTGATGTTCTTGGAAGCTAGCCATACTTTGTCCCCAGGTTGGAAATCAGGTGGAATTGCCCTATTTCTATCTGCATACTTCTTGAATCTCCTTATTGCTGACTCTAATTCTTCTTTGACAACTTGCTGTACTGATTGGAGTTTTGTTGATAACTTTCCAGCCGGTGAGTCTTGAGAAATATGGATTGAGTCAAAGCTGGGATTTCTTCCATAAATGGTGAAAAAAGGTGATTACTTGGTTGATGAATGTTCTGCATTATTATAGGCAAATTCAGCCAGAGGGAGCCAGGTGTACCAGTCATCTTGATGATAGCTGACATACATCCGAAGGTACTGTTCTAGTATCTGATTTACCCTCTCTGTCTGTCCATCTGTTTCAGGGTGAAAGGCAGTTGAAAGATCTCTTGATATCTTGAGCTGCTGACACAATTGAGTCCAGAATGATGAAACAAATAAGGATCCTCTATCACTGACAATACTGACTGGGAGTCCATGCTTGGAAAATACATGGCTAATGAATATTTGAGCTAAATCCAGAGCAGTGATTGTGCCATAAGTTGGAATGAAGATTGCCATTTTTGAGAATCTGTCCACAACTACTAAAATTGAATCAAAGTTGTTGGACAGTGGCAATTGAGTGATAAAGTCCATTGATAATGAATTCCAAGGACCAGATGGAATTGAAAGAGGCTTGAGTAATCCAAACTTCTTGTTATGGATGTTCTTGTTTCTTGAACATTGCTGACATGAGGACACATAGTCCTTGATGAATTGATTCATGCCAGCCCAATAAAAATCCCTCTTGATGAGCTTGAGGGTCTTCTCCTGGCCAGGATGGCCAGCCAATGGTGAGTCATGACGCTTTTGAAGAATATTGAGTTGAAGTTCTTCATTGCTTGGGATTACCACTCTATCTTTGAATAATAATAGCTTGGCTTGAGGTTCAAGAGAATAATCTGGAACTGATTCACCTCTTGCTAGTTGCTTGAGTATTTCTTTATAGTCTTTGTCTTGCCATACTTCTTCTTGAATCTTGTCAACTAAATCTGAGAAAATTTCCACTTTGATTGAGAAGAATCTTGACTCTTGAATTCCATCTTGCTTAATTACTTGATGAAAATTCTGAGGATTCTTGCTGATGAAGTCCACCCCCCTCTCTGGGTACACGTCGTCCCGACATGATAAGGCATCTGGTAAAGTGGCCAGCCTGCCTGGGCAGTAAGTGATAGTGAAATGAAATTCTGAGAGAAATTCGGCCCAACGGGCCTGACGACGAGTAAGAACTTTGGAAGACATGAAATATTGCAAGGAAGAGTGGTCTGTCAAGACCTCAAAAGGATTGGAAAGAGAAAGAAGAAATGCTCTCCAGCGCTTGAGAGCCCAAACTATGCCAAGGAGTTCCTTGTCATGAATCTCATAGTTGAGCTCAGCTGGTAAGAGCTTGCGACTATCAAATGCAATGGGATGCTTTCCAGAGTCATTCACCTGACTCAGTACGGCGCCCAATGCATAATCAGAAGCATCAGTCTCTACTATAGTAGGTAGAGAAGGATTAAAATGAGATAAGATAGGAGCAGAGGTGAAAGCTTCTTTGAGTGCTTGAAACTGACTAAGAGCTTCCTCATTGAAGATGAAGGGAGAATCTTTTTTAAGGAGGGAAGTGAGAGAAGTGATTTTTTTAGAATAATTTTTAATGAAACGTCGATAAAAATTGGCAAAGCCAAGAAAAGATTGAAGATCCTTGATGTTTCTGGGCTGAGGCCAATTGAGGATTTGCTGAACTTTTGAAGAATCCATCTTGAGGCCATCACTTGAAACAACATAGCCCAAGTATTCCACACTTGAGGCATGGAATACACACTTGGAGGCTTTGGCAAACAGATTATTGTCCCTCAGTCTTTGGAGGACAGAGGCCACATGTTTGACATGTTCCTCCTCAGAACTGGAAAAGACCATAATATCATCTAGATAAACCACAACAAACACATCCAAAAAATCTGCAAAGATATCATTTACTAGATTTTGGAAAGAAGCAGGAGCATTGGTCAAACCAAATGGCATGACCAAATACTCATAACTGCCATATTTGGTTCTAAAGGCAGTTAAGTGCTCATCCCCCTCTTTGATTCTCAGAAGGTTATATGCACCACGCAAATCTATCTTGGAGAAGATAGTGGAACCGTTGAATACGGTAGGAAGCTGGTTCATAGGAGGAACAGGGTATCTGTTCTTCCTAGTGACAGCATTGAGTTTGCGGTAGTCAACACACAAATGAAGACCTCCATCCTTTTTCTTGACAAAAAGGACAGGTGCTCCTGTTGAAGAGGAGCTTGGTCTAATGAAACCTTTCTCTACATTCTCTGAAATGTAGGCCCGCAGTGTTTCTGACTCTTGATTTGATAATGAGTAGATAACACCAATTGGAGGTAGAAGACCCTCCAATTCGATATGGTGATCACAGGCGCGGTGTGGAGGAAGTTTCTCTGCTTTCACCTTGGAGAATACATCCAAATATTGGTGATAAGCAGGAGGAACAACCTTCAACACAGTTTCAATTTCTTCTGGCTCTTCCTCCTCATCCCACTGCTCCTCCAGGGATGCATGAAAAGATAAGGGAGGAAGGTCCATATCCCCTTGGAAGAGATGAAGTGAAGATATGGCAACATCTTCTCCAACATCCTTTATCTCTTTGAAGACTTCATCTCTTGATGGAAGTAATGACTGAGAGGGAATTATGGAAGGGATATGGACAGAAGAAGGGATGGAAGGTGTCTTAAGCTCACCAGCCAGAGCAACACTGTTGACAGCAGTGGCTAAGTCATTACTAGTAGAAGGAATAATACCACTAGAATCCTTATGATTAGAATCATAGGTGATCAATCCATTTTTCCAATCAATAATGGGATTGAAATGGTAAAGGAAATCATAGCCCAATATCAGGTCTTCTCCTTTGGGTGAATCTATGATAAAGAAATCCCATTCAAAGCTTGGGAAGGAAGGCAAGTCAACTACCCACTTGGTATAATGGGTGATGAACAAGGCAGGGGATTCATTAGAATCCAAAATGAAAAGAGGAATCTTTTCAGGGAGCTCTGACAGAGTCAATGAGTACTCGAGAACAAAATTCTTTGCAATAAAAGAGTTTGTAGCACCAGAATCAATGAGAATACTATAAAAAATATCAGAGACAGAAGAGAAAATAAGAAATTTTAAAGATTTCTTGAAACTAGTATTCAGAGTGCACAATTGTGCTCTTGAAGGAAATAAGTGAGAACCATTGAACACATCATGATCCCCACTCAGGCTTTTCCCTGCTTGCTAGGGAAGCCTCCTGATGATGACCCAGGCTTTTTCTGAGGTCTCTTGAAGCATTTTTCAATTGGGTGCTTGCCACCACAATAAGTACACAACCATGCTTGAATCCTCCTCTCCTTTTCAGAACCGATTAATTTATTGTCCTTATTGAGGAGAGCAGCATGGGGTTTGTCCTTTGAAGATTGAAATTGCTTGCCCTTCTTATTCTTCTTCTGATGAGGCCTCTTTTGAAATGAGTTTTGAGGAGGCCTAGACTGATTGGATCCACTGACTGGAGGCTTCTTTTCTTGATTGCCACCCTTTTCCTTTTGCCTCTCATGATATCTTGTGTCTAATTCTAGAGTGACATCCATAAGTTCCTGAAGAGTATCAAAAGTTCCAGGGTGAGAAGCCAACTGATCCAATAATCTTGATGCCAATCCTCTTCTGTAAACATGGATATAAGCTCTTTCCCCCCAATCTCCAATTCTTGACATTAAGCTTCTGAAATCTGCTATGTACAAGGAAACATGACCACTTTCCTTCATCCTCAAATTGTCCAACTCCTGTTCAGCTTTCCTGACTTCATTGGGGTCACCAAATAGAGTGAATAATTGAGATTCAAACAATGGCCAATTATTGAGGAGGTAGGAAGGGTCTTCATTGGAAATATTTGAGAGGTAAGGTTCAATCCACTTGCCAGCTCTACCAGTAAGAAAAGAAGTTGAGTACAAAACCTTCTTCCTGTCAGAGAAGAAGTTTTCTGGATCATTATGGAAAATTAGTTGACAGGATTGGATAAATCCTCTCAACTTATGAGCTTGAGTACCATCAAAAGAATCAGGTGCCTTCATGGATGGAGTCTTGAAAGCAGGGGCTTTGGAATTGTCCCTGGGGGCAACTGCTTGAGTGAGTTGTCCCATGAATTGAGTAATCTGCTCCATCATCTTGAGGAGACTTGGATCAGTTTGAGAGACAAGAGGTTGACTAGAAAGGGCTAGATTAGAACCCTGAGGCACCTCTGGAGCATTTGCCAAGGCATCTGCCACTTCAGTTTCCCCAGAATCTTCCTCTTCCACAGACTCTTCCCCCTCTTCATCTTCAACTTCCCCTAATCTTGCTCTTGCACCTTCAGACATGCCAGGGTAGCCACCCAAAAGTCCAGAAAAGGATCTTGATCTTCTAGATTTCATTCCACCTCTTCTTGAGGGTGCTGCTCCTTCCATTGGTGGTCCTCTGTCCAAATTTGCACTCAGTTGATGAACTGATGGTGTGCGGTCAAGAGGAGCCCTTGCTGTAGGAGTGAGAACAGCTGGAATTTTCTGGGATCTAGTATTCTTTGCTGGGGGGCTATGCTGGACTGGCATTATGAAAAGAATTAAAATAACTTGATGGTATTAAGAAGAATAATCAGGCTTGGCCAAATCAATCACAATAAAATCTTGATGAATCTTGAGGAATCAATTCAAATCTTGAGGAATCAAATTCAATCAACAGTCAAATAAATTCAATCAATCAACAATCAATTCAATCAAATATCAATAATCTTGAGGAAATCAATAATCAATCAATATTCAATCAATAATCAATCAATAAGTGTCTTCAAATGAAATCAAGTCTTGAGGAATCAATCAATCAGTTCAAAATCTTCAGAAATCAATTCAATATCTTGAGAGTTCAAAGTCAATAAATCCAATAAATCCTGAATCAATAACCCAAATGAATCCCAATGAATAATCCAATCAATTAAACCAATCAATAATCCCTGGATAAAACCTGAATAAGAACACAGAAGAAATTTGATTGATAAAAATAAAATGAAGTGATGAAATGGTCAGCAATGATTAAGAAAGGGAAAAGAATCAATTTTCATAAGAATGAAATGAATGAGATGAAAATTGATGAGAGAGAAAATTTCATAGAAAATCATAAAAAATCATAAAATCATGAAAAGGTCATAATTGATGAATGAGAGGAAATGAATTTAAATGAATGAAGAGAAAGAATCAAAGATGAGTTAATTAATTTAATGTCACAGGGGCTCTTCGAAGTGAAGAGGGCCTGGCACTCAGTAAACTGGGACTCACTTATGGAGGGCTCAAAGATAAGATAAAAGGGGATACACTTAAGAGTGTCAAAGATAAATTGCTAAAGAATAAATATAAGAAAAGCAGCAACAAAAGATAAGAGTAAAAGAATAGAAGAGCCAACCACAAACAAGTCCAAGTCCACTGTTTCAACCTGTCAGAATGGAAAGAGAAGGGTTAATAAGGATATGGCCACCCAACTCATACTGTACAGGCGAAGAGAGAAATGCAAAGACTAACTTAAGATTAAATAATTATAATACCCAAAATAAGGATAAGAGTAATTATAAAATAATAAATAAACTAAATTAATTAACTGGGGAAAAGTCCCCAGGGGGGAGAAAGAGGGGCTGGTATATGTGAGAATCACCAGCCCTGATCCAGAGAAGAATTTTCATGAGAATAATTGATTGTTGAATTGAGTCTGGCCAATACAGGTCCTGTACAGCTGTACAGAACCTGTACAAGAGGTGTGGTGTATTTGAGTGATCATACAGTTTCATACTGGTGTATTGAAACTGTATTGGGTGAATCCATCCTGTACAAGTATTGACAGGCTGTATTGATGTACCAAACTGTATGCATGTTTCAGAATGAAGATTGCTGAAACTGACTGCTGATGCAGATACTGGATCTGCTGATTTGAGGTGTTTGAGTGGGTGTATGAATGAATACCCTTACCCCTGATGGATGGTTGTTACATTTGGCCATAAATTGGTAAAAACATGTGAGGGGTTCCCTGGGCCCATTTTTAATTAAAAATGAAGCACAACCATGCCTTCATTGAGCCAAAAAATTCCCAAAAAAGGGTTTTTCCCCCTCAAATCCCTCTAAGTCCCAATTTTTTCAGATTTTTTTGCCCAGCTCCCCCCAAATAATCCAAATTATCCTCATCCCAAGCATTTTGTTTTATGAAAAACAGCATTACCAAGGCTATTTTTCAAAGCTTTTCACACTTTTATTTCTTTCTTTCCCCCAAAGACTGCATTTTCCACTGCAAAAAACTGCTTTCAAGCCTTTAAATTTTAAATTTTTTACCTTCCCTCATCCATTAATCCCACATTTGAACCACTTCTTTAAATTTTTCATACCATTTTTCACTTCTTTTTCACCTTTTAAAAGGTTCTTACCCCATTCCAAATCCCCAAATTGCCTCTTTTTTTCAAATTTATACATCTTTTTAACTCAAAAATGCTCCAACCCCCCACTGGAGGTGAATTTCAGACCCTTGAGCTTCTTTGGCAGAATGTGCATAATGTTGCCAGGGATCAGGTGTATTCTGTGTACACCTTGAGGTCCAATATGACCCACAACCAAATCGAAATAGGTTGTGACAGGTCTGGGACCCCAAATTCCAACAAAAACCCCTTCAAAACAGTCACTTCAAGAAAGTTTGACTGTCCTTTCAGACTTTATGCCAGAAAATATGCCAAGAGTACCACTTGGACTCTTAAAGTCAAAAATTCTGAACATGGCCATGATGCTACTGAAAATATCATGGCACATCCTGCTTTCAGGAAACTCAATGAGCAAGAAACATCCCAAATTGCTCATTTCAGGACCAATTATGCAGCCAGAGGGAGCTTGACAGTCCTTTAATCCTTCAAGACATTTACAACCAAGTCAAGAAAATCAAGAAAGACAAACTGAAAAGCAGAAGGCCCATTGATGCTCTTATTGACACTCTCAAAGAAGAAAATTTTGTTTGGTCCACTGAAAGGGATTCTGAGGGACACATTACCTCCTTTTTTTTCCCTCACCCCCTTTCCAGAAAACTCCTTCATGGCTTTCCTCATGTCATTCTTATGGATTGTACTTATAAAACCAATAAGCACAAAATGCCCCTTTTTCATATTGTTGGATTCAGCTAAACCAATAAGACCTTTTCTAGGGCTTTTTGTTTGATGAAGAATGAAACTGAACCCTCATATACTTGTGCATCAAATAAATACATAGAAAAGGTCCTCAACAACACCAATCTTGTTCCCCCTTCTGTCATTGTTATTGAAAGGGATCTGGCCTTGAGAAACTCTCTTAAGAAGCTCTTCCCAGATTACAAAGTCATGTTCTGCATTTGGAACATCAATAAGAATGTATCTGCTGATTGCATGAAGAAAACTGGTCATGGAACTGATTTTGAAAATTTTATGGGCCTTTGGAATCAAGTAATATACTTTTATCTTTCACTTCATTTCACTTTTTTTCACTTTTTTTCTTATTATTGTTTTTATTAATGACTTTGAGATTCATTTCTCAGGTTATGTATTAATCCACTGAAAAGTCTTTCAAAGAAAACTGGAAGAAGCTTCAAAAGCAAGTCAAAAATTCTGAAGTCTTGCAATATTTGGAAAATACCTGGCTTCCTCTAAAGGAGTATTATGTGCCAGCCTGGACCAACCACCATTGCCACCTGGGTGTGGGCTCCACCTCCAGAGTTGAAGGTGCCCATGCCATGGTTAAACGTTCGCTCCAAAATTCCACTGGTACTCTCCTAGAGGTAGTTAGGGCTCTCCACATGGCATTCAGAGAACAATTTATTGAAATAATCAACAGAATCTCCAAAGAAATGATTGTCCATGTCAATAATTTTTCTCCACACATCTGTTCTCTCAATGGAAAGGTGTCTCATTATGCCCTTCAGATGGCCTTTGAAAATTTCAAAACCAAATTTCCCCCAATGAAAAATGGACCAACAAATACAACAACTATCAAGTCATTCCTTGCAAGCATAAGACCCAAAAGGCATTTACAAGCGCCAAAGGCTTGAGATATCAGACTTCCATCCTCAGTGGCATTTGAATTTGCCTGTGAGGGCTTTTTAACTTCAAATTATTACTTTTTTCCTTATTAACTAATTTTCTTTGTCATATTCTTCTCAGACTTGTTTTCAAGGTGATGATCAAAGCGTGCAAAAGAAAAAAGAATGAAGATATTGGGGAAGACCTTTTCAAAGACCAATGGTAGAAATCACCCCAATTCTTCAACATTTTCAAGATTTTCTTACTGGAAAAGTCCCATTTTATCAAATTCCCAAGAGTCAAGAGGATGCTCAATATTATGAAGACCCACTAGAATGCAAGAATAGCCGTGGAAGACCTCAAGGATCCAAGAATGAAAATGAAAATAAAAACAAAAGAGAACCATCAATATTTGAAATCATTGAAAGTCAATCCAAGAGAAGAGGAGACATCCATAAAAAGTGACCAGTACAACAACATCAAGATCACAGTCAAATGTCCCCTCTCTAATTATGGAAGTGGACTCATCTGAAAATTCTGAAAATTCTGAGGCCTCATTGTCAAAATCAATCAGTTCATCAGAGTCACTACCTCCGGCAACTGAATTGAATAAATCAGAAGTAACCCTTAGAAGGTCCAGAAGATTGGCAATTGGAAGCAAAACTTCACAAAGAAAATCACACAAGCCTGCCAATATTTTGAAGATATATGATGCAATTGACTGGACCTGTGAGCATTGTCAAAGAAATTATCACACAAGTGATGAATGCTCCAAGCTGTTTGTGAGTTTCTGATTCTTTTTAATGTATATTTCTCTTGTTTATTTTGATATTTATTCATCTTTTGACCTTATTTTATCCAATACATGGCTCAGAAAACTTGCCCAATTTTATATTGAAATACACCTTCAAGGCCATCAGTGTACAGGGTGATGTGAGCTATGGCTACAGAAAAGTATCCCACTACATTTAAAATACTCAAGATCAAAGGGCTGATGTCAGAGGTGACTTGGCTGAAGAAATTAAACAAAATCAAGACCTTCATGAAGCCATGAACACTTTAATTCCATAATTATCCTCTTATTTGAAAAGAATTTAATGGTATGAAGATGTTGGCCAGGCTCCAAAAAGAAAGTGGCTGTCCATGCCTGACATGGGAGATCCAATTGCAACTAAGTATCAAAGACCAGTTTTATTTTATTCCACAGTCCAATCTTTTTCTTTTTTCCCTTATTTCTGTCCTCCAAATGATAATACCCCCATTTTCATCTGCTTCTTGGATAGCTATTCTCATTTTGTTCCTTTGGATATAAGCATTTCTAAAGTTTATCCAGTCTCCTAAATTACTTTTAATTGGGCATTTCATTCCCAACCACAAGCCCTGGGGTGGGCTGATAGATTTAAGAAACACAGGATATTATATTTGTCCAATCTTCCTCTCCCCCCTCAGAAAAGACCAACTATTTTTGAGGTTTATTCAGATTGATTGATTTTTGTATATACAATTTATGTCAATTATCCCCCACCTCAGTCCTGTTTATTGCTTAAATCCCACCTTAGTCTCTTTTTTCATCAAACATGTGGCACTTTTGTACTTAAAAATAGTCATATTACAAACATGAAAAAAACACTTATTGCACCTTCACTTGTTTTCCCACCAAAAAAATTCCCCCAATTCATGGGCTTCTGTTTCCTTATTGTCCAGATTGAACCCTTAATTTTGAAAAAAAATGAAGGAAATTCATAAGTGAGAAGTTTTTATATTAATTTTTTAAAGATAGTCATATTACAAAGACGGGAAAAAAACATTTTTTGCACCTTCACTTGTCCCACCAAAAAAATTCCCAAAATTATGGGCTTCTGGTTCTTTATTCTCCAGATGTTACCCTTTATTTCAAAGAAAAAATGAAGGAAATTAATAACTGGAAAGATTTTAAATGATTTTTCTAAAAAAATATGCCATTTTGTCATATTGGCCAAAAGAATTGGAAGAAATTTTTGGATATTGACATCCCATGTCAGGAAAAATATGGCAAAAAGAATTAAAAAAACCTCAAAACTGATCCTGAGGAATTTTTTGGAAAAATAAGGTCACTTGTGTGTTTTTACCATCAACTTACATTTTTTGGCCATAAATTAGTAAAAACACATAAGGGCTTACATGTGTTTACCAACACCATACATTTATTTAATAATATAATTATTTTTATGCCATAATTATAATAAATATTCATTATTATAATTATTCTTATCTTATTTATTTCATTTATAAGGACATTAAGAGTACAATAAGTAAAATATAAGTAATTTTTACTTATTGTTTCATAGTCAAGCCTTAGAGATAAGAAAGAAGGATATAAAATATTCCTTTTGTATATCTCAATATACTACTATTATTGTTATCAATTATATATAGTAATATATTCATTTATCTGCTAATATTATTACTTGAGAATTATATTTCATATGTGTCATAGCTTCCAAGTAGCTCATGACTTAATTTTAACTTTATATAGTCTTAATACTATCAAAGTAACAATTTTGGCTCTCTTGAAATATAAATTTGAATTAAATTCTCTAATATGGAAGCTTTTTCAAAGGAAACACAAACAAACTTTTGGTATTATGGAGAAAATATTGGTTTGCTTATACACTTAACCATAATACCACTATCTGAATTTATCTTCTCCCTTCATATAGGTTCTTTTTGGAAATAAAATAACTTTCATGACATTATGATCCAATTATTGGTAAAAAAATATGAATGAAAAATGTGTTTTTTACTTCATATATCTGATAATGGATAATTTTAAAAATGAGTACTAGAGAAATTCATATTTCCTTGAAATGTGGCACTGGAGAATCAATTCTAAAAAAATATTTTTGAGACTGTACATGTTTCCTGGATTGCTACCTTTGCTTCCAGAATAGCATTTAAATCCATGGAATCATTTTATAGTAAATCTCATTTTTCACAAAGAAAAGAACACCCATATAAAATAAAAAACAAAAGTGGTACATCAGTATATATTTTCTGTAAATATTATTTATTTAACTATAAGTAGAAATCTGAGAAAGGGAATTGGTAATAATTTCCTTATTTGGCCTGGCTCAATGGTGGCACTTTCCAGAAAAATGAGGACATAATATGTATCATGTCAATAAAAATTTACTTTTGAATTAATTTCAAATTTTCAAAAACAGAATATAAATCTGGAAGCAAATTTTGTTTTTGACAAATCTCATCCCTTATTTTGAGGAACAATATGACAGATCTACAACTGAACTTCCTAATACATGAGACAAGATAAATTACAAATTTTCTATTTTAATAAGGAAATTTATTTATTGTAGGTTATTATTCAAAACTGGAATCTTTTCATAAGTAAATAATTATTATTATCATTTAATCTCCATTCTAATAAACTAAGATAAATAATTGATTCATTTGGTTTGGTAATACCAAAATTTCATCTACAATATCAAAGATCAGAAGAGGGAATATATCATATCTTAATTCTTGACAAAGAATTAGATGAGAATTCAAAAATAAGAATTACTTCAAATATTAAAGCTTAACTGAGAAAACTCATTTTAAATTTTGGTTTTTTGATTGTGATTTTATTTTTTAAAAAATAAATTTATTCATAATGCTCAAAATTAATTAATGAGATTATTTTTTGTACTGTAAATAAAATTATTTTACTATTTGAAATAAGTAAATAGAGCTAAAAAAACACATATATCCAGGTTTAAGATAAATAAGCTCCTAAGATAGAAACATGGTACCTTGAACCTATGGTCCACCCACCTATAAGCCCATAATTACTTTAACATTTTATCACACTTTATTGTCTTTTAGCTAGTATTTATCAATTATTTGAGATATTATAAGCCTAAATAATAATAATAATAATATATATATATATATATAAAAGCATTTCTACACCCCCTTCTGTTTTTCTTCAAAGAGATTAGGTCTTGAATAGCTGAATTATTAAGTTCTTCCTTAAATCTAAATTTATTCTTTTTATTTTTCACCTCCACAAAGATTTTCCCTCTTTTTGCATGGAAAATATATGGATACTGTAGGTTAATGTATACCTTTATTCAGATATGGAATCAAGTAAATTTCATTTTTTATTTTGAAGCTGAACTGATTCCTTCATTGTCATATTATGCATTCTAATTCTGAAAAGGCCTTCAGAAAGAAATTGAAACCCTGGTTTAGCCCAATATCTGGAGCATATCAATATTCCTTTAAAGTAGGAACTGATAGCTTCCCCAACCAACCACTACCCTTATCTTAGTACTTCCCCCCCCCCCTCAAGAGCTGAAGGAGCTCATGCCGTGCTCAAAATCTGGCTCCACAAATCCACTGGCATACTCCTGAAAATAATTATAGATATTAGATTGGAATTAAAAATGAAATTCCTTAATGTTATACTCAGAATATCAAAATAACTGATCTGCCATGTGAAAAATTATCCACCTGATATTTGCACTCTCAAAGGAAAAACTCCTCCCATTAATTTCAAATTTATCCTAGAAATAACCTGTCTAAAATACCACCCAATGTAAGATGAGCTCATAAAGACAGGAAATATCAATAAATTCCTGAAAAAAAATTCACTAAAATAAAATTTGCATCCCATATAACATTTGAAAAAGAAGATTTTTACCCTTAATGGCACTTAATGCTATACTAATCAGCTATTCTGTTTATTTCTTTGTGATCATTTTTATAAGAAATATAGAGGTGATTCTCTCAGTGTAGAGGACAGAAGGAAAATGAAATAAAAGATCTCTGACCTCATTTGGGAGGATATTTTCAAGGACCCATAGCTAAAATTAGCTCAATTATTCAAAAGATTTCAGAGATTTTGGCTGAAAAAAATGGCCTACCAACAATCACCCTATTCAAAATGGGAAATTGAGTGTTGAAAAGATCCCTTGGAATGAAAGAATCTCATAGAAAGAGCCCCTGAGGCAAAGATTGAGAGTAACAGAGATCCATCAGAATTTTGAAACATTGGGAAATTTTTCAAAGGAAGAGTGAAGATCCCATCCAAAAAATACCATTTCCTATACATCAATTTCCCAATCATTCCAGTATAGTACCTCCCACATGATAGATATAGATATATATTAATTTGAAAAGTTAAATTATTCCCTTTTAAATTCAGTTTCTCAAACAATGATCCATCCAAAAAAATTTATTACCAAAATGAAAGATCTCAAAGATCTGAAAGAAGAGGGACCAGCTCAAGGGTCTCACACAGACTTTCCATAATTTTCAAGAGCTTAATCCAATTTGCATGAGCTTCCAAAGTCACAAAGGAATTTCAGCTCAACTTATGAGTGCTTCAAGCCTTTTATATATCATTTTCTACCCATAATCATGATAATATGCTCCTAAAAACCTATCTTCCCTTTAAATATTTCAGGATAGCTTTCAAAAGAAATTTAAAAATATTATTCAAAATAACTCAATTAAAAATGTGATTTGAGCTGTGACCAAAGAATTTTGACCCCTTTCCTTTAAAATACAAAAGAAAAATGGGAAGAGGTCAGAGGAGATCTTCATTAATAATTGAAAAGAAATAAGATTAATTTTAAATAAATTACTAATTTATTCCCTTAACTCAAAAAATTTTTCAGACATGCTTGAATGGTATGAAGATTTTGATCAAGAATAAAAAATTAAGTGGATATCTACTCCTGATATGGGTGATCCAGTTTCTGATAAATATAATATATAAGTATTATTCTATTCATAAATCAAATTATTTAAATTTCTCCCTCATTTATTTCCTCAAAATGGAAATAATCTTATTTTAACTTGTTTATTAAATAATACTTCTCATTTTATCCTCTTGGATATTATTATATCCACAAAATTATAAATCTCAAAAAGTATTTTCCATTTGGGGTTTAATTGTTTAAAATTAGCTAAAGGATGGGCTGTTAAGTAAAAGTAGAACTCTTCTTCTATTTATCAAACCTTCCTATGCTCTCAAATAATACAAACTTTTTTTTGGAGGTTTACCCTAATGACTCTTCCTGATATTCTTTATTCTTACTATTATATAACATTCAATCAATGAATTCTGGGTTATAAACTCTCACTTGATCATATTTTTTATTTTTCTTCTTTTATTAAAGACATTATTATGCATTATACCTCCCAAAAATATATTTTTGAAGTTTCCACAAACTTTTTATTGAAATGTGTACCGAAAATTCCTAAATTCTCAAATTTTACAATTTTCAAAATTTTTGATTTACTCCATATAATAAAACAAAAAGATGAGCTCAAAAATCCCTATATGAATTACTTAAGAAAAACCATTAATTTTTGAATTATTTGAAATCTTTTAACCCAAGTTATTTGGTAACTACCTTTCTGGGTATATGTAAAAAAGATCCCATTTTATCCCCTTTAATTTGATCACTAAATCTTCTCAGAGATATTTGAAAATTGGTTGAGAGTTTTTTCAGAAGATTTGTAGTTTTTTGAAATTTAAAACAAATTTCTCAATTAAATAATAATTTATAATATTTTCCCCAAGTAATTATTTTTTAATGTCACAAAATTCTTTGATTTGGTGAAAAAAGAAAATTGTGCAATATAGAACTGGTTAAGTCGGTCCAACTTATTATTATTATTATTATTATTATTATTTTGGGCTAAAATTCTCCAGATTAATGAGAGAAAATTTTTTTTTAAAAGAAAGTGGGAAAACCTAGGTGTTTTTACTGATAAAAAAACCTTTTTTTTTGGATATAGAATGGTAAAAAAAATAATTTTTGGTGAGCTCAGATATGGGTTTATGTTTTTTTTACCATTTTACTTGATTTCTTCTTTAATTAAACCTTAGTTAAAATTATATTATTAATAATAATATGAAATTTAAGCCTATTATAAACTAATTAAAATGAAATTAATAATAAGATGAAATAAGAAAATGAAAAAAGAATAAAATATATTAATAAGGTATTTTTTCTTATAAATCTAGGTAAGTAGTAAAAAATTGAATATAAGTATTCAAAATCAAATTGTTAAAAATCTGGGGTTTTTTTGTTTGTTTTTTTTGTAAATTTGAACTCTAAAGATTCATTCAAATTTTAAGGGAATTGATAAAAAAATACCATCTATTTTAAAATTAATTCTAGAGATCCAGAAATTTTTTCCATGATAAAGAAATACCAAAAATGTTCTTTTTTATGTTTTATTCCATTATTTTCATAAGCTGGGGCCTGGAAAACCCAGAGAAAATTCAGATAATGAAAAGGAATTTATTTCCCCCCAAAAACAAATATTTAGCTTAAATGGAAAGGAAGGTGCCCCTAATAGATTTATAAATATGTAAAAAAAATTGTGAAGCTCTTTTTAGTGTGGGATTGGATAATGCAGTCCTTAATGGAAAAATCAAAGGAAATAAGTTTTGAACCTCTGAAATTTTTCATAATCATGGGTTTTAATGGTGTTTCAGATAACTCTGTCACAGTGGCTCTTCTAAGTGAAGAGAGCCTGGAACTTAGTAAATTGGGACTTACTTATGGAGGTCTCAAGATATGGTAAAATTGGAATACACTTAATATTGTAATAAGATGAAATTACTAATTAAATAAATATAATAAAGCAGCAAAAAAAATAATAAGAGTAAGAAAATAAAAAGAGCCAACCACAAAGAAGTCCAAGTCCACTTTTTCAACCTGTCAGAAAGAAAAAGAAGGGTTAATAAGGATATGGCCACCACATCTCATACTGTACAGGCAAAGAAAGAAATGTCAAGGCTAACTTAAAATTAAGGAATATAATACCCAAATATAAGGATAAGAATATTCATAAAATAATAAATAAAATAAATTAATTAACTGTGGAAAAATCCCCAGGGGGGAGAAAGAGGGGCTGGTATATGTGAGAATCACCAGCCCTGATCCAGACAGAGAGTTTTCATGAGAGGAATAGATGATTGAATTGAATCTGGCCAATACAGGTCCTGTACAATAGGTGTGATGGTATTGAGTGATTATACAGTTTCAGGATGGTGTATCCAAACTGTATTGGGTAATTCCAACCTGTACAGAAGCTGACAGGCTGTATTGATGAACCAGACTGTATGCATGTTTCAGCAAGGAAGATTGCTTAAACTGATTACTGATACGCACAGTGGATTTCTGATTTGAGGTGTTTGAGTGGGTGTAATATTGAATACCCTTACCCCTGACTAGTGGCTGTTACAAACTATCTGAATATACAAAAACAATATTCCTACTTAGATCACTAATAAATAAAATAAAATTGTAGATTAACAAGTAGATAGACTAATTTGTATACCTCTTATGAGACCTAATAAATAATTATTCAAAATAATAAGTGAATAAAATAAAATCTAAACATTTTCTAAAGATATTTGAGTGGTTAAAATATATTAATAAGAGCAATTTTGAGATAATAATTAAAACTTTAAGTTAAAAACAAATTAAGAGATATAATAGTAATCTAAAGTTTATTAGCTTATAAGATATTTTTATTTAAGCTTAAATATTCCAGGTTAAGGTTTGAAATAATTTAAATAATATTATCAATTGATTTTAATTATAGCTTAGGTTAATAATAGTTTGAAATTGATGAATTGTGTTTTAGTAATTATGATAAGTGTAATAATAATAATAATAATCTTAATGTTATTTTTCTTATCTGTGAGCTAAGATATTTAGATTAAAATTTTCAAGAATTGACTAGACTATCCGCTAGCTTCAGGGTTGGCTCTATCTTATCTATTCTTTTTTTAATAATCATTTAATAGTATTAGCTACCATGATAAAGGGATAGAGAAATTGGGTGGAGAGAGCCTCTATTTATGTTTCTTGGGGTACCAATATTTCTCCATGGGGGCCTTTTTTTCAAACTTATAAACCATAATTTTTCCCTTTATACTATTCATTTGGTTATATTTTGCCTAAAATAAATCAGGTGATTAATTTCATACAGTTTATTATTAGTATTTCTCATAATTAAGGTTTAAATTTCTGGTGGTAGTTTTATTTCATGATTTCAGGTGACTTTGGTTTGATGGTAGATCTCCTGTTTTATGCTTTGGGTTTCTATGCAAAAGGTCTTCCTTGCTTTGAATGAGAATTTTGATGATGTGATTTTTTGTCCCTTATTTGACTGTTGTTTTGAAGAGAAAGGGCTTTCTTAGAATTGAATGAGTATTATTTAATGTTTCAAATTTCTTTTTGATTTATTCAATTTTTGTTGAGGGCTGTTGAATGAGGTTATTCACTTTTATTTTGTTCTCTACAGATGATTATAGTGGTGTATTCATAGTGTTTTCCCCATATTATATAATTCTAAAGTTAATCTGAATGTTTAATTAATGCAGGGAAGTTGAAGTATATGATAATATGGAGTTAATGAGCTATTAAAGTACTTCATGTTATTTGTAACTGTGTAATTGTTTTTTCCAAAGGGCTGTATGATTATAATTTTCTGGGAATCCAATTTCATTTTTTTAAGTAATTGATTTGACTTTTAAAATGTATTTTTGGGATTTATTGATTTTTTAAGGAGTTAAAGTGAGAATACCATTCCTTATGAATATTTTTGCTAGTTTTGATCTTGAATCTTGGTTTTTATAAAGGTTTAATTTTGATTCTTGAGGGATATTTTTTTGTAACTATTTCCTTTCATTTTGTAGGATATTTTCTTCTTGATGATTTGTTAAAATTTGTAAGGATGATTATTTGATTAAAATTAATTTATTCCAATTTATACTTATAATCCTTGTTTATTTTCTGAATTTTTTAAATTTAATTTGAATAATTTGTTTTGTTATGGGCTTGAAGCAAAAAAAAATTAGGAATGGAATAACACAGTGGCTTTCCATATTTTTTGGGGATTATAAATGACCCATTTATATCTAATCTTATTAAATAAAGGGGCAAAATATATTTTATCTCTTCTTTTTTACATAAGGGAAGATTGAAAAAACTTTTGATATCTCATCCCAAGTGTTTTTTGTTTTTAAGAGGAATATAAAACAACCTTTGAAAGGATGAAATTGTGGAATAAAAATTTTAATGGGGCTAATTTTAAACTAATTTTAAGTGGAATTTGAGATTTTCTGAATTCAGAAATTCATTAAAAAAAATTTAATTACTTTTCTGAACAAGAACCTGATACCTATATTTGGGAATTATTTGTAGGACATATTTATTACTAAAATGATGAGTTTTTATCATAAGAACTGACTAACCCCATTGATTCTGAAAAAGAGCTTCCTTGTATGATTTTTGATCATGGGGATAGAAAATAATGGAAAAAAAATTAAATTTGAAGGAAAGAAGTCATAGTTATTAAAAAAACATGACAAAATAGAAAATTTCCTGTTGGTTTAAATAAATTATAAAATAAATAATAAGAAAGGATTTTTTACTAGAATAAATTTTTTATTAAATATATTATTTCAATTATATCAGATTCTTTTTCTATTTTAAATAAAATCAGTTTTTGATTTCTATTGTAAAATAAAAATTCATTATTTCTAAGTTTTTTTTAATCCCATAAAATATGTTTTTTAATTTGAAATAAGATCTTTTTTTCTTTTAAATTTATTTCTTTAAGGTCACTAATCAATTTTAACAATATTCATTTAGAGATATAAGTAAAATATATCACAGATCTGAAGCTCTAGTTAAAATCCCAAAAAATTATTTATTGGTTCTTCATCAGATGTAACAGTTAATGCTAGGAAATCTGTAATATTTTTCATATAAAATTTTTCAAAAATCAAATAAATCAGAATTTAAAGAAGCCCATAGATTTTGGGTGATTGAGATAGATTTTTTTTTTATATTATCAATTTTGACCTAGAATTAAATATTTAAGATTTTCTTTTATTGATTTCCTTCAAGAATTTCTGTAAAATTTTCTTTTTTTATTTAATTGAACAAAGCTAGAATAGGGAAAAGTTTATTATTAATTTTTTTTATTCAAAAGATTTTTTTGAATTAGAAATTTAAATTTAAGTTTTTGATTAAATTTTTTTAACTTCTTAATTCTTTCCTGTCAGTTTCTTTCCTCTTCTTTTTTTTCTTTTTTTTTTTAATTAAATAATTCAAATAAAGAAGGGTAACTTTTTTATATTTTTATTGGACCTTCTTTGTCTTTCTCTGATATCTTTTTTTTTTTTTTGTAAGTCTCTTTAAATTAAGATAACTTGATCATTAAATTGAGAAATTATTAAATATAAATTATTTCCTCAATTTTTTTTATTTTAATATAATTTTTTTTTTTAATAAAAAAAAACCTTACCTTAATTGTTCTTAAAAAAAAAAAATTCTTGAGGTCCTCTTCTTTTTTTCTTAAAAAAAAAAAAAAAAAAAAAAAAATTATAATAAAATAATTCTCAAAAAATTTAATTACTGATAAGATTCTATTAGTAATTTAAAATTTTATCTTATTCTTACATGAAATCAGTTTTTAGTATTAATTCTATAATTTATTAATAAAATTCATATTTTTTTTTTAAATAATAATAATAATAATATTTTAATTAATCTTTAATTATTATTTTTAAATAATAATGAAATTTTTAATCTATTAAAATTAAATATTATTATTTAAAAAATATTAATAAAATATTTATTTATTTATTTTTTTATTTTTTTTAATAAAAAATATTTATAAAAAAAAAACTTTATTTTAATTTATTTAATTTAATTTAATCAATTTTTTTTTTTTTTTTTTATAAACTTAAAAAAAATTTTAAATTTTTAAATTTTTTTTTTTTTTTTTTTTTTAAAAAAATACAAAAAAATTTGATTATTTTTAAGATTTATCTCACTTAAATTTTATAAAGAATTAAATTATTAATTAAAATCAAATAAATTTTTTTTTTGATCTAATAAGAATTGAAAAAAAAAAAAAAAATTTATTTAAATGAAATTTTTATTTATATTTAATATAATTTAAAGTTTTTTTAATTTAAATTATTTTGATTTTAATTTTGATTTTGATTTTGATTTTGATTTTTTTTTTAAATTATCAATGAAGTTATTAATTATTAGGAAAAATTAAATAAATTAGATTAATTAAAAATTGATGAAAAAAGTATTAAAGAAAATTATTTAAAAAAAAAAAAAAAAAAAGAAAAAAAAAAAAAAAATACTTCATTAATTGGGATCATTACGTTTTAATTTCCTTTTAAAATCACTTAAATCTTTTTTATAAATTTTAGCAAAAAAAAGTTTCTTTTAATTTATATGAAATCATTTTTTATTTTGGGAATACCCAATTGAGGGATTTACTCAAATCCAAATCCCTTTTAATTAAAAATACAGGAGGGTGTGATATGTTATGAATTTAAAGGATAATTTTTTTCTCAAGTTTTTTTAGAACTCAATAATAAGATATTCTAATTTAATTAAGAAAGGGGGAAAATTCTATAGAAAAAGTCTTTCTTGTACATTGAGCTGAATCCTACAATTAGGGGAAGTGAAAGTTGTTACCTATATTTCCCTTGTTAGTCAAATGAATCAGTAAGATATTATAAAATATTTATAGGATGTTTAAAAAAATTTGATTACATAAAAACAATAAGTGAATTTTAACACAAATAATCAAATTTTAAGGATTTTTAAAAAGGGTTTAAATAGTTTTTTTTTTCCTTAAAAATTAATTAAATTTTCTTTTTTTTTAAATTTTTCATTTTGAATTTTCTTTTAATAAATCCAAAAAAAAAAAAAAAAAAAAAAAAAAAAAAAAAAAAACTTTAGAATGAGTAATTATTATATTCATTATTAATAATTTTAAGATTTTAAATTTTATCATTATAATTCCTTTTTTTTTTTTTTTTTTTTTTTTTTTTTTTTTTTTTTTTTTTTTAGTTATATCTTTTATTATAATTATTCTAATTAATGAAATCAAATCTTTTTAATTTAAATTAAAATTTTTTATCTTACTTAAAATTTCTTTAAATTTATATAATATATAATTTAATTATAAAAATCATTTTTTTAATTTTTTTTTTTTTTTTTAATTAAGAGAATAATTTAATTTAAAATTCTTATTATTAATGAGTTAATTTAACATAATAAAGTTTTTTTTTTTTTTTTTTTTTAAGATGATATTCAAAAAAACAAAGAGAATTAAATTAAATTAAATTAAACAGAACTAAACAAAATTCAAAATTCAAAATTTAAAATTTAATTATTTTTTTTTTATAACATTTTATTTATTTATTTATTTTAATTTTTAAATTTTTAAAGAATTATAATTTATTTTTTTATTTATTTTTTTTTAATAATAATTTCATTCTTAAATTTAAAAAAATAAAAAATAAAAAAACATTGAATATAAATTAAAACTTATATTTTAATATCCTTTTTTTATTTTATTTTATTTTTTGTTAAATTTTGTCAATAAGATAAAATTTAAGTTGTATATAATGTTCTAAAAAAATATTAAAAATTAAATCATCATCATCTTATATGTTAACAAAATCATCTAGTGGGCTCAAATAGTGTATTCTCTAAATATTTTTCCAGTTTTTCTGTAGAATGAGCTATTCATTCCAACATAATTGTTTGGCTTTTCTATAAAACCAGTTGACAAGAAAACTCAATTTTTTTGTTTTCATTTAAAACATTTACATGCTATTAGGTGTTAGTGTCCATCTTTTGTTTTTGTTGTCAAATTTAAGTTAATCTTAATGGTGAAAAAAGGGAATAATTAACTTTTCTCATTTCTCTAAAAAAAAAAAAATTTTTTGTATGTTTAAATTTATTATACGTATTATGTACAAAATCCAAAATGTTTAAAAAAAATTATAAAAAAAAAACCCTAGACATTTTATTTCTTATTTTATTGAATAAAAGCTGCAACTCAACCTTTCAAATAAAAAAATTGATAGCTGATGAATTAAACTGTCTTCCAAACAGAGAGAAAATAACAAAAATTACAAAAAGTTGATGAAAAAATGAATAAACTTTCCCCAAAAAATAATACTACTAGCATAGTTTGTTGCTTTTTATTCAATCTGAGGTTGACCACCAACCGTCTTGATCCAGTGTCACTTTGCTCATCGTGCTCACTTTACTTGGAGTTGGACTACAAACTCTTTTAGCTTGATTTTTGAGTTCATGATGATGATCGTGTTTTAATTGAATTTGATTATTAAAACTCTTTACCGTTCCTTTACTTGAACTACTTGAAGGTCGAGTCGATAAATAAGATTGATTAGCAACAGTTTTGAAATCATGATTGATGCTAGGTGCATGAATTGATTGTTGAAGTGGAATAGTCGAGTTCACAAAGTCTGGCGTGATCATTGATTGTGGGGATGAATCCAAACGACAGAATGGCTTCCAATCATGTTCCTTGATCTTTAGCCCATTTCTTTCTCCTTTTGTACGTTCTCGAATCATCATTTCCTTTTCGCGTCTCATTTCTTCTAATTCTCGCTTCAAAACCTCATTAACTTCCTTCAAATCCCCATTTTCCTTTTCCAACCCTTCAGCTCGTAGATGAGACTCGGTTAACTCCCTACTGACATTTTCATAAAGTTTTTCAACTTGCTCTTTTACTATTCCAGCTTCATCCCTTAATCGGTTCACCTCATTCTCCAAATTATTCTTATCTATTTCGGCCGTCTCGAGCTGCTCTTGTGCCTCACTTGCTGCTCTTGCTGCCTCTGTCATTAATTGCTTTAATTCACCCTTCAAGCTCTCAATCTCCTTGTTTCCTCGTCTTTCTGTCTCTGACAATCGTTGGTTAGCCGTTGCCAGAGCTTGTTGCTTAGACGCTGAAGTTTGATGTAGATTGCCTATTTGTTCATCCTAAAGGTAAATCCAACGGAATGCGAATTTAAACTCTCTGTTCGCAGCTATATATATTTTTCAAGCGATAAAAGCTCACCTGATCGTTAATCCGTTTCTTTAATGTTCTCACTTCACCTTCTAGTTCAGCCTTGCTCTTCACCATCTCACGTGCTTCCAAGTCATAATTTTTTATTAACTTTCTCTGTTCGTCCAAAAGTGACTTTATTTCTTTGGAGTGTTCAATCTCTTTTTCTTGCAAACTTTTGATTTGAATTTGTTTATCTTCTTGAACATTTTCATAAAATTCTCTTGTCATTTGTAGTTCTTTTGCCAATGATTTAAGATCAGATTCTAAAACGCGAACTTCAACATTTAAATTCCCAATCTTCTCCTGTTGTTGGGCTTTTAGTTCTTGCCAATGCCTAATTAAAAATATTTATACAATAAAAAAATCAGTATGACTTAAACTGGCTCCTGCGCATTTTATTTTTTATTTTTTTTCAAAAAAACAAACTAACAATTCTTGAGCTTTATACCTCTCCAAATTTTCATCCAGTTCATTTAATTGTCTTTTAATTAATCCAACATTTTCTTTAAATTTATCCCTCTCGGCTCCAATTTCCAACAATTCTCGACTTTTCTGTTGACAATCTTCTTTTAATTCTTCCACCATCTTTTCAAGATTCACTCGTTGTTTAATAAGTGTGCTTGCTTCCGCCTCTTGCTTCTCTTTTTCAATCGCTGTTTCTGACCTAATCTTTCCGTACTCCGCCCTAGCCTTCATTATATTAATCTCCAACTCTTCATTCTTCTTTTTTAACTGTTCAATTATCTTATCACTGTCATCTTTTTCTCCAAGCATCTGTTCAATTTTATCTTTAATATCTGTAATCATGTCCTGTCCAACCTGAGTAAGTTGTTGACTCAAATCTTGATACATGTTTAATGTCTTGATATCCAGCTGTTGCAACATTTCAGCCGTTTCATCAGTGCTGGCCTTGATCCCTTCAGCTTGATCCTTAGTGATGTGACATTCAAACTGGCGCAAAAATTGTTGTTGAAAATCGGTTTGTGTCAATGATAACCGTTCCTCTATAGTTTTGACAAACCCTACCCACTTAGTTTCCTCGCCTATTGAAAGTTTGGAGCTTTGATCTTCAATTTGATTCATCATTTGCTTCAAATTGCCTTGTAATTCTTCACTTAAGTTATCAAAACATGGTTTAAGCTGTCTGAAAATCAAAGCTGCAGTCTCAGACTTATCGGATGCTAAATCAATCAATTGCACGATCTGTGGCTTGACCGCTTCAGATAACTTTTGCGTTAAATCTTCCAAATTCCAATCTTTCGATTCATTATTATCAAGTCGAGCAATAACATTGTTCAGTTGAGATCCTAGTGTTTTGATTTCATTGGTGTTCAATTGTCCAATTGTCGACTCTGGCAATCCTTGTGGTAATTGCTTCACTGCCTCTATCAATTTTTCTACTACTGTCTTCTCCAAGCGTCCGATGACCTCAATTACGATGTTTTCTGGTGCGACATTCTCCATCACATTTCGGACCCCTAGCCAATTCTCCAAGACACTTTCCATCCTACCATTAATCTCGTCTAGTAGGGCATCACGTTTCAAAGAGTCTAAATCAACTTTCAAACTGTGTAAACCCCCAAGATCCTGACGTAGTTCTTTTAGCTTTTTTGTTAACAATCTCTCTATACTCTTCATAATAAATCCTTTGGTAGTATAGCTAGTTCCTTGACTTAAACGAGTACCTAAATTTCCTCTCACTCTTGTTTGAGCAACATGACCACCTAAAGAGGATCTAGATGAAAATGATGAGTCCCTAGTTGTTGATTGTTCTTCATCTTGATCCTCATTTGCCCTATCTAAGCTTTGAGAATTAAATAATGTCTATAAAAAATTGCAAAATAAACGAATGATATCAACTTGCGTCGCTTAAAAACTCATTAAAGTATTGCTATCGGTAATAATCAATTTTACTGATACGTTGTTAAAAGAAAAATAAATAAATCAAGTCATACTAACTCTTTCATCGTTAAACTCTTCTTGTTCCAAATTCCCTTCCAACTCGGGTAATTTTGTATAACTTCCACGAATTAAATCAGACTTCATAAATTCAAAAAGAGATGAGGAAGACGTTGAATCTAAATTTAAATTTCGGATTGGGATTGCTGCAATTCCATCTAAATCTTCTGTTTCATCATCACAACTACCTACTGCATTTTGATTTTCTTTTGAAGCTAATAGCTTAAAATCGTTTTTCATTCGGGCTTTTCCTTTCTCAAATGATGGTTGAGTGGCCTCAATTCCTAAACCGGTTGAGATTGGTTGAGTGATCATAGAAAAAGAAATAGGGGATGAATGTCCAACGTGGCTTGAAGAAGGTAAGCTCAAATTGGGTATGTCTTCATGATGAGATGTCGATGGCGCTAAACTCGAATGAAGCATAACTTCAAATGGTGAAAAAGGCGATCCGGTTGGAACAACAATCTTAGGTGGTTCATTCCCGCTGACTCTTTTTGATTTTCGTTGGTCTTTTATGCTGGGATCTAATAAGATCGCCAATGAGTCTGATTGATCTTTTTGATGACCTAGAAAAGATTGATTACTTCGCGCCCTTAAACTATCATCAACACCAGCTAATACTGCCCATTGAAGCCTTCGTTCCCTTGGTTGACTTGATGATACTAATGAAGTCGATGATCGACTACCGTCGTCTTGATTATCATTGTATGCTAAGCCCAACGAATGTTGAGCGGGCATGAATTCACAAACATCATATTCTGGCTTGACTTTTTCAGAAACCAACCTAGGTTGACTTGATGATACCAATGAAGTCGATGATCGACTACGGTCGTCTTGATTATCATTGTAGGCTGAGTTCAACGAACATTGAGCGGCTGGCCTGAACTCGGCAATTTCATATTCTGATCTGACTTTTTCAGATGAAGTTGAGGACCGGCTACCATTTTCTTGATTATCATTGTAGGCTGAGCCCAAAGAGCATTGAGCAGGTATGAACGCGCAAATTTCATATTCTGGATTGACTTTTTCAGAAACCAATCTATTAGGATTTAGGGAGAGATCTGCACTTGAATTAGATTCTTCATCGTCATCATCATCATCTTCGTCATCATCATCATCAAATGATGACCTTTGTCGCAAAGAAGTTGTCAAATCGGGAAGTTGATTGCTTGGCATGATTGGACTAGATGGTATGACGATTGGTGGGATAGAGGAGAGTTGTTTTGAGTCAATAAGAGATAATGTGGAGTTTTTCAATCCATGACCGTTTAGGGATATGTTTGGAGTGGGTGCTAATATTAAATCAGCAGATGATTGTTCAACTTGAGCGAATGAATGAGATGGAAATGATTTTGACAAAGCTAGCTGAGAAGAGTTTGATTGATTAGAAGATGAAAGGTTGGATAAAGATCCCGAGGATTGAAGTTTTGATGGAAATTTAAATGTACGCATATTATCTTTACCTGGTTGTTCAAATTTATCATTAGTGAATGTGATTGGAGTAGTTGATTTAGTTAATGGAGAATTTTCCTCAGTTAAAGATGATAGAATGGGTGAAGAAGAATGAGTTGAATGAAATGGGGCTGATGAGACTGAGAGATCAAATGGAGCAGTAGGACCTATATCACTTGCGGTTGGTGGATGACAAGTTATAGTTTCTTTAGGTTCATGATTGGTGATAGCGTAGTCATATGAACAAATCTCTGTTACTTGATGTTCAGTAAGAGATTCTTTATTTAAATCATTATTATTAACATTTGAATCGAATTTAGCCAAACTTCCTGGTTGATTATCATTTTCAATTGATGTATGCGTATTTTTTGAAAGAGAGTTTGGTTTAAATTCTGATGCAAAGGCGTTTAAGCTGGGAGCGTTATTAAGTTTGATTGAATTGGTGAGAGGAGATGAAAAAGGATCAAATCGATTAAGGGCGATGACATTACCAGTAGCTCGACCGACAGTGATAGCCAAATTATCAGGTGAGCTTGAGGTATCATTAGAATTAAGAAGATAACGACTGGTAGGAGTACTATTCTTATTCTTGTAAGGTGATGTAGTAGGACTTGAATTGATGGCTGGAATATTAGATTCGAATGAAGAAGGTTTGAAGATCATATGACCATAATCTTCTAATGTAGTATCTGATAACCTACTCATTATATAAACTTGACCACGAGCTTGACCACTTAATCGACTGATTTGTTGAACTTGAGCTTCTTCACCATCTTCACTAGGGTTTGAAATTATATCTTCTTCATCTTCGATTCCATTTAACCAATTATGTGGTTGACCTTCTCCAGCGGACATTCCAATTGGACTTGTACTATTTAAACGTTCATTTCCAAAAGTGTGAGAACGACCTGGTCGAACTTTTAATTGATGGATTGAAGAAGATTGATTTAGTGAATTAATTCCGAAATATAAATCATCAGGTCTATCGATTTCCTCATCACTTGGATTAGTACATTCATCACTATTTTCATCTAAATCACGATGTTGATCATAATTTGAAATCAATGAGTTTTGAGTAGGTTGAGGAAGTAAAGGATTAGAATTTTGTTGTTTTAGACTACGTTGAAGTTTTGCTAATGGAATATCATCTTCATCATCTTTAAATTTTGAATCTTGATCATTAAGATTTGAGTTTGAACTCTGTCGTGAAAGAATGTTTAAGTTTTGAGAAGCATTTTGATTTGAAATGTTCTTTTTGTGGATTGATGATTGATTAATTGATGGATTGAATGAAGTTGAAATGGATGAGTGATGATCTTCATTTGGAGGAACTTGAGTTTTTTTTAATGAATGTTTAGAGGAAAATGATTCATCTATTTCACTATCTGTAATGATTTCATCATTATATAGATCTTTAACAAGTTGATCATCATGAATTTCTTGATTAACGATTGGAATGAGTTGCAAAGATGAAGAAGAAGGAGATTGATTTGAAGTTAAGATTGAAGGTTGATTTTGAAAAGTTGGTTTGAATTCGGGAGCGGTTGGTTTTAATGAAAGATTGGGTGAGATTTTATTAATTGATTGAGAAGGGTCTAACAAATGGGAGGGAGTCATTAATGGAGATATTGACATGGTTGATGAATGACCTTTTGGAGTGATGATATTAAAGTGATTATTAAGATTTAGCAAATTAGGTGAGACTAATGAATGATGATTAATATCAATTGAAAGGTTTGATAGATTATTTTCGTCAAAAGGATAAACTCCTGGAATATAAGGAATTTGAAAATTCGAATTGGGATTTTCTTCTAGATAACTTTTTAATCTATTACGAATATCTGAGCGATAAATCTAGTTGAAAAGGAAAAAAAATGATGATCAAGATAAAAGGGATCAACGAAAAATAAAAATAAAATCAAGATTTAGTTGAACCCAAAGATGAAAGGAACCTACTAAATCCGACTCTTCTTGATCATCCAAAGAATTTTGTTGAATATTATTATTTTGAGTTTTTTCTGGAGTTAAATTTAGTTGATTTGATAAGGTAGTTGAAGTTTGAGGATGACCTAATTGATTTAATTTTTGATTTAAGAGTTCAATTTTAAATTCAAACCAAATTTCTTTTCCGGGTAAATAACTAGAGTAGAGGAAAGGAAAAAGTTAAATGAAAACTAGTAGGTGATTATTTTTTGAAGAGAAAATAAATCAATAGAATGATTTAACTTACATGTCGATTGAATTTGGTAATTTATTATCTTTTAATTTATCTGTAAATTCGATTTTAGTTGATGAAAATTGATTATTATTATTGTTATTATTATCAAGATCATCTAGAGTGTTAAATTGATGATTATTGAATGATGATAAGATTTCATCTGGTGAGATTTTTAATGGTTTTCTAATCCAACGGGATCTAATTCTAGATTCATCTAATTTGAGTGATTCATTTGGTGTATGTTCTAATGGTAATCTGATTTTAAGTTTTTTATTTTTTAATAAAAAATTTCCGATTGATTTAATTGATTGAGTATTATTAATTAAAGAGTTTGGTGAATGAATTGATAAAGTTGATTGAGGTGAATTAAGTAAATTTGAATGATTTAATTTTGATTTTTGGAGATGTTTTGATGGTGAATGAGTTTTTTGAAGATGATTTGCAAAAGGGATGGAGGGGGGATTTGTGTGATGATTTTTAGGAAATGAGGGATTTTGAGGAGGTTGATGTTGTTTATGCTTTTGTTTATGAAGTAAATGATTGATGAAAGGGGAGGGCGCTAAGGGCAAGATTGAATTATTTGGGGGAATTTGATGATGAATAGAGTGATTAGCTTGATGATGATGAAAAGATGAAGGAATGGATTGATTGATTTGATGATGAGTTTGATTTTGAAATAATTTTAGATTTGAATTGATTAATCTATTTTGAATAGGATTTAAGATGTGATTAGATTGAGGTTGAATTGACAAATTAAAAGGATGATGATGAGGTTGAATTTGTTGATGATGAAATGAGGGTGAATGAGGATTTGTTGGATTGATTTTGGGAGAATTCTGATGTAGATTTAGATGATGATGAGGATGATGAATTGGATGATTTAGATGAGAATGATTTGGATGAAGATTACTGAAATTGGACGGATGATTGAGATGGAATTGAATAGATTGATTTGGCTGAAATTGGAATGGGTTAGATGAAATTTGATGATGATGATGAACAAGTTGCTGTTGTTGCTGTTGCTGTTGTTGCTGTTGTTGGGATGAGATTGAAGGTGAGAGAGGCAGATGATGTGGCGCCAGATGAGATGGATTGAAAAGATTAGCTTGAAGGGGAATTGGATGAGCTTGGATGGATGGATGAGCTTGATGGTGCGGTTGAGGCAGAGACAGAGGCAGAGGCTGAGACTGATGGAGGATGTTGAATGACATTATTATAAATTTTAGATTTTAAAAAATTGAAAATTGAAAATTGAAAATTAAAAATTAAAAATTAAAAATTTTAGATTTTGAAAAATTTAAAATTTAAAAATTAAAATTATTTAAGCTGAAAATGATGGGTTCAGCTTGAAGGGTTCAGCTTGAAGGGTTTCTGTAAAAAAGGTGGTCTAATCTTAATTGAAATCAAAAATCAGAAACCAAAAATCAAAAACCATTTCAAATTGGCCTCAATTTCAAATTTAGTACAGTATAAACCTTTGGGTTCAAGTGTTTAGTGCCCAGCCTTAAGGGGTCAATGATCTTATCCGATTTATCCAAAATATGGAAATTGAAGCCAATTTTTTGAATTTTTTGAATCTTCAATTAACATTTTTAGGAGATTTCCTTAGATTTTTTAATCAGATTGACAGCCAAATCATTTCAGATAAGATTTTAGTTTTAAATTTGGAGATTAATAGATTTATCTTGAAGTAAGACTACTAGGAATTTAGGATACCTCCTTATTACAATAGTCTAATTTACTTTTTTATAATCAAACCTTCACCCCTTGAAATTTACTAGTACAGTTTATAAAATAATCTTAGAATTCGACAACTCATCATTTGCTTAGACTTCTTGTTTTTATATATAAACATAAATGCTTTAAAAATTCATTCAAGTCAAATTAACTCAAACACACCCTCCCCATCAATACCCCTTACCTCCTAAAAGGTCTTTTGAATATAGTTTTTACTTTAAAAGTATATAAAAATATCTCTTTAAGATGAAAAAAAATACAGTAAATATTTGAATCAAACCTAATTTTTTTACAAAAGGAAAAAAAACCACGATAAAAATAAGATATTCTTTCTTTTAGCTAAGTTTGAACTCAAGGCTTTTTTTAAAACATGAAAAAATGAAAATAAAATAATAATAAAAATGAATTTTAAGAAAAATTTATTAAATTAAAAACAATTTCAAATTTTATCATAAACTAAAAAAAAAATGCTATAAATTTTTACCAACTATTTATAAAAAATTGATCATTATTATTTTTTTAAAAAGAGAAAATTTATTCAGAAAAAATCAACAATAAAAAAAAATCAATTTCAAAATAAAGTAAGAATTTTTTTTTTATTGAAATAAGATTTAAAATTAGCTTTTTTTTAAAACAAAATATTTATTCCTCTGAAAACTATAACTAGACTGATATATATATATATATCTTCAAAAATTATTTGAATTTATTTATTTTTTCATTTGTTTTCTTTTTGTTAATAAAATAAAATAAAATAAAAATTAAGAAATGATTTCATTTTTTTTTTTCGAAACAAAAAAAAAATTCCATTAAACATGAAATTAAAATTTAATATTAATTTGAAATTTTATTTTTAAATAATAATATTATTTATCAGCTGTTTTTATTTTTTGTAGAAGAAAAAGATTAACCAAATAAAAAAAAAAGTGAATTTTATTTAATTTTAACTTATTTTTTTTTTCTTTTTTTTTTTTAAAAAAAAAAAAGAAATAAAATTAAATAAATATTAAATTTATATAAAATAATTTATTTAATTAAAACAAAAAAAGTTTCAAATTAAATAACCTTTATTTTATTTTATTCTATTTTTTATTTTGATATATTTAAAAATTGAATGAATTAAAATAATTATCAATATTTAATTAGTATTCTTAATAAATTAAAATGAGAAGATCCTCCTTTTCTCCCATTCAAATTTAAAATGGAAAAAAATTCATATAATCATAAACTATTTCTTAAAAAAAAACAAAAAAAATCACTCAAACCTAAAACTTAATTTTTTTATATTGAAATAACTATTTACTTTTATTATCAATTTATTTTTTTATTAAAATTTACTTATCTAATTTTAATTTAAAGTTTTTTTCCTATTGATTTATTTTCCTAAAATTTTAAACTTTCTTTTTTTCCCCTCAAAGTCTTTAATCATTAAATAAAACTCTATTAAAAATTCTTTTTTGAATCATTATTTCTCTCTATTTTTTTTATGAGTTTTATTTTTAAAAAATTATTATGATTAAAAAAACTTTCATAAGGATGATTTGATTAAACTCTTGAAGCCCTTTTGGAGATTATTAAGAATCAAAGTATGAAGTTTATGATATAGATATCTAAAGATCCAACATGAATAACAATTAGGTTGAGATATTCTGATACAGATAGTGGGAAAATAAAGATAAAAAGGTTTACTTAAAAAAATACAAACTACTATTTAAGGATATATTGAAATAAATATTTCAAAAAGACACACTTGGAACCTAAAAAATTAAAAACATTCAACATAATAATCATTAGTATAGTAAAAATATTATGGATAATAAATCATTGAGAAGGTTTTATAAAAAATAAAGTCTTTAAATGAAAAAGTTTTAATTTTTCTATTTATTATCCAAAAAAAAAATTTAGGCTTAAATTTTTATCAAAAAGTAATCATAAAAGGTCAGTTTTTTTTTTTTTTAGAACAAAAAATAATTGAAAATTTGATAAACAAGTTCCAAAAACAAAAAAAAAAAAATACCATAAATTCTTTAATTAAAATCTTAAATTAAGAAAATTACTTTTTTTCTTTTTTTTAATAATTTCAAAAAAAAAAAAAATTATAAATTAATTTAAAAATAATTAAAATTATTTTAAGAAAGATTTTTCTTAAAAATAATTAAAATTATTTTAAGAAAGATTTTTCTTAAAAATAATAATAATAATAATAATAATAATAATAATAATAATAGTGGGTGTTAAAGTTACTAAATCTCAAACTCAAGATCCTGAGTTTTTTTTTTGTCAAATCCTGCATTAACTTTTTTGGGATTTGGGAAATTCCATACCTTAAGAGGTGAGGTATTTTGAGGTACAAAAACCCAATTTTTTTTTGTTACCAAATCCCATTTTTAAATATTAAAATCCTACCTTTAGCTTCACTTAAAGTCTCATTTTTATAACACACAACTCATTAATGGAATGTTAAATTTAATAAAAATTTCCTTCTTTTGAATAAAATTTGAATATATTTGTGATTTATTAAATTATTTGATTTAAAATTTCATTTTCTATAGGTTTTTTTTTTCATTTAACATGTCAAAGGTATAACAAAAGCTACCTTTATTTCAGACATTAAACTCACTTCAGTTCATAAATTCTCTTAACTCTGATAGTGATTCTAATATCCAGGAAGATATAATCTTATTAGATATTATAGAATCACAAAGATACATCAATCCTTGTAAAAGATATTCATCAAATTACATTTATAAAATAAATGATTTACAAACATTATCATCTAAAAACTTTTTCCAGATATGTAGGACAACACATAAATCATTTGAAAAATTGGTTTCAAAAATTCAAGATTAAAAAGAATTTCAAAACTCATCACAAAATAAACAAAACAATCCTTCCATCTAATTGGCTTTGGCACTATTAAGGTTAGGATCAAATGGAAATTGGGCCGCTTTGGGAAAGATTGGAATGTTATTTGGAATTATCCATGGGGATATTTTGTTGTACACTCAAAGAGTGATCCATATATTAAAGCAAAAAAATGATTGTGTGGCCAAGAATAGAATAACACAAACTTACTTTCTGATTCAGAATATTTAAGCTCTCCTTGGGGTTTTTACAGAATATAAGGGAGCTATAGTACAGAATGAAAAAAACAATTTTTTCAATGACTTTCTAGAAAAAAATCATGGGTTATAATTATCAAGTATAAAATTTGAATTTTGAAAGGGGAAATGTTTTTTTTTCTAAAGGAAATTTGGAATCAATTTAAGGATAATCATTAAATTGAATAATTTTTTTAGTTGGGTTATTTCTTTCAAAATTTTAAATAATATTTTAGAATAAATTAGAAATGAATGGTTTTATTAATATGAAGATGATGATCCATCATATTCAGAAAATCTATCCAATAACAAAATTGAAAAAGATTTTCTAAATATGTGTAAAAAAAATTAAACCAATTACTTTGGAATGAAAAAAATAGTCAATTTTAAATTTCATCAAGAAAATTGATTTATGTAATTAATTTAATGGAATAAAACAGAATAGATATTTTATTTATAAAATTAAACTATTTAAAATTAATAATTTTTTTTAGTTCTCTTTTAATCCTTGGAATTTTTTTTAAATTACTCATTAAATTTTTAAATTAATTTTAGTTAGAGTCATTTTTTTCAAAAAATTTGTTACCTAAAATTAAATAATTTATGAATTATTTTAAAAAAAAATAAATTTAAAATTAATTATTTTTTTTTTAATGATTAAAAATTTTTTGAAGAAGTTTTTTTTTTTTTTGTTTTATGATGAAACATTTTTTAATTTCTTTCAAAGAATTTCCATTATTCTAGGTTTTTTTTTTTTTAGAAAAATCAATTTCCATTTTCAATTAAGGGAAGTGTAAGTCATGTCCAAATGGGGTTTAAGACAGTTGGAAGGGGATGGAAATCTTTTTTTTTTGATACAAAAAATTAAAATGTACCATAAGTCCAGGAATTGAGATCATTTAAATCTTGATTAATCTTATGAAAAAATACATCTTTAGTTACAATGAAATTTTTAAAAGATTTGAATTCTTCCTTTTGATTTTAAGAAGTTCATTTTAGTTGACTGAAGTCTGATAATTTGGCTTCTTCCATTAATGACTGATTTTCATTTTAACCTATTTTTAAAAAAATTGATATTCTTGAGTAAATTAATTCATCATATTGTTGAATCTTGGTTAATTTCAGATTATATGATTCAATTTGATGAGGAGTCAAACCTTGTTTTTTTGGATTAAAAACCTCAGAAGTTTTTAATTACTTAATAATTATTAAAATTATCAGCAAAAAAAGGGGTTTTAATTTCTTGGCAATTTTGGTTTAAGGAAATTAATGTCATAATAAGGTCTTTTAGGATTTGAGAGTGGACAGAAGAAAGGTAAAAATAGCTTTTTTTTAATAAATTAGTACATAAGGGTGCAGTAAAGTGTTGATTGATGGAAATTTTCAACCATGAGGCATTCACTAATTTCTTGTTAATTGAAATGGATGAAAAGTTCTTATATTCTGTGTTTGAATGAGACATGATTTTTTTGGAATAATGGATATTTTGTCTTTGGAATTGGGTGATTTTTCTTTTATAATATTTTTTAGTTTATTCCAAATCGATTTGGAGTGAAATAGAAAAAAAAAAGTCCTGGAATCTCCCAAGAGCCATTTTGGGAGGTTTCAGGGTGACTGGGGGGGTGGAAGGTGATGGGTAGGATGAGGTTTGAGGTGGAGAATGGAACTGGCAGGTAGGTAGATGAGAGATTGAACCTGTTAAAAAATAAAAATAAAATAAAATTACCTATAATAAAAAAAAGAATTTTTTTTTGAATAATCTAAAAAAAAAAAGAAGTTTGAAATAGAGAAGTGGGAGTGAAGGAGTGGGAGGTTGAGCCTGTTTAAAAAAAATCACCTAAATTAAAAAAAAAAGTAATTTTTTTTTGAATAATCTAAAAAAAAACTCAGTTTGAATTGAAGAGTTGGGGGTGAATGTGCAAAATTCAAAACAAGTTTTTAAGCAAAAACCAAAAAAAGTGAAACAAAATAAAAAAAAATCAATTAAACTAAAGAAAAAGAAAATGACCAATCAAACTATATAAAAATAAATTAAAAAAATTAAAACCAAATTTTTAAAAAAAAATGCACAAATTGAACCCAAATAAAATAAAATAAAACAAAACCAAAATAAGAATAAAATTAAAATAAATTAAAGAAACATATAGAAAAACAAGAAAAAATGAAGAAAATTAAAAAAAAAATAACATAAGATAAGATTTTAAGAAAATCAATAAAAAATAAAAAAAAATGGAAAAAAAGGGGCAATCCCCTTGTATTTGGAAAAAATGCCAAAAAGAATTGAAATTTGGAGGGTAACTTGAAATTAAATTGGAACAAAATTGGAAATTTGTCTGTGAAACATAAAAGCATGATGCAAAACCTTCCCAAATTTGTAATGTTGTAATAAATTGCAATTAAATTTCAAAACATAAGATCAATTGCAAATTTGTGGCCAATTGTGCATAAACATCAATTTTATTTAACAAATCACCACATATAAAATGATCACATGATGTATACCTAATATCTTATCTTTCATTGATTAATTTCAGAATGTGTTCCAGCTCTGAAATTGGCCTGCTTGATGACAATGCTGCTATAGTGAGATCCATATGGAATTGATTTTCCTTAAATTCTAATTACCAATTCCACTTTTCTTTTTAAAATTCATATTTCTTGGTGTGTTGATTCTCATAAAACTCCATTTGCTTTTGTAACTTGACTTCTTCAAACCATTGCTTTTCCATGTTGCTCACTTTCTCTTAATTCCACCTCTCCCTGTCCCACTCCAAATGAGAATTTCCACTGGTTTTACAGGCTAAGAATCATGAATTTTTTCAGTGGTATCGATCAGAGTAACCATAAATCCAAAAAATACCCTTTTGCCTTGATTAAAGCAAATTTTCATATGTAGGTGCAAACATATCCATTGACTTTTTCCTAGAACCACTCTTGTCATTCAAGTTGGGTGTCAATGCTTGATTATGCTTTTGTGTTAAATGCATTATGGATTTACTTTTCTGGTCAAAGGAGAAATAATCAAAAATTTATTTCATAAGTATAAGGCTTAAAAATACTTACTGATTCATCTTGAAGGTTTTCTTCTTGAACCAAGTCATCTTCATTATAAAGAAAAGGAAAAACATTGAGAGGTGATTCCAAACCATTATTCTCCTTTAAAAAGAAAATGAGCTTTAATAATTGAAGGTAAAAAGAGAAAGAGATGATAACTTACCTTATCAAGAAAAATATCATCATCATCATCACCATTTAAGCTGTCTTTTTCTTGTGAATCATAGCTTGCAATTGGAGTGACATTGGGCTTGTGGCCAAAGAGGGCATCCATTTCAGCATAGAAAGGACACATAATTTCAAGCTTTTAACTCATTGATTTGATTCCTTTACTCTCATCTTCTTTGTTGAGTCCAGCCCCAGTTAAATTTTCAAATTTTTTTGCTACCATATACTTCTTTTTATATGTTTACCACTGATATCAGATGCTTCTTGAGCTAAGGTTTAGGCAATTTTGTGATTTTTTGTTGACTTCAATGGCCATAATCTGAAATACATGCTGCTTTGATGAAGGAGGCCTTCCAATTGATGTTGAATTACTAGTACCAAAACATGACTCAAAATTGGATTTGAGTGAAAGCCAATTAATTATGGTTAAATAATCTGTACAGATTAAGTGATGAGATGGATCAGGCAGGCCAGAGGTGATTTTCATATATGACTTGATGTGTTTTGCTTTGGAACAAGACATTATTATATGGATGAAGAAGTATAAATGGACTGTAGAAGAATATGTTGTACAGTTATGAATTTTGAATACTCATTTGGGTTAGGCTTCAAACTGAAATCCCAGATGCATGGGATTTGGTTGAAATACCAGGGGACTCACTTAAAATTCCATGTGATTTACAAATAAAAAACCCATGATTTGGAATTGAGATTTGGGTTCCAAAATTTGTGTTATTTTAAGGTGGAATTTGGTGAGTTTGACATCCCCTAATGATAATAATAATAAATATTTTTTTTTCAAAAAATTAATAGGAATCATGATCCTTTTTTTTCTTAAAAAAAAAAAAAGAGAGACACATTTCAAAAAGAAATCAAATAAAATAAATAAAATAAAAAAAATAAAAAAAATAAAAAAATGAAAAAATGAAAAAAATAAAAAAAATAAATAAAAAAACTTAAAATCCTTTGAATTTTCTATTATAAATAAAAAGAAGATTAATACAGTTTGGAGCATTTTTAAATGATAAGAATAATAATTACATTAATATTTTTTTTGATGATTTTTTTTTGGTTTTTTTTTTGTAACAAAAAAGAATTGAAATTGTATCTATTTAAATTTTGATATTTTTTGAGAATATTATTGAGGGAAATTTAAAATTGAATTAAATCATAATTTTATCAATATAATTTTCCTTTTTTATTTTGATGAAAAACAGAAAAAAAAAATTGAATGAATTTCTTTAAAATTTTCTTATTCAAATTTATTAATAAGGCAAATAAATTTTACTGAAATTGTTTTTTTAGAAGAAAAAGAAAAAGAAAAAATAATTTAATTATTTTTTTTTATATATTGCTATTTTAATAAAAAAGATAAGAAAATTGTAATATTTTTTAAATTACTTGAATTTATTATTTTTGTTTCTTTTTTCTCAATATATATACATATTTCTTCATTATTACTTTTCTTTTGTAATTTATTTTTTAAAACTAGAACAATAATAATAATAATGATAATAATCAATAATCTTGAAACACCCCCATTCACTCTTAAGAAAAGGCATTAACAATAAATTAATTTATTTATTGGAAAAGTAAAAAATTTAATAAATATTTGAAAAGGGAATAATATTTAAATTATATATCAGATTAATTATAATATGAATTATATACAAAATTTGAATTAATATTGATTTAAAGTTTAAAATTTTCATTCCTAAAATAAAATCATCCAATCAAAAAAAATAAAATTAAGTTATTTATTTAGGTATTTAAATTAATAAAAGAAAGAATAGTGGTAGTTTTGAAGTATTAATATATTTTTTAAAAGATTTATTGAAATTTGGTTAACCATTTACCAAGATTTGATAATAAACTTAAATAAATGAAATTGTAAATACAAATGAAAAACTTATCTGAATAATACAAATGTATTCTTTCAAAATTTATAGAAAGAAAATATATTAATTTAGGAAAAAAAGCTTAAGAAAGGCCTACAGTTTTTTGAAATTTCAATTTTTATCAAATTTAAAAAAAAAAAACATGGATTTGGGATTTAATTGAGCCACCTTACTTTTCTCAATTTTCTTTTTAAATAAAATTTTTCAATTAAGAAATTTTATCCAATATGTATTTCTTTTTTTTAATAGTTAAATATTTCAAGTTATTTTTAAAAAAATTTATAATTATATTGAATATTTTAAAATATTTCTTTTTCTATAATTTTTGAAGGGCTTTTAGTCCTTTGTTTTTGAAGAGAAAATTGTGAGCATAAAAGCATAAAAAGACCTACCTGCTACACAAGATCCAATTACTTTCTCTAAAATTTTCTTTTAATTATTTAAATTTATTTTTCAAAATTAACTATTAATCTTTTTTTCATATATTTTTGTTTAAAATTAACTAATTGAAGATTAGTTGTTATAGTAATCTTGCTTCCAAATCACTAATTCAAAATTTGTACCTATAAAAATCTTTTTTCTACAAAGCAATTTTTCTTTGTTGATATAGTAAATTTTATTCTAAAAAAAAAGTATATTTTTTTGTCATATTTTTTTTAATATAGAAATACTTTTCCAGATAAAAATTTTATTATTCTGTTTGTGTTTTGTTTTTATCTTGTAGATAAAAAGTCTAAAGAGGAACATCCTCCTTGAGAATTATTCCTCAGAGCTCTTACAAATGAATTCATAACAATTTTTCTGTTATTAAGATATCTCAAATATAATTCATAAAATTTACTTTCAACATTTTCAATATTGGTGAAGCTCATTTAATAAATGAAATAACTTTTTTTATGGTTACATCTCTATCAATTAAGCTTGTTAGTATTTCACTAATTTTTAGTTTATTAAAATTCCTAGTAATTAGACTGGAAGCCATGCTAGAGGCCCCAGGCTGACACAAATTGTTGTTATTTTTTCAATCCAACAAAATTTAGTAAAAAATTATATGTGTTTTTTTTAAATTCAATAGTTACAACACTTATTTTTTTTGATATCAGAATACTGTTTTTATCTTCCTATTTGAAGCTATCACAATAAGGAAAAGAAAGATTTCTATCAATTCAAAATTCAGTTTTTTTCCCATTTCATTCAAAACTGTAAGGTTTGACTATGAAACAATAAGTAAAAATTACAAATATTCGACTTATTGTACTCTGAATTTCCTTATAGATAAAGTAAATAAAATAAAAATGATTATAATAATAAAGAATTATTATAATTAAAGCATAAAAAATTATTATATTATTAAAGAAATATAATAATATAATTTATATTATAAAAAATTAATGTAATAGATAAATATATTTCAAAGCACTTTATTATTGTTACAAAGAAATAATAAAGGCGTAAAAAAATTGTTTTCTATTAATAAAAAACAATTAATAACAATAATATTACTAATATTATAGCTATAAATTAATGTAAATACTATTTATATTAATTAAAAAATTATTAAAATCAATAATAAAGAGAAGTTATTATAATAAGAGAAAATAAACTACTTTTCACACTTAGTATAATAATTTTGAATAAATTTATGCCAAATAATATAAATACAGCTTATTTAAATTGTATTTACAATTAAAAATAAGAGAAATTACAAATTTTCTTGATTTTATGTGGATTGGAGATCGTTAAGAGAAATATAGCAAAACAGTAGAACAATTGAATTAATAGCATCAAAATTGATGATTATAATAAAGATTACCTTGGTTCTTTAATAATATGAAAGATTTATATATAAAGAATAAATATTTTACCTTTTGATTTAATTGTTTTAATGTTTTGATGTGTCTGAGGGAAAAATAGAGTAAAAAGAGCTCTATTCATAGTAAATACCTCCCTTCTGGAGTCCAGTAGGCTTCTAGTAGACGTGTACTGATGGTATCCACCGGAAATGATCAATATTTCAAGGTTTGATGATGATTACGTCATGATCAAACCATCTTATCTCATCATTATGCCATTATTTAAAGTAATCACTATAACTCTAAGCTTGATGACATCATAGGCTTGGAAGAAGCCTAAAATTTGTGTATTTTATTAGTATTAATAATAATATAGTACTATTAACCAGTTTTATCACTTATATAACTGTTAAAATCAAAATAAGATTACAGTGAGTCATCATAAATGATCAAATTTAAGCTTAAAATTTGATCATTAATAACTCTTAAATTATACATGCTACATGTAAGATGTGTCTATGAAACAGTTGATAATATTACTATTAATCAGCAGTACTATGACTGTTGTTATGAAATATAATGATAAAAATTATTATAACCACAATTTAATAATTGAAGAATTATTTCTTTTATGTGTTATACACTACTAGTGACTATAACAGTAATCAGTAATTGTCTAAAAGAATAAATTACAAGAAGAATTTATTAATAAAAACTTCTTTTATTAAAATAAGAAAATTATTTCAATATATAATTATCTTTTAAAAGAATAATTATAAAGATAACTCTTGAAGAAAACTATTTCTAGGGAAAAACTTTAAGAATTATGATAAATCACTCACTATTAATCCAATGAACCTTTTACAAGATAATAGTAGAGAGATTTGACACAGAATTGTGCATTTAATGGATCAAAATTGATTTATAACAATAATACAACAATATATAGTTTATTCACATGATTTCATGTCTTTCTGATTGATTCCTGAAAGAATAAGATACTTAAGAAAAGTTTTTACTAATACTTACTTGTTGGTACTAAAGGTATATTTGAATAGTGTGATGATTTGGAAAAAACAGCAAGAGGAGGCCTCTTTTAAGTCTAAGACAGCTCACAGAGGCATGCCGTGGAGCAAGCTGAAAAACAAGTGAGTGAGAAAGCAATAAAACATTTTGGATTATTGATTGCATCATCTGTTGTCACATATGGTTATCATAATTACTTAATTGAGACTTTTACATGACTACCAACCCACTTATGGTTAAGAATAAAAGGAGTAAAAACTGTAAATATTCTTCTATTCAAAAATAATCATTTATTGCTCAAAGCTATAAATGTTATTGGAAATTTCATCACAGAATTTATTTTCTGTAAAGTTTCAAATATTCTGTGTTTCATGTGGAATCTTCAAAAATGGACTGTAAGTAAGGATTTTAATTTTACATATAAAAGTATAATTATTTTTAATTCTTATATGACTTATACAGTTCTAAATTGGTCCTGAAAGTTTCAGAAAGATTCAGTAAGAATTGTATTTTTAATAAATTTTTGAAGTTTTTACCTCATTTCTACATAGAATTGCAAATAGCAGTATATGGCAGGTTGCTATGAGGTAAATAAATGGATACTAGTACAAAAAGGGCTTTAATTAATGCTTTGGGGTTTATTAATGGAAATTAATTAAGAATTGACATGGTTACAGGAGTCTAAGTTGATCTTTACCTCCTTGGCATGTCAAAATAGCAGGTTAATTGCTATTTTCTTATGATTTACTGAAGTTGTAACATGGTAACCAAGTTCCAAGAAGGTTTTAGTTTAATAATTGGGCCACAATCAGGAAAGGATCCAAGCTTTGGAGCTGTCCATGCCTCAGAGTCCTCAGAAGTTGGGTACCCTGGCTCTCTTTGATGTCTTTTGTCCCCCTTGACTATTTTTCACGTCAAAATAGAAATTCAAGCTTCCAGTGGATATCCCCTATGGGTGTACTAAAAGTGAATGTAAGAATACCATAATATTAAGTGCCACAAACATGCATAACACTATTCTTAGTGTATATGTAACATGGTATTTCTCACATTCCCATTATTTTGGAATGAAATTGAGAAAAACAAAATTTTTCACAGATCTTTTATGTGGTATTGAAGTATTTTCCATATTACCACCTCAAAGAGTTTATTTGAGCTTATTCACTCTATGGAGCTACCCCAGGTATAATTTTGTGTAGAATCCAAATCTGGCTTTAAATCCATCGATTTACTTACTCAATTAAAAGCTCTTCATATTTTCTGAAATCAAAAAGGATTAACTTTGAATATATGCATGACTTATAAGTTATGCGTAGTTCAGAATTTTTTTTACAATAATTGTGGCCTATTTGGGTATGTAAGATATACCTCAAGGGTCACATTTGCCCCCACCAAAAAAATAAAATTGTATTACAATTTTATCAATGGTATAAAGAAGAAAAAGGCCCCAAAGGGGGTTAATGTTCACTTTCCAACCTCTTTACATTACTCAGATCAAGTAAATTAGAGCACACTTATAGACATATTCAGGCTTGTGGCCTTCTTTAATGTCTAAATCTTCTTAAGAGTTTATCTGAGTCAGGTATTTATGATTCTGCCAGCCATTCATCTTCATGTACTGGATTCATATATCTGACAAGATATTCTCTTTGTTTTTTTAACCCTAAGTCTCCTTTCTTTTATGACTTTCTTGATCTTTCTGTCTTCACTCTGTTCCACTGGTGGTACAGTTGAAGGAGTTGGGTTCCTTAAAGGAAACAATTCTTTGTCCGTTGGTTGATAAGGTTTTATCAAGCTGACTGGAAAGGTGGGGTGTTGATTTTCCATTTAACCACTCAATTTCACTTGAAATGCATTGGTTCCATGTAAGGCAACAATAAAAAAAAGTCCTACATAAGAATCTTGAAGTTTCTTAGGTCCTTCGATATTATTAAAATTCAAGGCTGAAACTAGGAGTAAGTCCCCTACTTTGAAGTCTGGTACTTTGTGACTCTTGTCCCACTTCTGCTTTGCATAGTCAAAAGCATCATTAATGCTCTTCTTTGCATGATGTTTCACTTTATCAAGCATTATTTTGAATCTGGAAGCTGTAGGATGAATGTCAATCAAGTTTTTCCTCAGTGCATCTGCTGGGGATCTTGGATTCCATCCTTTTTCTAGCATAGCAGGAGTTTGACCTGTGGAAGAATGGACTGATGTCTTATATGCCAATTCTAATGCAGGTATGAGAGTGCACCAGTCATGGGTAAAGCCATCTGAGTCTTTGAATTCTAACCCATAAGCACAGAATCTCCTGATCATGTCCTCTAAAGTTTGAATCATTCTTTCTTCCAATCCATCTGTTTGAGGGTGAAATGCTGTTGAGAATAATAACTTGGTCCCAAACAATCTGTGAAGATTTGTCCAAAGTACAGATGTGAATTTGAGATCTCTGTCACTTATAATATTCTTAAATAACCCTGTATGAGAAATAACTCTACTCCATAGAAGAAGGGCTGTATCCATAGCAGTGTCATCTTTATGAAATGGTAAGAATATGGGAGTTCTGCTATATCTGTCTGCAATGACTAAACAAGCATTATAACTTTTGTCACCACTTGGAGTAAGTTCTGTGACCCAATCCATGTGAAAAACTTCCCAAGCGGATTTTGGTTCTTGAATATGGATCATAAGTCCAAATTTCTTGCCTGTACTCCTGTTTGACTTTTGGCATCTGTCACAGGTATGGCAATATTCAATGGTCTCTTTTCTCCAAGATGGCCACAATGCACAGTTCTTTACTTTTTCAAGTGTTCTATCTTCTGACAGGTGTCCAGAGTAGATGATACCATGGAATTCATGAAGAATGGTATTGATACGCAGTCTGCTACATAATGTCATTACACAAGAATGTTTGGTTCTGTGGTAAATAATCCCATCAAACAAGTGAAATATTCCTTCAGAATAGGAATTCTTCAAAACTTCATCCAGTGCATTGACTAAAGATGTATCTTTGCAGTCTTTATCTAATAAAGAAGTCAGGATATGGCAATTCTTGTCCTTCTTATAAGATTCTCTGACTTCTTCAAAGAATTAAGTCCCAATATCAGTTATGTTAATTCCTTCAATTGGAATCTGTGGTTCTGCTTCCAAAGGTACATAAGCTGGGTTATAAGGGATATTAGCTAGTGCCCACCTGCTAAGTCCATCAGCATTCTTGTGAATTTTTCCTGCTTTATGAACTATAGTCATGTTGCCTCTATATTCCTGAATGGCTATTTGCCATCTCAACATATGTCTGTTGGGAGTTTTCATGTTAAGAAGTGATTTCATGGAATTACAGTCAGTTATCACTTCAAGAACACTTCCATCAAGGTAATAGTGAAATTTCTCAAGTGCCCATACTAAAAATAAACACTCAATATGGCTTGCACCATATCTGGCTTCTGTTGGTTTGATTTGTCTTGAGATGTAACAAACTGGCCCTTCTGTAGGTTTGTCATCAATAATATGGACTTGATGTAGAGCTGCCCCTAATCCATCTCCACATGAATCAATGTACAATTAAAAAGGTATATTACAGTCAGGAATGAGGAGTGAAGGTGCTTCTGTAAGAGTTTTCCTTATCTTCTAATAAGCTTTAATTCTCTCCTGTGTCATCTCAAATACTGTTTGTTGATCACAGATTCTATGGAGTTACTTGGCTAGAATTGCAAGGTCTTTCAAGTGTTGCCTATAATAACTGGCAAATCCTATAAAAGACATCATTTCCTTCTTATTATGGGTTATTGGTTTAAGTAACACTGCTGCAACTTTATTCTTGTCAATGCCCAAGCTTAAACCAGAAACAATATGTCCTAATTCTTTGAGTTCTTCAAAACCAAAATTGCATTTCTTGAGTGAAATTTTCATATTCACTTCTGAAACTTTGTGAAGCACTCTTGAAAGTCTTACAAGGTGCAAAGACCATGAATCAGAAAATATGATGATATAATCAATATAAATGATAAGCTATCCTTCAGATAATTCTATGGGGAAGATGGTATTCCTCATTCTTTGATAATGAGATGGTGCATTTTTAATACCAAATGGCATTCTAAGATACTCATACATACCACACTTAGTGATAATTCTAAGTAATCTCTTAGCTTTAGGCATGAAAACATTTTGGTGAAAGCTTTTCAATGCATCCATTGATTTTATATACTTGGCTTTAGACAATTGGGTCAAGGTTTCTTGAATTCTAGGAATTGGATACCTATCTGGAACTGTGTAGGTATTTGATGCTCTTAAATCTCCAACCATCCTTGATTTATCATTATGCCAAGCAATAATAACAGGTGTTGTCACTTCAACTTCTTAATTATGGCCTACTTTCCTTAGTACACCAAGTTGGATAAACTCTTGGATATGTTTTTCCAAGGCCTCTCTAGCTCTGGGACTGGCTGAATAAGCTGGTCTTCTAAGTACTGGAGGATACGTTCTGTCAATATTAAGAGTAATATCAACTTTATTCCTTTTTATAGCACCTAATGGTTCATTATCAGAGGCAAATGAATTATTATATGTGTATAACACATCAATAAGTTCATGTATCATCTTTGGTGACAATGATGGATTGATTTGTGCTTCAACAAGCTGATTAGTCACAAATTCTTCCTTATAAATATCTTTTATAGAAGATACTATTGATATTTGTTTTGGCATATTGGAAAAAGCAAATTTTTGTCTTTTGTTTTCTCCAATTGTGAAATATCTGTCTTTATGGTTATTGATGTCAATACCATAAATATTCAAGTAATAATTTACAAGAATGATGTGCTGTGAGGTGCAATTGTCCATTATTACAATCTCAGTCCTCATTCTAACACTTCCTGCTGGGTGTGGAAATACAATATTTGTGTCCAATATACCTAAAGGGTACATATTACTACTGGCACTACTAAATTGTAGACCCTCTATTGGTAATAGATGATTTTTCCATCCAGGGAGTATGGCTTGAAGATAATCTTTGCCTACACAAGTACAAAATGCCCCTGTATCCAAATTTACTTTGGCTTCAATATCATTCATCAAGATTGATGTGATACAAGATGCTACAGCAGTGCATCCTTTACCTCTAGCAAGTTTGGTTTTAAACATTCTGGAATCCCAGATATTGATCAAGTTATGACAATCCTCACTGTACTGTGGCAAGTGAATATGGACTTCTGTTACCTCAAAGAAAGCTGTAATGTTTTCAATGGGATATTCCTCTACTGGTGTATCCTCAGAGACTGCATAATCTAGGTCAGATTCTTCTTTCTCTTCAGTACACTGAACTTTTTCAATGACTTGAACTTCATTAATTTTTGTCTTTTTGGTGCAAGTGTTGGCTAAATTTGAAGTGCTTCCACATTTATGACGCTTCAAGACAGGTATTTGAGGCCTCTTATCTTCTTTGGAAGCTTTAGAGACCATTTTGGATTCCATAGGGACTCTAACCCAGGTTTTAACCAAGTCTTGTCCTAGTAATTATATCTTCCATGGCCTTGATGTAGTCCTGTGTTGAACAGGGTTCTACCCATCTGCACTTGATAGCATGCTCTAGTTCTCCTCCAAATTTTCTTAATATTTTCATATTAATCATAATGTCAGACATATCTGGGTGTAAAGAAGATAATCTGTCTTTTTGTTTGAAGAAAGAGGTAAGTGGTTTATCTTTTTCTGAGTTAAAAATGGCACTTTAAAAAGCATTCTCCATTTTAAACCTCCAAGAATTATGGGCCCATTTGGTAATCACTTCATATTTCCACCAAGGCCAATCATGTTTTCCGTGATCTTGTCTCATCTTGTAATACCATTTCTTTGCAGTTCTGGTAAACAGAGAGTGTAATTTTCCCACTATAATTTCATCAGGTATGTGAAAATCTTCTTGCAACATATCAATAGTTCTGATGAACTCAATATGGCTGTATTCTACTTCACCAGAGAATGTTGGCCATTCTTCCAATTTGGGAATATCTTTTTCAGACACAACATTTTCTCCTAGATAAGGGGTCAGACTTTCTTTCACAGAAAGCTTTTCTTCAGTCAAAGGTGTGGAATGTCTTGGCATATGTGGATTTGATTCATGATTCTTATTAATTTTCTCCACTTGTGCAAGTATTTCCTCTTTCAATTTCATCCTTTCACTGTCAATTCTTGCCAAATGTGTGGAAAGTTGACTTGTATTCTCAGCAACTGCTAAAACATAGTCTTTCAGAACTCTAAGTTAATCATTGATGTTTCTTGTGGAAAAAACTTCCATTTCATCATCTTGGACATGATATTTACTCTCAATTCTGTCACATGTATTGGTAAGTAATTCCAGTTTGGCAATCAAAGACTTATGCATTTCAGAAGAATGCTTGTCATTCTTTTCAAGTCATTGATGTCCAAAGTCATTTTAGTTAACTTTGCATCAATTTTACCAATTTCTACATTAATACTAGTTTTAACAAAATGTATTTCTTGTATTATCTACGTGGAAAGGTTCTGTTCATCCTTTGCTGCTCATTGGCTGTGAATTCCATAAGATTCCTGGCCATATTGAAGACACTGTCCATGGCTGAAGGCTCCAATTTGGGAATCCTGTACCCTTGTGAGTAAGGTTTGTACCAATTGGCTTTTCCTTTGCCCTTGCCTTGATGGTTTTTGGGACCTTTCTGCTTCTTCTGAGGTCCTTTGAGCTTGTCTTTGGACACTTCTGGAGCTGGTTTGAAGCTGGTAGATGCCACTGGGCCTTCTGTCTCCAAAGCTGGAGTCATTTCCAACTCCTTCTTCTGGTCTATGGATAAAAGACTTTGGTCCTTCAACCAATTCTTTATCTTTTTGACTTTGTCTTTGCAAGACAATGGGCTCTAGCCTCCTAAGAGTTCTATGGTCTTCTCCTTACCTAGAAAGCTCTTGATGTGTAAGTAGGAGTTCATGGCCCCCTGCCAAATGCTTGGGCATATTTCCCACTCCTCTTCTTTGGTTTCTCTGAACCAATTTTTGTACTGGCAATGATAAATTTCTATTTCTGCCACTTGAAAGTGGTTCAGCCCTTAAAATATTATTATGAATCAGTCCAGATTCAGAATTCATGTCAAAGTTTGTGGGTACAGAACTTGGGGAATGGGGGGCAACTCTGGCATCCTCCATATGTGTCTTTTTTGAGGAAGATTTGACACCCCTGGATTTGGTCTTGCCTCTTCCTTGTCCATATCCATCTGGTTGGACTGAATAGTTTCTTTCATTTCTGGTATGCACCATTTTCACGTCAATTCAAGAGTAAATAAGAATTGAAAAAAGAAAACACACACCTTTTGGTGGTTATTTGGATTGTTCTGTCTTAAACAAAGTTCCTCTTTTAGAAATTTGTACTTCAAAACTGTCTTCAGATTCTGCTTCTGAAGATTCTGGACTGGTAATTCATCTTTTACTGAGTCTGTTACCAGCTGCACAGTATTTGATTAAACACACTGGAGAAAAAATTGATAAAAGAATTTTTTTTTTTATACTTTTAACATATTTTAATTTTTTTTTAACAATTTTTATTTTCTAATATTAAAAAAAAATTATTCTTGTTAAAGTAAAAAAAAAAATTTAATATTTTGAATCAAAATTAGTTCAGAGTAACTCAAAGAATAATTTTATAAGTTTTTGGATGTGAAAAAGCCACATGTAAAAACAGTATAAAATTAAACCAAATTCCTCAATGAAAAAGATTTTAAGACAGCTTCAAAAATAAAAATAATTTTAAATTTAAATTGAAAGAAAAAAAATTAATAAATTAATATATTATAGAACTTAGAAATATATTAATTAAGGGTACAAGGTTCAAAAAACATGGCCAGGCCCCCAAATGTAAGATGTTTCTATGAAACAGTTGATAATATTACTATTAATCAACAGTACTATGACTGTTTTTATGAGATATAATAATGAAAATTATCATAACCACAATTAAATAATTAAAGAATTACCTATTTTACGTGTTATACACTACTAGTGATTAGAACAGTAAGCAGTAATTGTCTACAAGAATAAATTACAAGAAGAATTCATTAATAAAAACATCTTCTATCAAAATAATAAAATTATTTTAACATATAATTTTCTTTTACAAGAATAGCTATAAAGATAGCTCTTGAAGAAAACTATTACTAGGGAAAAACTACAAGAATTATGATAAATCACTCATTATTAATCCAATGAACCTTTTAGAAGATAATAGTAGAGAGATTTGACATAGAATTGTGGATTTAATGGATCAAAATTGATTTATAACAATAATACAACAATATATAGTTTATTTCCATAATTTCATGTCTTTCTGATTGATTTATGAAAGAATAAAATACTTAAGAAAATTTTCAACTAACACTTACTTGTTGGTACTGAAGGTATATTTGAATAATGTGGTGATTTGGAAAAAACAGCAAGACAAGGCCTCTTTTAAGTCTAAGACAGCTCACAGAGGCGTGCCATGGAGAAAACTAAAAAAACAGTGAGTGAGAAAACAATAAAACATTTTGGATTATTGATTGCATCATCTATTGTCACGTAAAGTTACCATAATTACTTAATTGAGGCTTTTATGTGACTACCAACCCATTTATGGTTAAGAATAAAAGGAGTAAAAACTGTAAATATTCTCTTATTCCAAAATAATCATTGAGTTCTCAAAGTTATCAATGTTATTGGAAATTTCATCACAGAATGTATTTTCTGTAAATTTTTAAAGATTCTGTGTTTCATGTGGAATCTTTAAAAATAGACTGTAAGTAAAACTTTTGATTTTACATAGAAAGTATAATTATTTTTAGTTTTTATATGAATTATGCAGCTTTCCATAGGTCCTGAAAGCTTCAGAAAGATTCATTAAGAACTGTATTTTTAATAAATTTTTGAAGTTTTTACCTCATTTCTACATAGAATTGCAAATAGCAGTATATGGCAGGTTGCTATGAGGTAAGTCAATGGATACTAGTCCAAAAAAGGATTTAATTACTCTTTTGGGGCTTATACATGGAAAGTCATTAAGAATTGACATGGTTACAGGAGTCTAAGTTGCTCTTTACCTCCTTAGCATGTCAAAATAGCAGGTTAATTGCTATTTTCTTATGATTTACTGAAGCTGTAATATGGTAACCAAGTTCCCAAAAGGTTTTAGTTTACCAATTAGGCCAAGATCAGCCATGTATCCAAGCTTTTGAGCTTTCCACGCCTTTGAGGCCTCAGAAGCTGGGTACCCTGGCTCTCTTTGATGTCTTTTATCCCCCTTGACTATTTTTCACGTTAAATAGAAATTCAAGCTTCAAGTGGATATCCATTATGGGTGTACCAAAAGTGCATGTAAGAATACCATAATATTAAGTGCCACAAACATGCATAACACTATTCTTAATGTATATGTAACATGGTATTTCTCACACCCCCTATATTTTGGAATGAAATTGAGAAATTTTTTTTTCACAGATCTTTTATGTGGTATTGATGATGTGGTATTGATGTATTTTCCATATTACCACCTCAAAGAGTTGATTTGAGCTTATTCACTCTATGGAGCTACCCTAGGTGAATTTTTTGTGTAGAATCCAAATCTGGCCTTAAATTCATGGATTTACTTACTCAATAAAAGGTTATTCAACTTTTCTGAAATGAAAAAGGATGAATTTTGAATACATGCATGACTTATGAGTTATGCATAGTTCAGAATTTATTTTTAAGATAATTGTGGCCTATTTAGGTATGTCAAATATACCTCAAGGATCACACTACAGCTATTCTGAGATTGGATTCTGATAGCTTGGCATGTCCTTATTAAACTGCCAAGAGTATTTCATTACATAATCAATACTCTATTTTTGATGATTTTTCTTGAAACTTATCTTTTATGTCAAAATTTAATATTTTAAACTTCAAACATGATTTCAAGGGGCTATACCTTGAATATTATAGTAAAAATTACATCATTCTTCACAAATGAACTAGTAGGATCTGACTGTCTCTCTTTTTTTATGTTTGGACCACTTTCACAACAAAGTGGTTAACAGCTCCATTGATTTTAATCAATAATTCATTAAAAGTTTTAGCTTTGTTTATAGCTTGTAAAATGAATCTCATATCTGTGTTTTTACAGTAATAACATGGTGATTTTCTTTTTGGCTTATCTCTCTATCTTGTATATTTCAAGAGATATTAGCTAAAAACCATGAATATATGAATTGACAAAAAAAGTGCATATATTCAGCTTAATTCCTTAAATATTGACTTTAGAGATTAGCTTTATGATTGTTTTATGTGTGGTGCTTTTATGGAGAATCCAATGGTACAGTTTATTATACATGTTGTATCATTGGTTTCTGAGTTAAATAAGGTTTTGTACCTTTTTTAAGCTATTATTACTTATTCTTCAAGAATTATTGGCTTTTCAGATATGCCATAAAAATAGCATATGTGTATTTTACTATGAGGAATCTAATGGTGTAATTTCTTTCACATGCTTACTCATTAGATTGTGAGTTAATTCAGATTTTGTACTTAGTTATGGTATTTTTACTAGTCTTTGAGATAATTATTATAAGTATAATTATCACAGAAATTTGTTGTGACCTTTTTGTATATGTGGTCATATCTCAAAGGCTTACATTCTCTACCACCAAAAAAATATTTTACCACAATTTGATATAGTTAATTAGGGTATCATCTACTGTCCTACCTCTTCAATAGACTTTGTTAGTCTTGAAGCTCAATAATGTTTCATTTTTCTATTTTTTAGGCTTTCTTCCATGTCTTAAACTTCTGAATAGTTTATCAGAATTTGTTATATCCATCTCAAGTAGCCATTCATCTTCTTGAGTTGGATTTCTATACCTTACAAGTTATTCCCTTTCTTTTTTGATTATTGTCCTTCTTTCTTTAAGGAATTTTACAATTTTCTTTTCTTCTCCTTCCTCTTAAAGGGAGTATTTAAAGTGGGGGTTTATTTATTAGTGGAAATAATTCCTTTTAGCTTGAGCTGTAAGGCTTTATCAGACTTACAGGGAAAGCTGGGTGTTTGTTCATTAGTTCACCTGTGAGCTGTAATTGAACAGCATTGGGTCCATGTAATAATTTTATCATAAATGGTCCTGCAAAGGAATCTTTCAGTTTCTTTGGGCCTTTCATATTATTGAAATTTAGAGTTGACACTAGGACAGAGTCTCCTATTTTCAAGTCAGGTGGTTTATGACTTTCATCTCATCTTTCTTTTGCATACTTGAAAGAATCTTGCATACATCTGTTTGCATGGTGTCTTGCTTTGTCAAGCATTAACTTGAAGCTGCTTGGTGTTGGGTGTATATCCACTAAGTCCTTTTTGAGGGTATCATAAGGGAGTCTTGGATTCCAGCCTTTTTCTAGCATTTCAGGTGTCCTGCCAGCTGAAGAAAGGATTGATGTTTTATATGCCAGTTGAAGAGCTGGTATTGATGTACACCAATCATGGGTAAAACAATCAGAATCCTTGAATTCTAGGCCATAAGCATAGAATATTTTAATCATGTCTTCTAATGTCTGTATCATTCTTTCTGCTAGACCATCAGTTTTGGGGTGGTAAGTTGTTGAGAATGATAGTTTTGTTCCAAACAGGTTATGGAGGTTTGTCCATAATGCGGAAGTGAATTTTGGGTCTCTATCACTTATGATGTTTTGGAATAAGCCTGTGTGGCTAATAAATTTATTCCATATAATTATGGCTGTGTCCATAGCTGTATCATCCTTGTGACATGGTAAAAACATTGGGGTTTTGCTGTACCTGTCAACTAATACTAGGCAAGCATTGTAACTTCTGTCTCCTCCTGGAGGTAATTCTGTTACCCAATCCATATGAACTATTTCCCAAGGGGATTTTGGTTCTTGGATTTGGATCATAATTCCAAATTTCTTACCGGTGGCTCTGTTTGCTTTTTGGCCTCTGTCATAGGTTTGGCAGTATTCTGCAACATCTTTCTTCCAATTTGGCCACCAAGAGCAGGCTTTTACCCTCTCTACTGTTTTGTCTTCTGAGAGATGTCCAGCTGCAACACTATCATAAAATTCATGTAGTATAGTGTTTATTAGAGTTCTATCTGTTAAAGCCATAGCACATGTGTGTTTAGTTCTATGGTAAAGGATTCCATCAAGGAGGTGGAATTGTCCTTCATCATATGCTTTTTTCCATGTTTCATCTAGTTTTGATGAAAGTGAAGGGTCTTTACAGTATTTAATTAGAAGTTGGCATAATATGTGGAAGTTGTTATCCATTTTATAGCTTTCTTTAACTTGGTTAAAGAATTCTGTACCTATATCTGTTACACATATGCCTTCTATATGGTGCTCTTCCTGTGGTACCCATGCTGGATTTTCAGGTGTATTTGCCAGAGCCCATCTGCTAAGACCATCTTCATTTTTATGAATATCACCAGATTTATGAACTATAGTAATATTTCCTCTATATTCTTGGATGGCAATTTGCCATCTTAACATATTTCTATTTGGGGTTTTCATGTTTAATAAAGATTTTACAGCATTGTAATCTGTAATTACATTGAACACTGTCCCATCTAAATAATAGTGTAATTTTTCCAAAGCCCACACTAAACAGAGGAATACCATTTGGCTTTCTCCATACCTTGCTTCTTTTGGCTATATTTGTCTTGAAATGAAGCAAATTGGTCCTTCAACAGGTGTGTCATTGATGATTTGTGTCTGGTGTAGTGCAGCACCTAGTACTTCTCCACAAGCATCAATGTATATCTTGAAGGGTAGCTTCCAATCTGGCATTAGAAGAAATGTGGCTTTTGCTAAGAATTTTTTTAGTTATTCATATGCCTTAAATCTTTCTTCAGTCATTTCATAGACTGTCTGTTGGCCACAGAGCTTATACAATGACTTAGCAATTCTTGAAAAATCTTTTATATGTTGTCTGTAATAACCAGCAAATCCTAAAAATGATTGAATTTCTTTCTTAGTATGGGGAATTGGTTTCAACAGTAATGCTGCTACTTTGTTCTTGTCTATTCCCAAACTTAGCCCATATACAAAATGTCCTAGTGCTTTCAGTTCACTGTATGCAAAATGACACTTTTTCAGAGAGATTTTCATGTTTACTTGTACTATTTTCTGCAAGACTCTTTCTAGTCTTGATAAGTGACTGTCCCAAGTCTCTGAGAAAATTATGATATCATCAATATAAATAATTAGCCACCCTTCTGATAATTCTTCAGGAAATCTGGTATTCATTATCCTTTGGTAATGGGATGGTGCATTTCTTATACCAAATGGCATTCTAAGATATTCAAAAATTCCACAGTGGGCTATGATACTTAGTAGTTTATTGAAATTTTCTGTTAAGAAATTTTGATGAAAGCCCTTTAGAGCATCCATGGCTGTGATGAACTCAGCCTGAGATGATTGTGTTAATGTCTAATGGATTCTGGGTATTGGGTATCTGTAAAGGATAGTATAGGTGTTTAGAGCTCTAAAGTCCCCTAGCATCCTTGAATTTCCATTATGCCAAGTTATAACAAAAGGTGTAGTGACCTCTAGCTGTTCATTATGTCCTACTTTCTTTAATACTCCAAGGTCCATTAGTTATTCAATGTGTACCTCTAAAGCTTCTCTAGCTCTTGGGTTGGCTGGATAAGCTGGTCTTCTTAATAGAGGTGGATAAGGCTTTTCTACATCAAGGATTATGTCTACCTCATGTCTAATTATGGCACCTAGTGGTTTTTTGTCAGTTGCAAGGGAAGTTTTATATTTAAATAAGAGGTAAATCAATTTTCATTTCATTTTTACAGTCAATTGATGATTGAATTCTACCTCTTTTAGCTGTTCAGCTATGAAAAAATCTGTTTCTGGGCTTTTTCCTTCATTCTTGACAACTTTAATTTGTCTTTTGTTATTAAGAAAGCCAAATTTTTGTCTTTTATTGTCTCCTATGGTAAAATATCTATCTTTTTGGTTAGATATATCTATGCCATAAATTGACAAGTAGTCATTTCCAAGTATAAAATGGCTACTAGTGCAGTTGTCCGTTACTACAAATTCTACTTTAAATCTGATACATTGTGAAGGATGAGGAAAAATGAGTTTTGAGTAAATTATTCCAAGGGTCTTCATGCTTTCACTTGCACTACTAAATTTGACTCCTTGTATTGGTATAAGTTTTACTTCCCAATCTGGTACAATTGTTTCCAAATAACTTTTAACAACACAGGTACAATATGCTCCTGTATCTAAGTTCACTTTTGCCTCTTGGTTTCCCACCATGACAATAATTATAATTGATCTTCCAGCTGTATATCCCATCCCTTTTGCTGGTGTGGTTCTATAGAATTTAGCATCTTGTATGTTTGTGAGGTTTGTATCAGATGTTCTAACTTGTGGTAAGTTTGAATTGACATCCAGTACTTCATATATTAAATCAATATTATTAATTTGTGCATTAATTATATTAAGTTCATCACTTTCAGAAGTTTTTTATTCTTCAGTGTCCTTTTCAGAATCAGATTCTTCTTTTTTATCATTGTGGTCCTCTGTTTCCACAATTTTATCAATTTTTGCTTTTTTTAAGGCAATTATTGGCTAAGTGTCCAATACCTCCACAGATGTGGCACTTTCTTTTCTCATTACTTTTGGATGTATTGGGCTTGAAAGCGTCTCTTGGTTTACCTTTTTTGATAATTGGCTTATTTGGACTTTTAATGTCCAATTTCTTCCAAGTTCTGCCAATTTTTGTCCTTGTCACTATGTATTCTAGTGCATTGATATACTCTTCTATGGAGCATGGCTCTATACACCTGCTTCTCAGGGCATGTTCCAATTCTCCTCCACATTTCTTAATTATTTTCATGTGTACCATTTTTTGTGACATTTCTGGGTACAGTGCATTTAATCTTTCAACTTGTTTTAAGAACCAAGTCAAAGTTTATCTTTGTCTGGGTAAAAGAAGCAGTTTTCAAATGCATTTTCTATTTTGTACCTCCAGGAATCATTAGTCCACTTGGTGATTATTTCTTGTTTCCACCAAGACCAGGTATTTTTGCCATTTGTTTGTCTTATGCCATAATACCATATTTTTGCATATTTCACAAACAGTGAGTGTAATCTGGAAGTGATAAATTCATCTGGTATGGAATAATCTTCTTGTCACATGTCAATTGTCTTAATAAATGACATATGGTCATATTCACCTTCTCCTGTGAATGTTGGCCATTCTTTTGATTGAGGTGCTTCCTTCATTAAGACTTGGTTATTGTCTTGATGACTCAAGTCTGTTATTAATGGATTTGTTAATTCTTCTTTTGGTTTAACAGGGATTCTTATGTGAGAAAATGGGGTTGATAACTTTGGAATATTTGAGTCAGCCTCATTAATTTTATCCATTTTTTCAGTAATAAGCCTTATTTCACTTTGAATATCATCTTTCAGATGCATTCTTGCTTCATCACTTTTTTCCACATGGTCTAAAAGTAATTTTTGGTGTGATAAAGTTTTTTCTTCAAATTTTTCTACAGAAATACTTAGGCCCGGTTTATGATCGGGTTTTGAGCAAGATTTCTAAAATAATTTGAAAATATTTTAAAATTAAATTTATTTTACTTCAAATTTTTCTTGAAATTTTTTCAAAACAATGATTGCATCATTTTGACTTGTGATTTTTTTGTACTACATATTCTCATAATTAGTGTATTTGTGATTTTACTCAATTTTCTGTCTCTTCATTACTAGCTCACAATGGCCAATCAGACTCCAGACTCTCAATTATCCGCTTATGAGGAAATTAATTGGTTGCTCTCTGAACAATGTGAACAATCTCAAGTCGTGGAAGATAACAAAAATAGATCTCCATGCATATTGGAAGGCACACCCAATACGTTAGGTGATACTGCGAGTCAATCATTGCAGCAAAAACGTAAATGTCGAACTCATGAGGAAGCCCAAGTGTATCGCCAACAAGTTGAACATGAACAGTGGCAGAAGCGACAAAGAAGAATAAATGAAAGGGTAAATGCAGAAGCCCAAAGGCTTAGGCAAGGGGAAACACGCCTGGCACATCAAGAACAACAAAAAGGTCGCCGCGGTCGTTTTCTATGGAATGAGGATAGTACAAAGGCTTTGTTGGATTTGATGATGGATTACTTGAATACCAATTTTACAACATTGGGTTTTATTGCATGGTCTCGTTATTTTAAAAATAATGAAAATCGCAAGAAGGATTTTGATTTGCTGAAGGATTTGTCGTTTGAGACCCTAGAACACCATTATAAAGCATTAATGACGACTTATAGAGTGAGTCATTCCCACAATGTGATGATCTAAGCTTCAAGCTAATTCATATTTATTTAGATGATTAAAGACTCTTGTGATGCGAATGGAGGGGCAGGATTGTACACACAGTTGCAGTGTTATCACATGAAAAACAAGGTAAGTGAACGTTATTACTTTCTTGGGGCAAGGAAATAATGAATTGCAATACCAACAGGTTTATGATATACTAAAGCAATTGAACATGAACAATTGCGGGATGAATTGAAATGGGATGGAGTCGGGCGATTACACACAAGAACAAGTGAATGATAATAATGAGTTGACAAATGAAAACAATTGGAATAGGTGTGGGGATAATGAAAGAGAAAATGGTCATAGCAATACGGAAGAGGAAGGGCAACCCAACAAAAATGGTCAGAGGACTAATGATGAAATGAATCAACCGGGGCCATCAAATGCCGGCCAAAATATTCATGCATCTGGGAGGAAGAATTGCGGCGGGTCAATGAGTCAGGAATCAAGCATAAGCTTTGCATCAACCAGGCTAGATCGGAGTTTCTTGACGAATATGAACAACAACATGCAAGGAATGTTGTGTCCCCTTATGATGATGATGCAACAGAATCAAGAGAGGGCAGAAGAGAGAGATAGGCGCCAAAAGGAAAGAGATGAAGAACGGCGTCTTCAAGAGGAGCGCAGGGGCGTGGAAGAGGCTTCTATGAGGGATATTTATGGTGGTTAAATCATAAGTATCTCTCACTTCAGGTCATCATCTCTTAAGGGACACCAATTCAATCTTATCTTCATAAACATGTTTTTTCTTTGTCTGAAATGGCTATTGATATCCAAACGTAGTTACTGGTTAGGATACATATTTTGTTATACAGAAATTTTCTCTCAACTTATATAGATTATTCTTGAGTGATGCCTTTAAATAGTTATTGTATCACAGTGTTTGAAATGCAAAAATGAGTGAAACGGAAAAATAATACAAAACGTCTCAGAAGTATGCCAGTTGTGAGTACCCTATTGAATACCATCTGCCAACAAGATTGATGGCGTTTGCCTGCAACGAGAGCATCTAAGACGCTATTTAGCCAGCATCCCATGTGAGGACCCATTTGAGTGGCTCTTACATTCCTCATATATCAATATTGTGCTATTCACTGTCCATTGTCACCAGAGAGTCATAACGTCATCATTTCCTCATAATACACTTACACCTTATTAATATGCCCAAAAATACGCATAATGAGGAAGCTGTTATCAATCTGCCCCCAGAAACATACAAATTGATCAGAGAGGTTAATTTCTATAAAACAAAAATTGACATATTGAAATCACACAATGACGCATTGGATGGCCAAACATCACAGCTCCAATCGGACATCCAACATAGAGATGCCACCCTTGAGGCCTTATTAAATGAGTACAAGGCACAACTCCGCACTTTACAATCTTGCTTAGAACAGCTGTTATGAAAAGGTGTGCACATTATCTTTCTATTATAAAAATGCACCCCATCGAAAAGATAATGTGAGCATTTTAGTTAATAATGGGCTATCTTAATTACTCACATTTATCCTTTGTGCGCAAGCAAGTGGACTGTTATTGGTGGCTACAATGCAACCCTTTATCAAAAGAAACACTTCTTTTCATTACGACACTTGCATTCATCAGCTTATTTACAAAATTGCCCTAAAATACCTGATTGCACACTAGACATGCCTACTATGTATTTTTTCCATTGAGAATGTTATGTAGAATCATGCATGCAATCGTCACCTTACCTGTATTCATTGGCAGAATTGCCTGAGGTGATAATAAGCATTGAAATCGATTTTTCAATCTCCCAAATGCCTGTTCAACAACCATGCTACACCAAGAAATCCTTATTAGAAATTCCTCTATCTAAGATTTCTACCAAACAAATCCCATGCTTACCGTGTTGAGGAGTGGATGTTATTGAATCTTAGATGCTCTTCACTCCTTGCGTTTTTGGATGGTGTGAGAATCGGCACCTTGCACAAATAGCCAGATTCCCCAATGAGTAAACAGTCCTGTGGGAATCTTGCTATGCCATTCAATAAGTCCCTCCCAATCTTAGACTTCCGAAAAAGTCTACTATCATGTACGGAGCCTGGGAGTCCTCCAAACACCTATGAACAAAGTATAAACTTTTAGTTACTGTTATATTACCTATTCAAACCGTTGCTTACATTTCTGAAATTAACCTCACCATCAACAATACATTGGAATACTATTAAATGCCAACCCTTATGATTGACATATGAATTCCACTCATCGTTGGGAGGTGGAATGATTGGAATATGGGTGCCATCTATGGCACCAATTATATTTGTAAGTCCTTGTCTGCGCTTGAAATACTCTCAAATTACATTCCACTCCACATCGTTATTTACTGCTGGCAGACTAATGGGGAACCACCACATTAGATTCTGCATTATAGAAAATGAAACTCAAACCTTACCTTATAGTCAAATCATGCAAGTGTAAAACGATTTTGTGAACTACCTCTTGCAAGACCCTGTAGGCTGTGGCCTTTCCAATGTTGAATAATTGCCCCACTGTTTCATATGAGCTCCCATGGCCCAATTGATAGAGTGTAACCCCCACTTTCTCCTCTATTGTTAAGCTTCGAATGTCTTCTTGGCTTCCATTTGAGATGTCCATGGATATTGAATGGACAAGGGTAAAAAATTTGTCGCGTCCCATTTGGAATAGCCCTACAAACCTTGCTTCGTTGTATAATGACTCATTGTCCCATGGATTGAAGCGCTCCCCACATTGTATTGGCTGACGATGACGACGGCTTAAATGGCTGTAGCATGATAAATGAAATGCCCAAAAGATGCTAAAGAAGGAAATGATTTGCACGAATGGATCATCCATTTTGCAAAGTTACTAAGATCAATTTATTTTTTTCAAAAAGACATAAACGCCAAAGATTTTGAAAAACAAATAAAAAAATTTTGATAAATAAATTTATTTAATTTTTAATTAAAATCTAAACTGAAACCTAACTCAAAATGTTTCGTAAATGTTTCTAAAACCCTGATCATAAACCGCGCCTTAATTTGTTCAATTTTTCTGTAAGATTATCAATACTCATGTCATAATTGATTGTCAAAGCTTTATCTTTGATATCCCTCATGTATTTATACAGCTCTTGTTGTCCTTGTATTAATTTTTGAGTATTTTCAATTAAAACTTTTGGTTTATTATTTTCAACTATAAATTTAATGTTGTCAATTTCTTTTTTGTTCTGTACAACAGTTTTTGTTGAAGAAGATAAATTTTTATTTATTTCTTGTAATGATAATAAGCTATTTTTAATTTATTTTAGAGGTAAAATACAATTTTTAATTTATGTTAAAGTATTTACAACATCTGGGGGCAAGGTTATTTCTTTGGGAAATGAGGTTGTCTCATTCTTTGCTCCTCCTTGTCCTTGAATTCCATCAAGGTTCTGGCCATGTTGAAGACATTTTCCATGGCCTCTTTTTGGATTTTTGGAATCCTATAGCTTGGGGAATATGGTTTTCTCCAGTTATTTTTCTTGTTCTTCCTCCCTTCTTGGGGAAGTGGGTTGTCTTGGGGCTTGCTGGTAGAACCTACTGGGGCTTCTTCCTTGGTTGCCTCCTTCTTTTTGACATGGTACTCCTTGATCTTTTTTGATTTGAGGTTTGGATGATAGTGGATTCCATCCATTGGAGTATCTCACTATTTCCTCATCTCTGAGGAACCCTTTGAGGATGTTCCAGGAGTTCATCACTCCTTGGTGTATTTGTGGCAAAATTTCCCAGTCCTTGTCTTTGTACACTGTGTATTACTGCTTGTACTGGCTCATTTAAATGTTTATCTGAGCCCTCTGAATGTGATTTGTACCTGTTTGAGTTACTCATACCTAGTTCTAACTCTGGTTCAGATATCATGGGAATTTATGGGACTTGCCTTTGGGATAAGGCACTTCCTTGTGTAGATTCTGTTCCACTGAGGATATTGCCCTTCCTTTTCCCTTTTGAGGAATCAATTCTACCTCTGAGTCCAGCTCCATTTGATTGGATTGAGTATTGGAAGCCTCTTCTGGTAGTCATAATTTAAGAAAGAAGAAATAAGAAGATTTCAGGACAAGAATTCTTCTTATGGCAATTTATAAAGGAGGTAACCACCTTAAGAGTCCTGAATAGTGGGTCCTGGAAAGTCTAATTTATTAGCTTTCTTTTTCTCAATGAAAATTGGTGTTGGAGAACTTGGGCAAGTTTCTTCCACCAATCCTTCAACAGTGGCTTGGTTGTCTTCTGTTGGATTGTCTTCAAACACTAAACAAGACAAATGAATATAAGTCTTTTATATAAGGAGTGTTATTTTTGGTAAGATATGTAAATTTTCCATGTAAAAATTGCTTTTATATCTTTGAATAAATGAAATGAATAAAAATAACTTTTTTTATTGGTTTTTAATATTTTTTATTATTTTTCTGTTTTTATTTTTGAAGAAGAAAATGAAAATGAATATGATTCTATTATGAAATTAATTTATGATATAAAATTCTTTTTAATTTATAAAATATCCTATTTAATCACTAGAGTCACTCAAAAAAAGTTCTTGCAAGTCTAAGGATGTGAACAACCATGTGTAAGACAGTACAATTGCTTTCCAAATGCCTCAATAGCTTTTAAAATAAATAAATATAAAATTATTATATAATTTATTATTGGATAAACCCAAATAGAATCTTTCTAAGGGTCTTTTAAGGTAAATATCATGGCCAGGCCCCCAAATGTAAGCTTTGACTATGAAACACTAAGTAAAAAATACAAATATTTTACTTATTGTACTCTGAATCTTGTTATAGATAAAGTAAATAAGATAAAAATAATTATAATAATAAAGAGTTATTATAATTAAGGTGTAAAAAATTCCTATATTATTAAATAAATATAATAATATAATTTATATTATAAAAAATTAGTATAATAAAGAAATATATTAATATATAATAACTAATATATTTTGAAGCACTTTATTGTTGTTAAAAAATTGTTCTTCATTAATAAAAAAAAATAATAACAATAATATTACTAATATTATAGCTATAAATTAATATAAATACTATTTATATTAATTGAAGAATTATTAAAACAATAATAAAGTGAAATTATTATAATAAGAAAAAATAACCTACTTTTGACATTTAGTATAATAATTTTGAATAAATTTATGCCAAATAATATAAATACAGCTTATTTACATTGTATTTACAATTAAAAATAAGAGAAATTACAAATTTTCTTGATTTTATGTGGATTTGAGATTTTTAAGAAAAATATAGCAAAACAGTAGAACAATTGAAGTAATCATGGCAAAATTGATGATTATAATAAAGCTTACCTTTGGTCTTTAACAATATAAAAGATTTATATATAAATAATAAAGATTTTACCTTTTGATTTAATTGTTTTAATGGTTTGATTTGTCTGAGGGAAAAATAGAGTAAAAAGAGCTCTATTTATAGTAAATACCTCCCTTCTAGATTCCAGTAGGCTTCTAGTAGACGTGTACTGATGGTATCCACTGGAAATGATCAATAATTTAAGGTTTAATGATGATTACGTCATGATCAAACCATCTTATCTCATTTTTACACCATTATTTAGAGTTATGACTATAAATCTAAGTTTGATGACATCATAGGCTTGGAAAAAGCCTAGACTTCATGTATTGTATTGGTATTAATCATAATCTAATAGCATTCACCAGTTGTATCACTTATACAGCTGTTAAACCTAAAACAAGATTACAGTGAGTCATCATAAATGATCAAATTTAAGCTTAAGCTTTGATCATTGATACCTTTAAGATTATACATGCTAAAGCTATTCTGAGAGTGGATTCTGATAGCTTGGCATCTCCCTATTAAACTTCCAAGAGCATTTCATTACATCATCAAAACTCTATTTTTGATGATTTTTCTTGTACCTCATCTTTTCTGTCTAAATTTAATATTTTAAACTTCAAAACATGATTTCAAGGGGCTATACCCTCAATATTATAGTAAAAATTACATCATTCTTCACAAATGAGCTAGTAGAATTTGACTGTCTCCTTTTTTATGTTTGGACCACTTTCACGACAAAATGGTCAACAGCTCCATTGATTTTAATCAATAATCCATTACAAGTTTTAGCTTTGTTTACAGCTTGTAAAATAAAGCTCATATCTGTGTTCTTACAGTAATTACATGGTGAATTTCCTTTTGGTTAATCTCTCTATCTTGAATATTTCAAGAGATATTAGGTAAAAACCATGAATATATGCATTGACCAAAAAAGTTCATATATTCAGCTTAATTCCTTAAATATTGACTTTAGAGATTAGGTTTATAATTGTCTTATGTGTGGTGTTTTATGGAGAATCCAATGGTAGAGCTTATTATACATGTCGTTTCATTGATTTCTGAGTTAAATAAGGTTTTATACTTTTCTAAGGTATTATCACTTATTCTTCAGTAATTATTGACTTTTCAGATATGCCATAAAAATGACATATGTGTATTTTGCTATGAGGAATCTAATAGTGTAATTTCTTTCAAATGCTTACCCATTATATTCTGAGTTAATTCAGATTTTGTACTTATTTTTGGTATTTCTACTAGTCTTTGAGATAATTATTATAAGTATAATTATTACAGAAATTTGTTGTGACCTTTTTGGATATGTGGTTATATCTCAAAGGCTCACAAAAACAAGAATAAAGCCATATTATAAATTAAAGATTTTATATTTAAAATTTTGATTATTCTTTTTGATTTGAATATTATATTACAAAGATAAATAATTTTAAGAGTCAATAAAGCTAACATGTCTTACTTTTGAAACCCTTAAAGTGTATATTCAATTATTTATACCTTAAACAATGAAAAAAATGAACTTATTAGGCTTATGGCCAAATTCCACTAAAAGAAATCAAATTTGAAATTCCAAATTAATGTTATTCTGTTCTTTTTGAATATAATTAAATACTTTTCTATAAGAATCATTATAATTTTTTAAAATTCATTTCATTTTTCCTTTTTTTTGAAAAGAATAATTTTATCTTTTTCTCAAACAATGAAATAAGGAACCTTTACAATTTTTTTATTAATTTTTGTTTTTGGAATAATTAAATTTTTTTCAAGAGTAAATTGATGTCACATGGTGGATTGTGATCTACAACCTTCCAGTATTAACTGGTATTTTAACCAGTTTAACAGTACTTTTGGCAAGAGTTCCCTTTGTTGAGGTCTGGCAGACAGCATTGTGACAATAAAATTAATACCAATGTCATGGGTTCAATTATGGTTTGACACAAGGAGGGTTCTCAATCAAACAACCAGAAATTTCTGGGTTTTCTGCTCCATTGGCATACAAGGGTTATGCCCCTTGGGTGTTCCTTGTAGACTCCTGTTGTGACTAATTTAGCTCCATGAGGAGGAGATGGGTAATACCATCAGTTACATGCACTTTGGGACACAGTGCTCTGAAACCAGGGGTACTTTCACATTGTAGAATATAATCTACAACTTTCAAGTATTAACCAGTCTTTCAACCAGCTTAATAGCCTTTTTCAAAAGAGTTCTCTTTGTTGAGGTCTGGAAAACAGCATTATAACAATTGATTTTTTCTCAATTAAAATGATATAAAATATTTTCTTAAAATTTCTTTTTATCTTTCAAGTTTACTTTAAATAATATTAATTGAAAAATTTTCATTAAAATTGATTTGAAAAAATCCAAAATAATAACCTTTTTAAAATTGATAAATAATTTTGATCTGAATTAAAAAAAATGAAAATTATTCAAAATTATATTTTGATATTATAAAAATCCAAAAATAATCCTCATTTAAAATAATTTCTTTTCAAAAAAAAATTCATTTTACATTTTCTTTTGCTTTATATAAAAAAATCCTGTCATTTTTATTTAAGAATTTTGAAAATATAAATTAAAATCATCAGACTCTATACAGGAGAGGGAATTCCTTTCATAACTTCTATTCCCTATCAAGCACCATAAAATAAAACTCTTGAGGTATTTGGACCTGGATTTTCAGGGAACATAGTGTGGAAATCCATGGAAAGTTATGGCTCTTTGGGGGGTTGGAAGCTGGTCCCAAGTCATCAATTCTGGGTCTTTTCTTAATCCTTTCCACTATACAAGATACCATAATTTACCTCACTTAAGTTTTGAGTCCAGAATCTGGACCACTTCCCATTCCTCCTGCTCCTCCACTAGGACTTTTGGTGGTGGAAATTGGTGTTGGTTTGGGATATTTGATTTCTTGACTTGTTCTAATGAGCACAAATAGAATACAGGGTGAACTGACTTCCAATGTTGTGGCAACTTGAGGTGACATGAAGGGCTTCCAATCTTCTTCAAGTTTTTGAATTGTCCCAACCAGCTTTCTGAGAATTTCTTGGTAGGTCTTGTAGTCTTGATATTCTTTGAGTCTAGCCATACTTTGTTTCCAGGTTAGAAATCAGGTGGAATCGTCCTATTTCTATCTGCATACTTCTTAAAAATATTTATTGCTGACTCTAATTCTTCTTTTACTGCTTGCTGTACTTATTGGAGCTTTGTTGATAACTTTTCAGAAGGTGTGTCTTCAGAAATTCTAATTGAATCAAAACTGGGATTTCTTCCATAAATGGTGAAAAAGATGATTTCCTTGTTGATGAATGTTCTGCATTATTATAGGCAAATTCAGCTAGAGAGAGCCAGATGTGCCAGTCATCCTGATAATAGCTGATATACATCAACAGATACTGTTCTAGAATCTGATTTAACCTCTCTGTCTGTCCCTCTTTTCAGGATGGAAAGAATCTGAAAGATCTCTTGATATCTTGATCTGCTGACATAGTTGGGTCCAAGATGATGAAACAAATAAGGATCCTCTATCACTCACAATACTCATTGGAAGTTCATGTTTCAAAAAGACATGACTGATTAATAATTGAGCTAAGTCCAAGGCAGAAATTTTTGAATAAGTTGAAATGAATATTTCCACTTTCAAGAATCTCTCCCCAGCTACTAAAATTGAGTCAAAGTTGTTGGACAATGGAAATTGAGTGATAAAGTCTATTGATAATTGATTACAAGGACCAGATGTCATTTGAAGAGGGTTGAGTAATCCAGACTTTTTATGATGAACACTCTTGTCACTTGAACACTGCTTACATGAGGACATATAGTTCTTTATCATTTGATCCATGCCATTCCAATAAAAATCCCTCTTGATGAGCTTCAAGGCCTTCTTCTGGCCAGGGTGGCCAGCCAATGGTGAGCCATAATGCTTTTGAAGACTATCAAATTGGATTTCATGGTTTCTTAGAATACCCCCAATATCTTTGAATAGTAATAGCTTTGCTTGAGATTCATAAGAATAATCTGAGACTGATTCACCTCTTTCTAGCTTAATGGGTAATTATTTTTAATATTTTTCCTGCCATACTTCTCTTTTAATTTGATACATTCAGTCTGAAAACATTTCTACCTTTATTGAGAAGAATATTGATTCTTGAATTTCATCTAGCTTAAGGACTTGATGAAAATTTGAGCATTCTTGCTGATTAAGTCCACCCCCCTCTCTGGGTACATTTTGTCCCAGCATGACAAGTAATCTGGTAGAGTGGCCAGCCTGCCTGGGCACTAAGTGATAGTGAAATGGAACTGAGAGAAATTCAGCCCATCTGGCTTGAGGAGAAGTGGGGACTTTGGAAGACATAAAATGTTGAAGAGAAGAATGGTCTTTAAAGACTTAAAAGGAATGAGAGAGAAAGAAGAAAAGCTCTCCAGCTCTTGAGAGCCCAAAACGTGCCAAGGAGTTCCTTTTCATGAACTTAATAGTTGAGCTCAGCTGGGAGAATCTTGCAAATATAAAATGCACTGGGATGCTTTGCCAAGTAGCTCACCTGACTCAGTACAGCACCCAAGGCATAATCAGAAGCATCAGTCTCCACAATAGTTGTTAGAGAATGATTGAAATGAGAAAGGACAGGAGCAGTGGTGAAGGCCTCTTTGAGTAATTGAAATTGACCAAGAGCTTCCTCATTGAAGATAAAGGCAGGATATTTTTTAATAAGGGAAGTGAGAGAAGTGATTCTTTTGCAGTAGGTTTTAATGAAATGACAATAGAAATTGGAAAAGCCAAGGAAGGATTGAAGAGCTTTTATTTTCTTGGGCTGGGCCAATTGAGGATTTGTCAAACGTTTGAAGAATGCATCTTGAGGCCATCACATTAAACAACGTAGCCAAGGTATTCCACACTTGAATCATGGAATACACACTTTGAGGCTTTGGCAGAAAGAATATTTTCCCTCAGCCTTTGGAGGACAGAGGCCACATTTTTAACATGTTCCTCCTCAGTACTTGAGAAGAAAATAATATCCAAATAGACTACAACAAAAATATCCAAGAAATCTGTAACAATATCATTCACAAGATTTTGGAATGAAGCAGGAGCATTGTTTAGCCTAAATAGCATAACCAATTACTCATAACTACCATATTTTGTTCTAACAGCAGTTAAATGCCCATCTCCCTCTTCAATTCTCAGGAGATCATAAGCACCACACAAATCTATCTTGGAGAAGATAGTGGAACCGTTAAATATGGTAAGAAGCTGTTTCATAGGAGGAACAGGATACCTTATCTTCCTAGTGACAGAATTGCATTTGTAGTAGTCAACACACAAATGGAGTCCACCATCCTTTTTCTCACAAAAAATGACAGGTGCTCCTGTCGAAGGAGAGCTTGGCCTTATTGAGACTCTCTCTAAATTCTCTGAAATGTAGGACGGTATTGTTTCTGAATCATGATTTGATAAATAGTAGATAACACCAACTGGTGGTAGAAGACCCTCCAGTTTGATATGATGTTCAAAGGAATGGTTTGGAGGAAGTTTCTCTGCTTTCACCTTGGAAAATCCATCAAAATAATGGTGATAAGAAGCAGGGACTACGTTCAGCATGGTTTCAACTTCTTCTGGCTTTTCCTCCTCATCCCACTTCTCCTCCAGGGAGGCATGAAAGGATAAGGAAGAAGGTTCATATCACCTTGAATGAGATGAAGTGAAGATATAGAAATATCTTCTCCAACATCTTTTACCTCTTTGAATACTTCATCTCTTGTGGGAATTAATTACTGAGAGGGAATGATGGGAGGAATATGGACAGAAGAAGGTAGGGAAGGTGTCTTAAGTTCACAAACTAGAGCAACACTGTTGACAGCAGCATCAAAGTAATTACTAATAGAATAGCTAATACCACTAGAATGATAGGTGATAAGTCCATTTTTTAACAAATCATGGTATTAAAATGGTAAAGAAACTCATTCCCCAATATTAGGTCTTCTCCCTTGGGTGAATCTATGATAGGAAGTACCTATTCAAAGCTTGGGAATGAAGGCAAATCAACAACCCACTTGGTATAATGGGTGATGAACAAGGAAGTGGATTTATTTGAATCAAGAATGAAAAGAGGAATATTTTCAGGGAGCTCTGACATAGTCCAATAGTACTTGAGAATGAAATTCTTTGCTATAAAGTAATTTGGAGAAGCAAAATCAATGAGAATACTATGAAAAATATTAGAGACAGAAGAAAAAATAAGAAATTTCAAGAATTTCTTGACACTAGTATTCAGAGTGCACAATTTTGCTCTTGAGGGAAATATGTGAGAGCCATTGAACACATAATCATCCCCACTAAGGCTTTTCCATTCTTTCTAGGGAAGCCTCTTGATTAACCTGGCATATTATGAGGCCTCTTGAAGCATTTTTCAATTGGGTGCTTTACACGACAATAAGTGCATAAAACTTCTTTAATCCTTCTCTCCTTTTCAGAACCAATTAATTTGTTGTCCTTACTCAGGAGAGCAGAATTAAGCTTATCCTTTGGGACTTGAATGTTCTTCCCCTTCTTACTCTTCTCATTATTAGGCCTTTTGGAAGATGGTTCTTGAGGAGTCCTGAAGGAGTTGGATCCGGTAACTGGAGGCTTCTTCACTTGATAACTACCCTTTCCCTTCTTCCTCTCATGGTACCTGGTACCTAATTCCAAAATTATATCCATGAGTTCTTTAAGGCTATCAAAATTACAAGGGTGAAAATCAAATTTACACAAAAGCCTTGACTTAAAACCTCTTCTATAAACATGAATATATGCCCTTTCTCCCCACTCCTCAGCTCTTGACATTAAGTTTCTGCAATCAGAAATTTACAAATAGACATGACCACTCTACTTCATCCTGAGATGATCCAACTCTTGTTCAGCTTTTCCCACTTCATTGGGGTCACCAAAAACAGTGAATAACTGGGCTTAAAGCAAATTCCAGTTATTAAGGAGATAGGCTGGGTCTTCATTGGAGATATTTGAGAGATATGGTTCAATCCATTTTCCAGTTCTACCAGTGAGAAAATAAGTGGAGTAAAGAACCTTGTTGCTGTCATAGAAGACGTTTTCTGGGTCATTGTGGAAAATTAATTGACAGTATTGGATAAGCACTCTCAATTCATGGGCTTGAGCACCATCAAAAGAATTTGGTGCCTTCATTGATGGAGTCTTGAATGCTGGGCCTCTTTAAATATCCCTGGGAGCAGCTGCTTGAGTGAGGTCTCCAATTAACTGACTAATTTGTTCCATCATCTTGAGAAAAACTTTTTCAGCTTGAGAGACAAGACGTTGATTAGAAAGAGCTATATTTGGGGCTTCAGAAGCCCTAGGAGTACCTTCCAAGGCAGCTGCCACTTCAGTCTCCTCAGACTCTTCCTCTTCCACAGACTTCTCCACCTCTTCATCTTCAGCTTCCCCTAATCTACTTCCAGGCCCTTGAGAAATATCAGGATCACCACCCAACAAGCCAGATAATGATCTTGACCTTCTTCATTTCATACCTCCTCTTCTGGAAGGTGCTTCTCCTTCAATTGGTGGTCCTCTGTCCAAATTTGCACTCAGTTAATTAAATTATGGTGTGTATTCCAGAGAAGCCCTTGCTGTTGGAGTGAGAACAACCTGATCTCTTTGGGATCTTTTATTCTTGGCTGGAGGGCTATACTTAACAGGAATTTTGGAAGAATAAGATAATCAAGCTTCACAATATTTTGAGAATAAAACTGAGGCTTTAACAAATCAAATCAAATGAGAATCTTGAGGAATCAATCAAGATCTTGAAGAACTTTAAATCAATTTCAATCAATTAGATCAAGTTGATTCAAAGTCAAAATCAATCTTGTCTTGATTAATTAAGTCAATCAGTCAGTATCTTCAAAAGTCAATTCAATATCTTTACAAATTAAATTGAATAAATCAATCAAATCAAATCTGGATTATTAATCATCTATCTTTAGAAATAATAGTCAAGTAAATAAAATTAATAAAATCTTGAAGTAAAAAATTAGTATATTGGGGATCCCCAATCACAAAATAACCAATAAATTCTTGAGGAACCCAAAATCAGATAAGAATCAAACAAAATCCAATGAAAATTCCTAAATTTCTGAATAAATTATACAATCAATTCCAATCAATCAGAACCTGTAAAACACCTGAATTCAGGAGAAAAAACAAATTGAGAATTGATTATAAATTAAGAATTAAATGAAAAGGTCAGAAATTATGAAGAAGTAATAAAAGAGGTCAATTTTCATGTGAATAAAATGAAGGATATGAAAATTGATGAGAGTCATAAGATCATGAGAAGTCATAATTGGTGAAAGAGAAATATGAATATAAATGAATGGACATTAAGAAGCCATTGTGAGTTAATTTATATAATGTGGTATTCCATACTAATTATACCAGTTTCAAGCTTACCAAATATTATAATAAAGAATGCAGAATAATTTAGGGGCAAGAAAATTAAAATGCAGAATAACTCCAGAGAGAGGAATAAAATTGAGGATTAACTTGTGTAATCTTGGAGAAGGAATTGGAATAAAATTGAGGAACTTGGGAGAAATTATGGAAGAAGATTGGGGAATTATAGAAAGATTGCTGAATAGCTATGAGGAATAAAAATAAAATTGCAGAATTATTCTGGACACCAAAATACAACTGTTGAATAAAACCATTGAAGTCTCAAACATAAAACAGGGATGAGGGAATAACTCCAGAAACAGGAATTAAAATATGTAATTTTTGAAGAAGAGATAGGAATGAAAAATATGGAATTTTTGGAGAAGAAACAGGAATAAAATTTTAGAATAGCTTCAAAAATGGAAAGAAGATTTAGGAATTATGGAAGGAATCAGGGAATAACTCCACAGATAGAGAATAGGAATTATGGAATAACTCCAGAAATGAAAATAGGAATGAGGTAATAACTTTGGAGATTAAATTAAGAATTAGGGAATACCTCCAGAGGTGAAACTAGGAATTAGGGAATACCCCAGAAAAAAATTGAGGAATAACTCCCAAGAAAATGAAAATGTGGAATAACTCTGGAGATGATAATAGGAATTAGGGAATAACTCTGGAGATTGAAATGGGAATTAGGGAATACCTCCAAAGGTGAAAATATAAATTAGGGAAGAACTCAGGGAAAAACTTGAGGAATAACTCCCAAGAGGCAAATAAAATTGCGGAATAACTCTCGAAATGAACATAGGAATTACGTAATTACTCTGGAGTGAAAATAGGAATGATGGAAAAACTCTGCAAATGAAAATAGGAATTAGGGAATAACTTTGGAGATGAACATAGGAATTACAGAATAACTATGGAGTTTGAAATAGGAATTAGGGAATAACTTCAGAGGTGAAAATAGAAATTAGGAAATAACTCAGGGAAAGATTGAGGAATAACTCCCAAGAAGAAAGTGAAAATGTGGAACAACTCTGGAAATGGAAATATGAATTATGGAATTACTCTGGATTTAAAATAGGAATTAGGGAATAACTTTGGAAATGAAAAGAGGAATTAGGGAATAAATTTGGAGATAGAAATAGGAATTAGGAAATAACTCTCAAGAAGGAAACCAAATTTCAGAATTCTGGAACTAGAAAATACCAATTTCCCCACCTTTTTCAAATCTAATGGGAGTGCACTCAATAACAAAGAACTTTATTTTGCCCACTTTCTCCATTTCCAGGATAATTCCCCCCAGCTAAGTTTTCTCAAAGATATCATATTACTAGAAGAAATCTCAATTATCAGGAGCTGTATTTATATAAACTCTCACCAGCCAAATTATCTCAATTACATCACATGGTTTTGATTATAAAAACATCACCAGAAAAAACGTAACAAAGTCACCAAAAAGAAGAATTTAACTAGCTAAATTCTCTCAAAGATATCATATGGCTAGAAGAAATTTCAATTGTTAGAACCTGTATTTTCTGCACTTTTTGGAAAAAAGAAAATCTCACCAGCCAAATTATCTCAATGACACCACATGATTTTGATAAGAAAAAACAACACCAGAAAAATTCTCTCAGAAAACATGGAACAAAGACACCAAAACTACGTGTCTCACCAGCTAAAACATCTCAACTATGATTTTTCTAAGTCCCCTGTCTTGAGAAGCGCTATGGAGGCCAAAAAGGTATAAATATAGGTATTCTCTCCCTCATTTTCCAAAAAAACAATCCAAAGGTTCCCATGATTGAGGGTCACAACCATCCCTGAAGTAGCAGGATATCTAGAGTATTTGTAGCTTAACCATAGTGAAAAGCTCAGTAGCCTTGCTCAGAAGCTTGGCATTAGTGAAAAATACTGTAGTGAAAAGCTCAGTAGCCTTTCTCAGAAGCATTTTAGTGGTGATATAAACATAGTATAAAAAATATTTATTGAAGAATATGTATTATTATAAAATTCCATACACTTATTATTATTATTCATATCAAAAAAGAATCATCATAATCAAAACAAAAACCTTATTAGTCTTATTAAAATAAAATGAAGTAGTAGTCTTTATCTTATTATAGTGTTAAATCACAGTTTTGGCTATAAATTATTTATAGGTCTGATTTAGAGACTACTGATTATTCTTCTATATCTGTTAAAACCACAAATATTCTTTTATTTATGTGATTCTCTGCAGGCTGACTATTCAGTATTATTGAAAGGGGCAGCTAATACACCTTAGCACCCATGGCTATTGGACAATTCTGAAATTCAAAACAGATTTACCAATAATTTCCCCCTCAAGGTACTGCCTTATTTCATCCCAAACCAAAAGGACTTCCCAAATCTGGTTTCCCAACAGTGGCACATAACTTCAACCATCAATAATCTGTCAATTATGAATAAAAGAACCTGAAAATTGAATCTTTAAAAATCCCTTTACCAATAAGGAAAGCTCACAAGCCCATCAATTCAATCTGGAATCAGAGAACCAAAAAAGCTATAAATCATCATCACCATCAAGTTCTTCAACAAAATCTTTTCATTATTATTATCTAAAAAGAGGAGAAAAACCACATGGAGAAGAATCACCTATAGATTATAGTATACCAGTTGGTACACCCAGAAACAAGAAGAAAGATTAGAAGATAGTTACAGATTATTTTCAAAACTACTCAAGGAAATACTTGAAATTAAAAGAAAAAGTTAAGAGCAGAAAATCAAAAAAGAAGATATAAATATAGATTCAGGATCATCATTGAAGATACCACATGATCCCAATGAATCCACAGGAGAAATTTCAAATGAAGAGACCATGCAAGGACAAGAAGGTATTTCTGATGTAGAAAAACTTCATCAAAGAATGTTCAAAATGCAAAAGGAATTAATTTAACTCCTTAAAAAATAAGGAAAAAGAAAAGAGTAAAGTTTTACCACAAAAAACAGCCCAATCAAAGAAAATAAAACCATGTCCAGAATTTTCAGACAAGAAGGATCACCATCAACATTTGAAATGCCCATGGCTGCATCAACTCCATTCACTTCACATAGACCAAATACTCTACCAAAGAGGGTTAATATTCATGTATAGGCTTCAAGCCCATTACAACAGGAAGTTCCTAGAAATAGCACACCAATTTTCAATATTAGGCCAAAGGATTATGAATTATGGGTTTATGGGAAGGAAGTAGAAAGATTAATTAAAAGGGTGTAAAATATAGCAGAAATTAAAGGAGAAAGTGGAAGGGACATTGCAAGACAGATATCCTTTTGGACTAAGGATCAAGAAATTACCTACCACATTGAAGGAATTCCTGGATATGAGACTGGGGATTGGGAGTAATTAAAATTGAATATGAAGAGAAGATGGGTAACAATATAACCTGAAATAAGATACAAACTATCATCAATAACTCAAGTATCTACAAATATTCAAAAGGAAGAAAGGATTAGAAAAATGACTCTATATAAAAAGTTCATTGGGAATATTAATCCATTATTAATTCTCCAAAAAGATATCAATATATACAAGGAGATATTAATCACAATCAAGAAATTTTGGCTAGTTTTTCCTCAAGTGTTCAAGAATCCATTTATAAAGAAATGATAAAAGATAAGGCAATTGTGCAAGCTTTGGGTAGTGGTTTTATCTTCAACAGGACTTGGAAGCCAAAGTATTTATTCAACAGAAGGAATTTTCAAGAGAAAATTCAAAAGAAAAGAAAGCTAGGCTTGATGATGAAAGTTGGGAAGAAGTCCTAAAGAAATGACAGCTCTTACCCAAAGAATTAAAAATCCTCAGCCACAAGAAAACCAATCAAAGGATACCAGGAATGAAGCAGTTATGGGAGTATTGAATCAGCTCAAAAGCATTTCAAAAGTAATTAAACCTCAAAACAAAACCCAAAAAATCAATAATAAAGATCAGAAAATTACACAAAACTCACAGCCATTCAGGCCAAGATATCCCTTACCACTGATATCTTCAAGTTATCAACTATATGTCCCAGCTCAAATGGCTCCAAGACAGCCATTGAAGTTTTATTACTTCCTAGAAGAAGGAAATTCTGCAATAAGATGTAATAATCTCACAGAAGATTTGGAGAATTGAATTGTATTGAAGCGTGGAGGAACATATCTTTTTTCAAATTTTCAAATAGTACCCACAGAAGGCCCTATTTCTTCAAACAAGCTGGTTAGACAATTTTCCAAAGAACAGGAGGAATTAACTAAAAAGATGATATAAAAATCAAATACACCTCAAAAAAGCAAGAAACCACAGTAATTGATGATCATGAATATGAGAAGGCAGCCGCTATAGCTCAAATAGAAGAATGGGGAAACTGAAAACCTCCTCATACATCACCAGCAAATGAAAATCTTCAAATAAATGTTGTAATTAGGCAGACAAAAAGAGATCTGCAAGAAAGTAAACTCAAATCCAAGTTCAGCAAGAGCATAAAAATGAAATAAAAAAATCCCTTAAAAAGAAGATACCAGGTGCCTACCATGAGGAAGATGAGGCAGAAGAGGAAATAAGAGTTTTAATTCCAACAAAATACAAGAAACCCCAAAAAGGAAAGGAAATAGATAATGAAAATATTGAAATTTTTTCTAAAGAAGGGAATAAGGAGATACCAAACAGGATTTACAAAAAATGTAAAATCTGCAGTCAATAACCCAAAGAAAATAATTGAACATGTGATGAATAAAATACATGAACAAAAGATAAATCTTACTCTTGAAGAAATATTATCAATTTAACCAACCTTTGTTAACAAATTGCAAAACTTAACTTACCAAGAAAAAGAAATGATAAAATCAGTAAATTCATCAAATATTCAAGAAAGACTACTTTAATTAAATCTAAGGGACTATGATACACCAAGATTACATTATTCATGACCACTTGGATTTTTGGAGGTATTTATTGGAAGAGAAGAATCTCCTACAATGGCATTGGTTTATACTGGATCAGAAATAAATATGATACCAGAGTATACTGCAATTAAAGCCTCACTTACAAGTAGAAAACTCAATATGAACCTCAGAGGAACTGGTGTACATACAACATCTTTGGTTGGACTTTCAAAATTTCAACCAATTACTATTATAAAAGGAGAAGAAAAATAAATTCATATATTCATAGCAAAAGGAGCCATACACACCATACTTGGAAGACCATTTTTAGCAGATAATAATTTCAAATTAGATATTTTGCACAAGCAAGGGGAACCTCTCCACCAAGAGTTATGAAGCTTTGTGCTTCTTCAGAAATTGGCAAATGGTCAATATATCAAGTAGAATTATCCAAAAGAAAAGAAGCAGAGGAAACAGAAAATCAGTCTTCAACAATAATGAAAACAATAGTCCTTGGAACAAACAAAATACCCTTCTCAGCTATTTTTGATGCAAATAATGGATTGAATATCATAACTCGGAAAATCACCATGATAGCAGAATTAAATATCAGCCCTTACACATTAAAGTAACCAGATAACTCTTTGAAGCCTATGAATCAAATTAAAAATCTTGAAGTCACTTTTTTCAACAAAGAAAATATGTACATGGACTTCCTAGTATTTGAAAATTTCAATCAAATAGTAGTACAAGAAAAGCCTAGGATATGATCTCCATCAAAAGAAAGTATTCCCCATGCACCTGATAGCAAATCTAAAGGAAAGGAGCCAGAAAAAGATAAACTGGGGGTAGAAGATAGTGAAGCAATAAAAAAATCAAAGAGGAACTGAGGAAGATGAGAATAAATTTGCATATGGCCATAGTGTCACAGGGGCAATAGTGGAAAGCAAGAGTGGCCTGGCACTCAGAAATCAGGCAACTCACTTGAAAGACTCCAAAGAATTAAGAAAATAAAATAAAAGAATTGATTTCCTCTACGAAATATGCAGGTACAAAGATGAGAGACAATAAGAGGAAAAAGAAGACAAATGGCCAAAGAGCCAACCAAGTAATTCCTTAATCACTGTTTAAACCTGCCAAAATGAATAATGGAATTAGTAAGGATATGACCACCAAATATCCATTGACAGGAAAAGAAAGAAAAGAAAAGGGTTTCAAATGATTGACTTGATAATATCAGTATTCACTTTAACATAATGAAAAGAAAATAAAGATAAAATGAAATCAAAATATATTAATTAACTTGGGGAAAAGCCCCCCAGGGTCAAAAGAGGCCGGTATATGTGAAGACTTGAGATCTTGACTCCTTCAGGCTGACAGATGGTCTGTATTGAATCCTTGAAGCTGTATTTGACAGCTTGATGAAGTGTATACGTTGCCAAATTGGGAAATGAACTGGGTTGAATGAAATACAGGTCTTGATGAATCCAGACTGTATTGAATGAATGTGGTTGCCAAGGTGGATTGATGGAGCATTGACCCTTGACAGGTTGTTTTGGAACTGTCTCTTGAATATTCCTTGAGAATGAACTGCCAGTATTCCCTTGGAGGAATACTGTGAATGAGAATAACCAATGATTGCTTGATGGCTTCATTGGTATTTGAGCTTTGACACTTTCCCTTGAGCCTTGATTAATCCTCTGGATGACATGCCTTGATTACCTGATGAAAAGTGGAAATAACCATTTGATATTTGAACCATTGTATTGCTTGTGAAAAGATATGCATAATGGTGTGTAATTCGTTTATGGTGCTTTTGTTTATTGGAGGTTGAAAGGGGCCAAAGGTCTTCTGAGATGATTCCAGGAGGATATAAGTGAAAATTGGGGCTGAGTGGCTTCAAAGGTGAGGAAATGTCTTTTGGGTTTTTGGCCAAAGACAGCTTATACAGATTTAAAACTGTATTTTTGCAAAGTGCGCAGAAATGCGCATTTTGCGCAAAGCTGGCAATTAAGCCCCAAAAGGCCTGATATGGCCTTTTGGGCATATTTCCCATAATACATGGTAAAATGGCATATACAGCTGACCACAGAAAAAATGTGCAAAATGCACAAAACTGTATTTAAAGCTTCAAAGGACAAAAACAGGCTTTTGGGCTGTATTTTCCCTGTTAACTGGAAAATACCCAAGATTGCCCAAAAGCAGAAACTGGCCAGTAAAGGCCTGATGATGGTGAAGGGGCCAGGTTGGCCACAGCTGATGAAATGACCATAAAGGCCATAAAGAATGCCAATGATTATGGATATGGTCAAATTGCCATATATTGGGTATGGCATGGATATTCCATATTGAGGTCCAAAAGGTTGAATTTCCCTAGTTGTGATAGTACCCCCCCACCTTGAAATGGTGAGCTCCTGAGCACCAATACAAGATGAAGCCTGTTGAGGCTATTGGAAAGGGTTTGGAGAGAGGGATAAAGAGGAGTTCTTTTGAGAAAATAAAATTTGATACTGATATCAGCTGTTGGCATATGAAGTGGGGCTTGCTTGATCTTCTTTTGAAATTGGCTTCAAGATTTGATGATGAATAAAATGAATGATGATCTTGATGTGAAATGTGACTTGATAAAAGAAAAATTTAAAAATGAAAATAAAATAAAGAATGAAAATGAAATAAATGAAAATAAATAAATAAAAGAAATAAAGAGAAATGAATTTTGAGGAGGTTCCAATCTTGATCACTGATGTTGAAAATTGATTTTGAATTGTACAAGGATCTGGAAAAGGAGATTTGATGGCAGGTGCTCAAAGAGTGGCCAAGGTGATGTTTTGAAAGATTGTAGACCCCTCAGCAAAGTGCACACCAGGAGAGGAACTTACTTTTGGTAATTACCACTCCAGCCATTGCCATGAAGAGAAAATAAATTTTCTGAAAGAATGGATTGGAATTGGAAAGACTTGGAAAGAAATAAGAAAAGGAATGGTCCATTTGCCCCAGTGAAAATGGCCATAATTTTGGAATTGATGTTGAAAAGCCAGGCCAAAGATCTGTGTCCAAAAATTTCAGAGTTCTCACAGAGTGGCCAAGGTGATGCTTACAGCAAGAGAGTAGAATACCTCTGAGGGTGCATACCAGGAGTGGGACTTACTTCTGATAATTCCTATACCTACCAAGAACCATAAAAAATCAAGCTCTTGAATAATTGGTTCCTGGCTTGTCAGGATACAAAGAATGAAAATTTTTGACCAGTTCAGGACAATTCTTGAGATTTTCAGCTGGTTCCCAAGTGGATATTTCTGAGTCTTGACTGAAACATTTCCATTCCACCAAATACCATAATTTGCTTCTCTTGAGCTTTGAGTCCAGTATTTGAGAGACTTCTCATTCCTCTTCTTCTTCAATGTTTATTGGAGGAGGAAGCTCTTGATGCCTATTTGGTATTGTTGATGTCTTGACTGGTTCTAAGAGTGAAATATGGAAGACTGGGTGGATGGACTTCCATTGAGATGGGAGCTTGAGGCAGTAGGCATGATTTCTGACTTTCTTCAAGATTGGAAAAGGACTCAAAAATCTTTCAAAAAGTTTTTTGGTGGGTCTAGTTGATTTGATTTTCTTGGAAGAAAGCCATACCATGTCACCAGGATTGCAAACAGGGGGGCTTGCTCTACTTTTATCTGCATACCCCTTAAACCTGTTTATGGCAACTTCAAGTTCTCTCTTGACATCTTTCTGTACTGATTGGATTTTTTTTGATAACTTTCCAGAAGGAGTATATTGATTAATGTGAATAAACAGTGAAAAATGGTGATTGTTTTGTTGAAGAGTGGTCATAGTTATTGTAGAAAAATTCAGCCAGAGGGAGCCAGGTGTTTCAATCATCTTGATGATAACTGAAATACATCAAAAGGTACTGTTCTAGTATCTTATTTACCCTCTCTGTCTGTCCATAAGTTTCTGGATGGTAAGCAGCTGACAGATCTCTTGAAATCTTGAGCTTCTGACAAAGATTGGTCCAAAAAAAAGAAACAAAAAGAGAACCTTTATCACTAACAATGCTTTAAGGAAGGCCATGCTTTGAGAAAATATTCTTGATGAATAAATGGGCCAAATCCAATGAATTTATTGAAGACATTTTTGGAAATCTGTCCACTATGACAAGGATTGGGTCAAATGAATTGTACAGTGGCAATTGAGTGATGAAATCAATTGAAAGAAAAATTCAAGGACCATTTGGACTTGGAAGAGGTTTGAGGAGTCCAAACGTCTTGTGATGAATATTTTTTCTTCTTGAAAAATGTTCAAAGGATGATACATAATCCTTGATAAATTGAGTCATTCCAGACCAGTGAAAATCCTGCTTGACAAGTTTGAGAGTCTTCTCTTGGCCAGGGTGTCCAGATAGAGGAGAGTCATGCCTCTTTTGAAGTATGCTGAGCTGAATTGTGGGGTCATTTTGAGCCACCACCCAATATTTGAACAGGAGAAGTTGGGAAGAGGAATCAAGAGAATAATTCTGCACATATTTACGTTTACCCAAATATTGAAGAATACTTCTATATGAAGAATCTTGCCATAATGCCTTCTGAATTGAATCAATCAAATTTGAAAATGAATGTACCTTGACTTCAAAGAATTTTGAGGCTTGAATTTCATCTTTCTTGATTATTTCTTGGTAATTCATTTGACTTCTTTCCAATGAAATCTTCCCCCCTCTTTGGGTAAAAGTTGTCCCAAGGTGACAATGCATCCAGGAGGGTAGCCAAGCATCCAGGGCGGTAAGTGACTGAAAAATGGAATTCAGAGAAAAATTCAGCCCAGCAGGCTTGATGTAAAGTGGGAATCTTTGATTTCATGAAATATTGAAGTGAAGAATGATCAGTGAGAACATCAAAGGAGGAAGAAAGAGAAAGGAGAAAATCTCTCCAGTGCCTGGGAGCCCAGACTATGCAAAGGAGTTCCTTGTCATGAATCTCATAGTTGAGCACTGCTGGAAGAAGCTTGTGACTATCAATTGCAATGGGATTTTTTCCTGAGTCAGAGACCTGACTCAGTACAGCACCCAAGGCATAATCCAAAGCATCAGTCTCTACAATGGTGGGTAGAGAAGGATTGGAGCAGTGGTGAAAGCCTCTTTGAGTTGATGAAACTCTCTAAGAGGTTCCTCATTGAGGGTAAAACGGGAATCTTTCTTGAGGAAACTTGTGAGTGAACTAATTTTCTTTGAATAATTCTTGATGAAACGGCGGTAAAAATTGGAAAAGCCAAGGAATGATTGAAGAGCCTTGAGGTTTCTTGGAGGTTTCCAATTGAGAATTTGCTGGACTTTTTCTTGGTCAATCTTGAGGCCTTCAGAAAAAATGACATAACCTATATACTCTACACTAGAAACATAAAATATGCACTTTGAGGCCTTAGCAAAGAGGTTATTGGCTCTTAGTCTGGAAAAAACAGTGGATACATGAGTAACATGTTCTTCCTCAGATTTGGAAAAGACCATAATTTCATCCAAATAAACCACAACATGAACATTAAGAAGATCATAAAAAATATCATTCACAGGGTTTTGGAAAGAGGCAGGAGCATTTGTGAGCCCAAATGGCATAACCAATTCCTCATAGCTGCCATATTTAGTTCTAAAACAAGTAAAATGTTCATCACCTTCCTTGATTTTGAGCAGTTTATATGCACCACACAAATCAATCTTGGAGAAGATAGAAGAACCATTGAAAACAGTAAGAAGCTGATTCATAGGAGGAACAGGATTCTTGTTCTTCCTAGTAACAGCATTTAGTTTGCAGTAATCAGCACACAAACGGAGGCTACCATCTTTCTTTTTGACAAAGAGGACAGGTGCTCCTGTTGAAGAGGAGCTTGGCCGGATGAAACCTTTCTCTACATTCTCTGAAATGTAGGCCGTGAGTGTATCTGACTCTTGGTTTGATAGAGAGTAGATCACCCCAACTGGAGGTAGAGACCCCTCCAGCTCAATATGATTATCACAGGTGCGGTGAGGAGGAATTTTCTCTGCTTTCACCTTGGAGAATACATCCATATACTGCTGATAAGCAGAAGGAACCACATTCATCATGGTTTCTATTTCTTCTGGCTCTTCCTCTTCATCCCACAACTCCTCCAGGGAGTCATGATAAGATGAAGGAGGAAGGTCCATATTCCCAAAGAAGAGATGAAGTGAAGATACAGAATTATCTTCTCCAAAATCTTGAATCTTGTTGAGGACTTTATCTCTATATTATAGTAATGACTGATGAGAATTAGTGGAAGGATTATGGACAGAAGATGGAAATGATGGTGTTCTAGAATCACCAACCAGAGCTGCACATGATTTGGAAGAAGAAAAGTCATTACTGAAAGAATTAGAAGGATAATAAGAGTCCTTATGATCAACATCAAAGGTTATCAGCCCTTGCCTCCAATCAATAGATGGATTAAAATGATGAAGAAAGTCACAGCCCAATATGAGGTCTTCTCCCTTGGGAGTATCAATGACTAAAAATTCCCATTCAAAGCTTTGTAATGAAGGACGCTCAACCATATATTTGGTATGGTGAGACAAAAATAAGAAAGGGGACTCAGAGGAGTCCAATATGATAAGGGGAATCTCCTCTGGGAGTTCTGTCATAGTCAAAGAATACTTGTGAACAAACATCTTTGCAATAAATGAGTTGGTAGCACCAGAATCAGTGAGAATACTGTAAGAAACATCAGAAAGAGAAGAAAAAACAAAGAATTTAAGAGAATTCTTTACACCAGTATTCAGAATGCACAATTGTGCTCTGTATGAAAAACAGGGAAGACCATTGAACAAAACATGATCTTCACTCCGGCTTTTCCCTGGCTGGGAAATTTGCCTGAGGGCTGGGCAAGCTGGTTTTGAGGCCTTTTGAAACAGGAATCAAGACTATGCTTCCCACCACAATAGGTAAATAAGCCCTCCTTGATTCTTTCTTTTTCAGAATTCATCAACTTGAAATCTTTATTAAATAATGAAGAATGGGGCTTGTCCCTCTTCTGAAAATTCTTCTTCTTTTGACTTGAGCTTGAAGAATTTGAATTTGAGGCTTCTGGAATCTTCTCTGGATGATGGCTCTTTTCATTTTGCCTCTCATGGTACCTGGTATCAAGCTCCAGGGTAATATCCATTAAGTCTTGAAGGATGAAAGGCCAATTGATCCAAAATCCTGGATGGCAATCCCTTCCTAAAATGATGAATGAGAGCTCATTCACCACAATCCCCAATTCTTGAGACCAAACTTCTGAAATCAGAAATGTATAATTATACATTCCCACCTTCTTTTATTCTTAAAGAATCAAATTCTGCTTCAGCTTTTCTGACTTCATTTGGGTCCCCAAATAAGGTGAACAGTTGAGATTCAAATAACTTCCATGAATTGAGAAGGTAATTTGGATCTTGATTGGTGATATTGGAATGATAAGGCTCAATCAATTTTGCAGCCTTGCCAATGAGAAATGAGGTCTCATAGAGAACTTTCTTTCTGTCTTGAGAGAATTTTGCCAGATCATTATGAAATATAAATTGACAATACTGAATGAAACTTCTAACTTTGAAGGGTTGAGTACCATCAAAGCATTCTGGTGCCTTCATAGATGGATTCTTGAAGGCTGGTGGTCTTGATGCTTCATAAGATGAAGCTTCTTGAATATTTTCCATAATCTGAGTTGTTTGGTGCATTATGGCCAATAAAGATGGTTCAGACTGATGAGAGACAGGCTGATGATACTGGGCTAGAGTTGGCCCTCCAGTACCTTGGGATTGTCACAGGGGCTCTGTGACAGAAAAACAAGAGTGACCTGCCACTCAGCAATCAGGGAACTCACTTGGAAGACTCCAAAAGAATAAAGAAAATAAAAATAAAGAATTGAATTTCTCTAAGAAGAATGCAAGTACAAAGATGAGATGCAATGAGAGAAATGAGAAGCCAGATGACCAAAGAGCCAACCAAGTAAGTCCTTAATCACTGTTTCAACCTGCCAAAATGAACAATGGGCTTAGTAAGGATATGACCACCAAATATCCATTGACAGGTGAAGAAAGAAAAGAGAAAAGGTGCTAAATGACTGACTTTATAATATCAGTATTCACTTAACAGAAATGATAAGATAAATAAAGATAAAATAAAATCAAAATATATTAATTAACTGCAGGAAAAGCCCCCAGGGTCAAAGGAAGCTGGTATATGTGAAAAGTTGAGAGCTTTACTCCTTCAGGCTAGCAATGGTCCTGTATTGAATACTGGAAGCTGTATTGATTTTCTTATGGAGTGTATACCTTGCCAGATTGGGAAATGAACTGTGTTGAATGATTTTCCCATGATTTATGATTGAAATACAGGTCTTGATGAATCCAGACTGTATTGAAATGAATGTGGTTTCCAAGTTGGATTGATGGAGCATTGACAATTGACAACTTGTTTGGAACTGCCTCTTGAATACCCCTTGAGAATGAACTGACAGTATTCCCTTGGAGGGAATACTTGAAGTGAGAATAACCAATTAATTCCTGATGGCATCATTGGTCTTTGAGAAATTACACCTGCACTTGAGCCTTGATGGGTCCTCTAGATGACATGACACTTTGGTGACTTATGGAATGTTGAATTACCCCTCTGATATTGACACTGTTGGATTGCTGGTGAAAAAAGGTTCAGAATGGTGTATAACACTATTTATGAAAATTTGAGTTGCTGAAGGGTGAAAGTGTCCAAAGGTCTTTGTGAGTGAAGTCAGGAGGATGAGAGGGAAAATGGGGTTTTGGGTGACTTCAGAGGTGACAATGTGTTTCTGGGTGTATTGGCCAATTTCGGGTTTCTGGCAAAATACAGCTTATACAGCTTTAAAACTTTATTTGCGCAAATTGTTCAAAATGCACAAAACTGGCAATTAAGCCCCAAAAGGCCTGATATGGCCTTTTGGGAATATTTCCCATATTACATGGGAAAATGGAATAAAAGGACTGATTACAGCCAAATGCGCAAAAGTGCACAAAAATGTGCAAAATGCGCAGAAATGCACAAAAGTGCGCAAAACTGTATTTAAAGCTTAAAAATCCAAATACAGGCTTTAGGGCTGTATTTTCCCTGTTGACTGGAAAATACCTGAAAGTGTCCAAAAGCAGAAAATGGCCTGGAAAGGCCTGATGATAGTGAAGGGGCCAGGTTGGTCCCAGGAGTGAAATGACCATAAAAGGCCAGAAACAATGAGAGTGCCAATTTGGCCAGTGATTATGTATATGGCCAAATTGCCATAAGATTGATATGGCACTGATATGCCATATGGAGTCCAGGAGGGTAATTGCCATGGTTGTGACAGGGATGCCCCCACAGGAGCAGGAACACCTTCAGTACCATCAGACTCTTCCTCCTCCTCTTCACCAGCTTCCCCAGGACCTCTGAAAATGGTCCTTGAAGTTCCTGGAAACCCGCCAACTACTCCCCAAAATGAATTTGATCTTCTTGGCCCTCTTCCTTCCTTCCTGGATGGTTCTGCTCCTTCCAAAATGTGTCCTTTGTTCAATTTGGCCCTCATTTGCGGAACTTCTAGGGTGCCATCAAAAGAAGCCCTTGGAGTTGGAGTGAGAACAGCTTGAGCTCTGGCCTGAGATCTTGTCTGTCTTGCAGGAGGTGAATGTTGAATATGCATTATTTCAGGAATGAAATGAAATAAAATCCAAAATTTGAATATGAAAATCTTGAGGCAAATCAACTGGAAACTTGAAGTCAAAAACAAAATAAGAATCAATGTCTTGAAGAAAAATCACTCAGTCAAAGTTAAATCTTGAGGTAAATCAATCAATCAAATGTCAAAATGCAATCTTCAAGTCAATAAATAAATATTTCAAATCAATCAAAATCAAAATCTTGCAGAAATCAGTCAATAAACTGAATTTTTGAGGCAATATCAATTTTATGTCAAGTTTCTTGATGTGAAAAATCAGCAAAGTCAAATGAAATCTTCAGGTAAATCAATTTTCTTGAAGTCAATATCAATTATGTCAAATCAATCAATCAAATTGAATCAAGTTAGTTCTTCTTGAAAAATCATAATTCTTGAAGAATGAATCAATATGAATCTTGATGTGAAGAATATGTCTGAATAATTTGATGAGCAGCTTGAAAATGAAATGAAAATTAAGATTACACCTGAAATATGAATGAAATAAAATTTGATGATTTGAGATAAGATTTAAAAAGAGAAACAAAAATAAAAATTGGGTCAGCTTTCAATTTTCAAAATGAATAATTAATGAAAGAAAATTGAGAGATGGCAATGAAAAATAAAGTTCATAAGCATTAAAGAGTCATAATTTTAATGAAATGAGTGAATGAAATCATAAAGAAAGAATGAAAAGAATGAAAAGAAATTATGAGTTAATTAATATAATGTTACAGGGGCTCTAGTGGAAAACAAGAGTGGCCTGGCACTCGGAAATCAGGGAACTCACTTGGAAGACTCCAAAGAATAAAGAAAATACAACAAAAGAATTGATTTTCTCTTAGACATATTCAGGTACAAAGATGAGATGCAATAAGAGAAAAAAGAAGCCAAATGGCCAAAGAGCCAACCAAGTAAGTCCTGAATCATTGTTTCAACCTTTCAAAATGAACAATGAAATTAGTACGGATATGACCACCAAATATCCATTGACAGGCAAAGAAAGAAAATAAAAGGGTTTTAAATGAATGACTTGATAATATCAGTATTCACTTTAACAGAATGAAAAGAAAATAAAGATAAAATAAAATCAAAATATATTAATTAACTAGGGGAAAAGCCCCCCAGGGTCAAAAGAGGCCGGTATATGTGAAGACTTGAGAGCTTGACTCCTTCAGGATGACAGCTTGTCTGTATTGAATCCTTGAAGCTGTATTTGACAGCTTGATGAAGTTTATACGTTGCCAAATTGGGAAATGAACTGGGTTGAATGAAATTCCCATGGTGTACTAATGAAATACAAGTCTTGATGAATCCAAACTGTATTGAATGAATGTGGTTCCCAAAGTGGATTGATGGAGCATTGAACCTTGACAGGCTGTTTTGGAACTGCCTCTTGAATATCCCTTGAGAATGAACTGCCAGTATTCCCTTGGAGGAATACTGTGAATGAAAATACCAATGATTGCTTGATGGTGTCATTGGTATTTGAGCTTTGACACTTTCCCTTGAGCCTTTATTAATCCTCTGGATGACATGCCTTGATGACCTTATTAAAAGTGGAAATAACAATTTGATATTCAAACCATTGTATTGCTTGTGAAAAGATATGAATAATGGTGTGTAATTCGTTTATGGTTCTTTTGTTTATTGGAGGTTGAAAGGGGCCAAAGGTCTTCTGAGATGATGCCAGGAGGATATAAATGAAAATTGGGTTTGAGTGGCTTCAAAGGTGAGGAAATGTCTTTTGTGGTTTTTTCCAAATACAGCTTATACATTTTCAAAGCTGTATTTGTGCAAAGTGTGCAAAAAATGTGCAAAATGTCCAAAACTGGCAATTAAGCCCCAAAAGGCATGATATGGCCTTTTGGGCATATTTTGCATAATACATGGGAAAGTGTCATATACAGATGAATACAGAAAAAATGCTCAAAACTGTATTTAAAGCTTAAAAGGCCAAATACAGGCTTTTGGGCTCTATTTTCCCTGTTTACTGGAAAATACCCAAGATTTCCCAAAAGCAGAAACTGGCCAGGAAAGACCTGATAATGGTGAAGGGGCCATGTTGGCCCCAGATGATAAAATGACCATAAAGGCCATACAGAATGACAATGGTCAATTTGGTCAATGATTTTGGATATGGCCAAGCTGCCATATATTGGGTATGGTATGGATATGCCATAAAGCCCAAAATATGACACAATACAGCCATTTACAAAAAGAAAAGCTGAAGAATTGGAGAACAAAAGTTCCAGAATTCCTGAAGACAGCATGGATCAAGTTACAAATAAAGTTATGACAAGGAGGATCAAACAAAGAATGGAAACAGTGTTAGATGAAGTAAAATTGGTAGAATCAGAAGATTAATTTATTCTATGTCAACAAAATAATGGAAACTGGAAAGATAATTTTAAGAAACAAGGAGAGTTATCAGATAATACACAAAGGCTGTGAGCCTTAGAGGTATTTTCATATACCCAACAGGCCACAAATAACAAAATAAGATATAAATATAAATAAAATAAATTTATTTATATTATCAAAATAAAAATTAAGATTTAAATACAAATTTATATAAAAAATGAAAATTTAATGATAACTTAAAAGAAAAATTACATTAAATTTTAAAATTGTTAAAATGTGTGTTTACTTGAAAAAATTAAGTAAAAATGATTTTTTAATAAAATTAATGAAATTAAAATATTTTTGGTAAAAAGTTACATAAAATATATTATAAATTTTTATCTAATAAATAAACTTAAGAAAATTACTTCACCATTGGGTTCCACATGAAAAATAAGGTGGGGTCACCTCTGGGTAAAATTTCTGTAACTTAACTCTAAATAAACTTAAATTAAGTTTTAGTATTTTCTGTACAAAAGCTGAAAATCCTCAAAACCTTAAATTAATTCACACAACATGTGGTGTTAGCCATCAATTTTTGTGTGAAAATTGAGGTGTTGTGTGTAGTTTAGAAGTTATGAGGAATTGAAGTATTTTCAATTGAAATGTCAAAATGTGCATGTGTATTACATAAGTGAGCTGTGATTTACATATGAGGTATCAATTATTACAGTTTTGTACTGTAAAACTCAATTGAATTGTATGTGTAAATTACAAGTGTATTACATGATGAGGAATTAAAGAAAAAAATGAATTGGAAGGATTAATTCTTGGGGGAGAAGGTACTCTAGCTCCAAGGGGGAGCCAGACCCCCAAATTCCTTTCTGACAGGCATGGGATGTCAAAATCCACTCAAAAGTTCATCATCTTTGGCCTGGAATTTAGTCACAGGGTCTGTGGCTCAATTGATGATGAGGTTTTGATACCAACCAGGGCAGTCTGAACTGTTGCCAAGAGGGTAAAACTACCCTTAAGCTAAGAAAGATCTTAGTAAAAACAGTTTTAACTGGTTTCTACATCTCTTAGGCACATTCTGACGTGTTTTGAAGGCTCTAGACCAGGTATTACTATAGTAATGGCTGATTTAAGGGTCTAAAATGGGTAAAACCAGCCCTTTTTTGGTCTAAACCAGAGTTCAATGATGCCATAATTGTCTTTTCTGTTGTCAGAGTGTTTTCCACAACTGAAAATAGTAAATTTTACTTTTGGAGTAAGAAAATTGATGGCTATAAAAGAATGTCTTCTTTGCCCCACTTTTCTTTTCATGTTAGAATCTTTTCCTTTTATAATTAGTTTAAACACTGTTAAACCGATTAATAAGAGATTCCAACAACCCATTTCATATCATTTTGAACCTTTTAACCACATGAAGAAATTATTATAATCATTTTTACCCCTTGAACCCCCCATAAGTGAATTAAAGCATCTTTCATCACTGTTAACTTTGTCACTTTGTTTCCAAATTCACTCTGGTCACTTTTGGGTGTGTTTTCTCTTTAAATATCTTTTTAGAGACTTTTCCTTTACTTGATTTCTTGGAGTTCTTTGCTCAATTAATTCAAATTGAAATTTCTCTTGAAGAAATCTCTTTTGTAGCCTTAAATATCTCTTGTAGAGTATTTTTGGATAAATATTTATTGTTGGTAAAACAATAAATCTTTATAATATTATTTTTTTATACTTATAATGTTATAAACAATAAAATTGGCATGTTTTCTCTTAAAAATACTATTTCATACTATTCTTTAATTATATTTTACCTTATACAAATTTTGAGGACAGGAAAAGTACTTGATTTTTAATAAAAGTTTCATATCCACACCTCACAAAGGCTATATTGACTTACCATTCTAAAACCCAATCTTCAAAACAAAAGTAGAATTTTAGGATGGCTATGAGAAATTATTATGTTTTTCCAATAAGTTGCTTTCAAACACAGCCAATTTATTTCAACCAAAGGAAGAAAGGACATTCAGATTAACAAATGAAATCCAGAATGAAAATGACATGAAACCAAACATACTGGAGAATGAGGAAGAGGAAGATTATGTAAAGCTTCTAATGATAACATTTCAAGAGCTGTATTATTATGAGATATACTCACCAATAATTCAAACCAAATATATTTCAGAACTACCTGAATCCAATCATCCAAATTTTAATTTCTTGGAATTACTAACCACTATTGGCATAAAAGGAAATTTACAGAATTATTGTTGGAAAAAGCCTTATGGACTTTATTACAAACTTCTATGGGATCCAGAAGACTTCAATCTATATGGTTTGGAAATATTTGGAGGAAATCTTTACTGGTGTAATTTTGGGTATATGTTTGTTCATGCAGAAAAAGGTTTTGTTTCAGAATGGAAAGGCAACACACAAAGAGAAAAACGCAACAAGCTATTTGTAGAAATATTAAAAGACATATGTCTTTCAGTAATTCACAATAGAAGATTATGGAGCTCTCAATAATAAATCAAGAAATACATTTTAATCACCAATAATAATAAAAAAAGAAAAAGAAAAAGAAAAGAAACTACCATAAAAAAATAGTAAAATTATAAAATTCATTTTAAACAAAACCTTTCTTATTTGTATCAGTATCAAAGGGCAGTGAACTCCTCCCTTATCAAAGATGAATTTCAATTTCTTTAAATTACTTCATTAAAAAAGTATTTCATCTAAAACAATCTTATAACTGAGGGCAGTGACTTCCTGCCTTATCAAAGAGGAATTATTCTTTTATCTCAAAATTCAATAATCTCACTAAAACTCAGAAAGGACCTATAAATTCATGGATTCCAAACTAACAAATGAAAGTAAATTGGAATGAAATATTGGTTGTAATGAAGAAGGATGGACAGACATAAATTGCAAAATTGTAGAAAATACAGAAGAAGTCAATTACTGGGGAGAACTATTTGTTGAAGAATGAGAGGGTTTATTTCAGATATGGATTCCATACTTAGAATTTGAAGAATTGTTTACTTTTCCAGAGCCACATCAACACATTAAAGAATATAAAGATTTGCAAGAGCTTCCAGGATTCTCTCTTTCAAGACTAGAATTCCTAGAATTACTTACATATGATTGTATCAAAGGAAATTTAGGAAAAAAATATTGGGAAGAAAATACATTAACAGATGCAGAATGGAGAAGAAAAATATATTTTGGGGATTTGGAATCCTCAAGAGGACTGTTTTTGGATTTATTTTACATACCAGAAGGAATAATCTTATGGAAGCATAGAAATTATGTAATTGAAAAGGCCAATTGGAATGTTTTATGGGAAGAGGTGTTTGTACCTGGAATTATCAGTCTCAAGGATCAAAATTATAATTTCAATAAGGAATAATAGGATTTGCTTTGGAATGCTTATGTGTTAAAAAGATTAAAGAAGAAAAAAGTAGATTCACATCAAGACTCAAGAAAAAGCTCATAAAAATCATTCAGACAAATATTACTAAAAATTAAAAAAAAATCCACTCATGTTATGAATTTAACTTCCACATCAAATAAAAAAAAGGCTATGTATCAGTATTTGAGACAATATTACAAATTTAGAAGTCTTCAAAAGTTTTTTTTTCAATGTACAAGTATCTCAATTTAATTCAAAAATATATATAGAAAAACAGGGGTGGTTATCTGTTCTTATTCCACCTCAAATTAAAATAAAATGGGAGAAGTTTGGGGAACTGTGGGCCTAGTCATGTTAATCCTTTTTTTTAAAAACTTCTTGTTTGAGAAATTTAAATAATAATAATTACATTATTAGATTATTTGCTCTTGTAAATTCATTTAACTCCTTAAGTCATTTTACCAATCTATTATTATTTTTTTATTAAGAAAAACCTTTTACAAGAAGAAATTTTTAATAAACAAAACCAAATCATTAGTTTTCCAAATCCATTTTCTTTAGAATTCCCTAAATATTTAGGAATTTCAAATTATTTTCTTAAGTTTTTTTTCAAAGAAATCATGAATAAAAATCACTTATGGGAATTCAAAACTTCTTTTCAAAATTATTCCAAATATGTACATAAGAGCTTATTATAGTCTCTACTTTGAATGATATTGTTTAAATTATCATGTAGGAAAAAGTCCTCAAACCAAATTGGGATATATAATGATTACCTCAAGATTAATAAAATTGAAAATATCTTGTGATTATTTCCATAAAAAATTATAATATTTTTGAATAAATGAATTTCAAAATTAGTCAAGTTGATATTTTTAATTATTTCCTTGCAAAAATAGAACAAAATCACTATTTTTATCCTTTCCAGAAATTTCCCTGATTGAAATTCAAGAATTTTATTTCAAATTATTAACTAATATTTCAGTAAACCATCATATTAGTATGCTTAATAAATGAACTTAGTGATATATAATCCTAAGTTTCAAAACAAAAACAGTAGTAAAAACGCTGAATTTAAGAACAAAATTGATACAATAATATAAATTAAAAAATGAATAGATATAAAAATAATGATTTTTACTTTACATTTTAAAAACTAAAGCTTTTAAACATTAAAAATAAAAAAATAAAAAAATTCTTTCTTTACAAAAAAGTGGAACAATTGTTTTATAATAACAACCATCCAAAATGATGTAAATAATTTAGACTTAATTTTAAGTTTCATTAAAATTCTAACCTTTCTATATCAATAAAGCAAAAACTCAGATTGAGTTTTGAATTTTCATTAAAATTCTAAGCTTTTTATAGCAATGAATTCCAAAATTAAAGAATTCAATATTTTGAATTATTGAAAATGCTTTACAGGGATTAATTCTAAAAAAATATTGTAAAAGGCCTGGTAAAGTTTTCTAGAAGAAGATATCCATGCATTTTTTCATTTAATTTATTTGAAAAATTTCCTTGTCAACCAAATACTTAATTAAATATCATAAAATTAGATTTTGAAGTATTTGATAAATTACTGTATTTAATCTTCAAGATAGCTGTAAATACTTTATATCTCAGTTTCCTTTTATTTAGAAATGGGTATTTTCTTTTTTTCTCTTTTTGATCTTCAATTGAGTTTTTGAATTGTCTATAATATTTACTTTCATGAATCATGAATCATTTAATGTGTTAGCTCTGTGTGGAATTCAAGTCCGTGAGCTCAATTATAAAGAAAAATTTAAAACATAAAGGAGTTTGCCAAGAAAAGAAACAAACCCCATCTTACATAACATGAAGGTAAAAAAATCTGAATTTCAAAATGATTATCTGAGAGGCAAATTATGAGCTTGGCTGAGAACTGCATTCAGTAATGAGAGCAATGTTGGGCAAGAGAAACTGCCTGCTACTCATCAATGTAAGACATGTGGCAAAGCTAGGGTTAATCCAAAATGCAACTCTAGAAAATTATTTTCAACCCAATTGGAAGTTCTCCAGAGGCTTTACTGTCGCCTATTTACATCTTGCAAAAAACACAACTTGCTTCTTTTCACATATATTCATTCTTCTATTTTCACTGCAAAGCTCAGTTGTTTGAACGCAATCTCTTTACACAAGCAAATCAACCATGCATTAATACCAGTTTCAACAAATGTTGCGATGTTCCAACAGGTAATCTCTTGTGCAATATCCCTAAACGGTTACGAAGCAAAGTCTTCCTTGATACAACAGGTTACTATTCTGTTGTCCATTCCACTTTTTACCTCTGGACATGAGATCAAATTTGGCTGTGGCAACTCCAAAGTAAGCATATTATGAGTATCAATAAAAAAATGAAATGAAAATCCTGTCTCCTCATGCCTACACTCCTCATGCATCTAAACACAATTGAAGATATTAAATTACAAAACCTTATAACCAACACTTCACTTCTGCCCTTTACTGCTGGTCCTTTTGGTAGCGGAACGTGTTCGCTTAGCTTTTATTAATTTATCTTTTGTAATATCATGCTCTAAATCTTCGCTGCGTTTATCATCATCATCATCCTCATCCAATTCAACCTATGAGCGAAGGTTGAGCATAATCAAGAATGTTAGTGTAAGTTAAGCTGAGAAAAAATATATAACTAACCTCTACAATATCTTCAAGATCTGGAACAGCTCCTCCTTGAGGTTTCTTCACAGATGATGCATCGGTTTCTTGGTGGAATGGAATAGGATGTGATGTTTTATTATATCTGAACAAGCCAAAGTTTCAAAATAATGAAATTAAATTATTAAAAATACTCCGATAAAAAAAAGAAGGGGAGCTGTTGCTTACCGGCGGGTAAAAGCTGATTTTGTACCCGATGGTATTTGTTTCAATACATCCTCAAATGATTTTCCTAATGCCATGATTTCAACTACTCCTTCCCATTCTTTTTTAGTTAAGTAGTAATCATCCATTAATTGAATAATATCGTCTAATTCCTCTGGACCGTCCTCGTCAACTAAAGGGTCAAAAAGTCTAGGATAGAGCACCGGCAGATAGTTCATCAAGACTTCCTTCTTATCGCCAGAAATCTTCAAACGCATTCTAATTTGAATTTCACCCAGCAATCTGTTCAGTTTGGTTTGGGTCGAATTTTTTCCAAACCATGTTGGAAACGCAAAGCCTCCCCCAGGATAACCCGTTGATGACGATGGACCGTGACAATGATAAGCTGGCTTGACACATGAAAAGATTCCATGGAGTGGCATCAAACTCCAATGCTGTTCAGAACTTTATTAAAATAAGCCAGATTGTTGGCAAAGTCGGACATCAGCTTTCGTGCTTTCAAATCAAGTCAATAGCCGCTAACCCATGAATCATGCGATCGACCAAATCCCCATCAGCAATCGAGTTTGCTGCCAATGATAAGAGCTCCATTTTCTTGGCTGCTTTTTCGGGACCAGAAAAACTTCTTGCAAGACTGTATTCGTGCTTGGCATAACCATCCTAAGCGAGAAAATAAAACATTAGCTTAATTTGACACATCAATTAAAAAATCAAGCAAAACACAAACTTGTACGAAAAGGGGTAGCATGTCATGGTCTTGAAAATACAAATCACATCGATCCATAAAAGACATCGAACTTGTAGCACTCCATGTTTGTGGAGCGAAGAGTTTGCTCATTAATAACCATGGCGAAACAACGGTGTTTTTTTCATTGGCGATTGATCTGGAATGTCAACATTAACAAAGCCAGTTAAAACAGTTCAATGGTAAAATTTGAGGCCTCCAAGTGTGGAGTCGGGACCAATTTACTTACAATTGGCGAGCTTCATCAAAGTCCATTGACTTTGCAGGGCCATCTTGATTACCGAGCTTCCAGGTCGAAAGCATATTGACAACTTGGCGAATGTCGGATTGACTGCCGGCAACAAGCTGATCCATTGCATTACCTGGAATTTTTAATCCTTCCTTGAAAGCAATGCTCATCATGCGACTTCTGATTGCAGCCGCATCTGGCCTTCGGAAAACCAACGAATAGGCAGTCGCTTTCAATGGCTTCATTTTTGGCGTAGACATATCGTTCGCTATTGCAATGATTGGTACTTGAGTCTTTTTAATTAAAGCATTCAAAGCTCCTACGCCTCCCCGGTCGCCAGCTGACATACCATCTACCTCATCCATAATCAAGACCAATTTCTCCGAGCGCTGGGTTGAAGTCTGAAACAAAAGCATTCTTTAACATTGCCTTTTCCACGTTAATGCAAAGTCGCACTCTAAATTACCTGCAAAAAGCCAGCAATGCTGATATTACCAGTAACATCCTTAAAACCTGACTCCAAAAGTTTTTTACTTCGAGTATCACTCGCGTTCAATTCTACTACATCGTATCCCTCAAATTTAGCGACTAAATGAGCCGCTGTCGTTTTTCCTACTCCAGGGGGTCCTGATATCACAACACATCTGTAAAGCCCTAGACCATCTTTACCAGGTTTTGAAAACTTGGATCTCCTGTGTTTTGACCTGTAGAACACCAATTATGAAACATACACTAAGTGAACCACGTAGGCGGTTTTACTTGAGTGTCAAGTTGATAAAAACTGACCAATCTCGCAGCCATGCTTGAAGTTTCTCGATCGGGGCCTTGTTGCCACACAGCTCATTGATATTCTTGGGGGCATATTTGACTGTCCACAGCTGCGCAATAGACTCTTTCTCACTATAAAGAATACATGTTCGAACGATAAATCTAGTGTTGGATCTTGTGTTTTGGATGAAAATAGGTTTCTCACCTATTAGTTCCTTTAGAGGGACCTAAAGACCTGGCAACTTGCTCAATTTTTTTGACTTCTTCCTCTTGCTTCTTCAATGTTTTAGCATCCACTTCACCTGGACTAAACGCCATAAAAAAATGATTAATTGTCTAAGTTTGTTAAAACAGTCGAAATTAGCAATAAATGTTACAAACGATCTAGTGGCAATCAAAGATAGGAATTCGTCTTCGCTAATCGACTTGATGTTGTGCTTTTTAATTAATTCAAGTTTTTTGGGTCCGGCGTCCGCTCCCAAAACGACATAGCTAGTTTTAGAAGATGGTGCGGTAGTAACACGCCTACGTATTATTAGATGGGAAAAAAATGATGGTGGAATACCACTTTGGATGAGCAACAAAGCGTATTTTGGATGAAGAAGAGGTATGAAGACGCTGGTTAAATTATCAAAGTGAATAATCAGTGGTACTTGCCCTCCGTATTTTTTACAAAGTGATATACATTCTTCGCGACTGAGAGACTCTAGCTCGCCTGTGAAGACAAATGTCAACCCAGCCAAGCAATTCTCCTGGCCTAGGGGAATTGGCTTTGAGCCTAAACCAAACAAAAGGTTCATGATAAGCTTAATCTGATAAATTGGATGAACCTTCAAAGCCAACCTGGTGCGGAAGGCCCGACACGCTGTTGGCCGGGAAACCATTTAGGCTTTGCCTGAGTTGCGGGTTCAGACTCGTTGTCCAACTTTGGCTGTTTGGATGCAGAGGGTCTGGGTTTGGTAGGTGCCGATTTCCCTGTAACAGATGGGTGTGTGTCAGTTGAGGAAATGGCTTTCAAAAAAACGCTCAAGCTTAAAGGCCTTTCTTACTTTTATTTGTGGGCTGAAAATCATCCTCGGATTCATCATCATCAACAATAAAATCATCCGTTTGCTTAGATTTAGATTTACGTGGTCGCCTCGCAGTTGATTTAGCAGTATTAGTTGTTTTAGGCTTGGATGATTTGGATGTGACAGGTGTGTCAAGTGAATCATCACTTGAATTAATGGTCTCTAAAACTCTTTTCGATGGACGGCTTGGTTTATCTTTAATTATTGGTTTAAGATCATCTTCATCTTCATCTTCAGGTAAAATTAGTGGAGATTTTGTGGAAGACTGAGCTTTGGGAATTTTTTTGACGGCAGGTTTTGATTCGATTTCACGTTCTGTTTTTGAATTATTTTTTGGATTGATTTGAACATCATCCTAGAGTTCCCTCCCCACCCCCAAGAAAAGCTATGAGCAAAAAATACTTGGAAAGGCTCATTAATTTCATTATATACAGAAATAATAACAGTTACCTTGATAGAATCTTTGGAGTTATTTTTTGAATCATGAGAACCATTATTATTGGTAGATTTAAAAAAAGACCTAAATAAAAAAAAAGACTTTTGATTTAAATCAGTAAGAATTTTCCTTTTCAATTAAGGCAAGGCGATTTTGTCATGAAAGAAAGGATAAGATGAACCTAAGATCATTCATTTTCTCGTTCTTGAGCAGTGTTTTATTGAATCAGCAAGGTCAGCCTTTCTGCTCGAATCTAATAGGTTGATTGCACGTATTTTGTTGTAGAATAAGCTGTTAGAGACGTTGAATTGATGATGGACGATGGCAATAGCTGATGGCCTCGAGTTAGAACCGGACAATTAATCTGATTCTGAAGCAGTCGATGAGCAGTTGAAGAACAGTCAATGGATGTGTCATTAATTGAAGGAGATTAAAAATGGATGTCTGAGTCTGACCGATCCATGAGACTAAACCAGACGCGTGCGCCAGCCAGGGCCTGAGCCAGCTTGATACAAATCGTCCTCCCCGTCTCACTCTCGCTTAGTCGATCCTTCCCTTCTCAAAGCCAGCAACCGCTCAGATCTTTCCGAGAAGCTATCGATCCGCCATCCTTTTCGATTAATCCTTATTTTTGAAGTTGGTGTTGTGTGATGTGAGGATGCAACGCATTGGAGACTGACTCTGCTCATCATTTTCATCTCGATTGCTCTGTAAAGCTCCATTGGTCGATTTCTTGCCGAAGCTGTGCTCAAGATGAATGACTCTGCCCATCCGGAAGCAAAGAAGGTGATTTTTCAGTTGAAGAAGGATTGAATCGAGTGCTGCTTTGAATGACTGACTGACTTGTCTAGGGCGGTGGGCTCGTTCACTCTGATCGGTCAGCGCCGTCGGAAGTCCTCTGGGAAATGCAAGGCGGCTTTCAAGGAGGTCGTCCGACAATCCACAGCGTCGCTCCTATTCCAAGCCAGCAACTCTGATTCTTCTGTCGATGATGGTCTCCCTGGTCTCGATCCAAGGCCATCTCATGTCGCCAGCTCCATGCCCATTCCGTCAGATAGCCCTTCGAACCCTGAGTGCTCCAAAGGCCCCAATCTAGGAACGGCCGATCCAACCTCTGAATTTGCCAAACTTCATAAACCTCACAAGCCATCTGCTAATGTGACATGCGGGCAAGGTCGCCGTCACACAGTGAGCATCGCACTTCCTGGAAGTATTGTCAATAACGCGCAAACCTGGGAGCTCAAGACAGCTCTAGTTGGGCAAGTGAGTGGAACGTCGAAACTATAGAATCATGAGGGCCAACTTTTTTCATTATTTCAAAAACATATGCTTGTTCTCGTGAATACAGATTGCTCGAGCGTGTGCAATCTTCAGTGTTGATGAAATCGTCATCTTTGAAGAAACGCTTCCAGAGGCCGAATCCACCAATACCACTGGCTCGACGGTTTACGGAAGAGGCAAATATCGCCCTACAATTGACATCCTAAACGATGGGGCCGAAGATGAATCCTTCGACCCATGTCATTTTGTAGCGCGAATTCTAGAGTACTTGGAATGCCCTCAGTCAGTTCATCGCCATTCCTCACGGGGCTGAGGGGGTCTTGTTTATTAACCGTCTATGCTGGTTGTTCCTGGTACTTGACCCTCAACCAGGTACTTGCGTAAATCGCTTTTTCCGTTGCATCCAGACTTGCGCTTAGCTGGCCTTCTTCCTCCGCTTGATTTACCTCACCATTTTCGAAGGGAACACAATACTCCCTGGCGAGAGGGATGCATATTACCCTTGGATAAGGTCCAGAATTATTTGATTGGCGATCATAGGCAGAAAAGGAGAGCAATGCAGGGCAAAAAGACTGATTACAAAACAGTTTGGGCTGATGTTGGCTTAGAGGAACCAGTAGAAGTCACATTAGAGGAAGGCATATCTGTACCCGAGTGGACACGCGTAACCGTGCAAATGCCCACCCACAAAACTAAAACAGGTTGGCTTTTAGCATACCGATCAAACTCCTGAATATCTGCTCACGACTTTTTTGTGATTAGCTCGATTGGTTTCTCCACGCTTGCCTGCTGAAGACTCTGGTGTGTATTGGGGATACTCTGTTCGACTTGCGACAAGTATTTCGAAAGTTTTTACCGAAACACCCTACAGACATGATGGTGGGTATGATCTGACAATTGGTACTAGCGAGCGTGGCCAAAATGTTGATGATGTGATTGACCAAATAGGTGATTTTAAGTGAGCTATCAAGCCATAACTTTCTACATTTAAAACTCTCAATTCTTGGACTTAGCTGACTTTATCAACTTGCTTGCGCCTAGACATTTGCTTTTGGCTCTTGGTGGCCTTTCTGGCCTGGAACTTTGCATTGCTGCAGATAGCGCACTTCAGCCTCGCCTGACAGCAGAAGATGCCTCTTTATTATTTGATTACTGGCTCAACACTTTGCCTTGCCAAGGCAGTCGAACTATTCGCACTGAAGAAGCGTTGTTAGTTAGTCTAGGAGCTTTACGCAAATGTTTGTTCAGGGGTTAAGGAGCTTTATATCTAACTTTCGATCATTGGTAAATGATAACGCCTTGTCCCTCAAGATGTTTCATATGCGCCAAAATTGTGCTATGTATATGATCTTTCGTAGGACAAAGTGAATGTAATCATGCTCTTTGAAGAGCCTTTGAGAGCTACTTGATGCTTAGACATCAGGAGCAACCCGCAGCCTCGTGGCAGGGTTTATAGCAATTATATACGGTTTCCCATGATTTTTAAGCTCAGCTTGCAAAATTTATTCTGCTTTTTATTTACCTCATAGACTGTCATAGGTTGCATTCTTTCTTTCCCCTTTAAAAAATTACTTTCAATTTTTGCTTGAAGCTTTGATTCTTGAAGCGCCTCACGTGCTAGATTTGCTTCAGCCTTTTGCCGGTCAAGCCCTCTTTACACCATCAACTATTTTTAAAGCGGTTGACTTGCTTAGTTGGATACGTGGATGACGACTCCAATTTCTCGATCCCCCGAGTCCTTCAACAATCGTACCTTAAACAGCGTAGAGGTACAGTCAGTAGCGGACTCTCGAACCTCGTTCGAGGATTCTAACTTATTGAACCATGACGTGGCCAGCGAAAGGCCCCATTGGCCAAGGGTAAGTGTCAATGTAAAGAATAAATTGCTACGTTAAATTAGAAAACATCTGTAGCTCTGGGCTCGCGTTGCTCCGCATGGTCTGTGCATCTTCCAGAATACGATGAATATTTTTTTAATAAATAAAATTTATCTTAAGGCTTATGAATGTGATACAAAAACTGAAACCTGACACAGCTGTTAATTCTCACCTTTGCTTTTCAATGTTTGCGCATCTTTATCCGTAATGGGATTTAACAAAGAACCGAGAATTAGGCTGGTTGATGCCCTATGGACTGAAGTATCCGCCGCCAGTTTTACCCAAGTCTTTGAGAGGACTACAAGCAGGTTCGTTAAGATCAAATCTAGTCATGCTCAAAACAATAGGCCAGTAACGTAAATAAAAAACTGATGGGTGGCCAACAGATCTTGATTCAGCCTGGATGGAGCTAGAAAGACAGCATGTTAGGGCCAATCGAATTAACTTGTAAGCTGTGCATGTTAATTCAGCTTTCTCATCCATCCTCCTCCAAATAAAGCAGTGACCAAAACGTGAATATACCATGATCTTCTGTTTGGGGCTGCAGGTTGACCTCAATATTGGCCTTAATAATTACCAGCTCTGGGGGAGTAACAGCAGCTATGGCCAATAGCACGCGCGGGCGGTTGTGGGCCACTACTCTAGGAACGTTAACTACAGTAGCAGGGACTGTCATGGGTGGCATTCGGGCTATGGGACAACCACGTCGAGCAGAAGACCGCGTAAGAAGATTAGAGCGAATTGTTGATCATATTGGGAGATTGTATTACTCTGCTGATGAAAATGAACGCAATGATCATACAATAGAAGAAACTTGGAAGATGATTGATGACGAAGAAACCCAAACTGAACGTGAAGAAAGGCGAGCTGGACACTTTGCTTATCGAAACCCAACTGAATCATCCTTGCTATCAGGATCTCGAAAATCAACCATTGATTCAACAAATTTGGGCGAGCAAAGCAATCAAACAGCTCGCAATGTGGACAAACTATTAGGAAGTCAATGTCCATCTCGAGTTAGGATTTGATTTGTTAAATTCGTTCAGAGATTGTTTATTACTTATCAATAGAAATGTTTTTGAATAATTCGAGTATTTGTCATTGTCATTGCGTTTTCTCATATAATTTCTTTCACTTCTTCCAAGCTTCAGCAAATCCACACATTTGAATAACGTAGCAGATGTGATGGCACTGTATTTATTAAACTCAAGGCTGAATTTACAGTTATTTCGTAGTATTCAATTTGACTGACCCATGTACAGTACAGTACCTGTTGCAATCAGTTCATATATTGCGTGTCACAACAAAGATTTAAGCACTCATCATGAAACTAAGACAATGAATATTCTTCACCCCCAATCCGTACAATTAAGGGCACTCAGTATGGTAAAGTCTCGGCGCCAACGATCAAGTTTTAATGGTAATTATACCTGAAAATTTCCATTGGATTCCAAACCCAATACTGTAATAATTGTAACCAATCTGGAACTTAGAAGGGTAATATGATATAGGCAAACCAGAGATAAGAAGAGACCTGTCCTAGAAATGAGTATTTGAGCCATAGACTGATTCCTTCAGGAAATCATGGTATATGGATTGAAAATTATTCAAAAGTTACCTCAGAATTTTTGAGCATCGACAGTGAGCATTTGAGGTAGGGGGTGATGACGTATTCTTAAGCAATTTGCTTGATAAGCTTTTTGAAAAAAAAAATTCCTTCACAACTGATATTTTTTATTACTAAATGAACTAATGAACATTCAAAATTACTTTTCCCGAACTAAAACCAAAGGATACCCTAGCCAAGCCAGTTTTCTTATAAAGTTGGGCCATATTTCCCCGTTAAATTCAATGCTGATATCAGAAATCTTGAGTCCCTCAAAAAAATGCAAGTAAAAAATCAATCAACTTCAGAGGTATTTTATGAGAATGTCTCAAACTCAAAAGAGCCTAGGGATATCTATAAAAATGGGGCAATTATTGCAAATACCAAAAGGATATATCAAACAAGCTCAACTGAGTAAAAAAAGACTTTAGAGAAATATATTTGAAATTTATACTCTCAATTTATCAATAATTTTGAACAAGGAAAGCTGGTAGATTAAGTATTAAAATGATAAACTCCTTTTAATTCCCTTTTCATTTTTAGATTGTCAATCTTTTTCTATTCATTTTCTATTAATATCACAAAATCATTACTTTCCTCAAATGAAATTTTTGGCTTTTTTTTTGATTCATATTTTTCCTTATAAATTACCATAGTGGGTGTTTGTGAGCCTTGAAAATGAATATGGTTTCAAAGCATGTGTGTCATAAGATATGTATGGCTTTCAGAAGTATGGATAAATCCTATGGTCTGTTAGGATCTTACTAAAATCTCATACGCTGTCATCAATTGCATTTGGAATTCTGCATTTATGTTTTTTCTAGGCATAATGCAATTTGTTATAATTTAATGAAGGGTAACCTTTTAACAGTAATTAGCTGTCAGGGTGAGTCTATGTAGAAGCTTTAAGATAGTAGTTACAAGCTAGTACTGTTAAAAAATGATATTAAAGGGTTCTACTATTATAAAATAGTTTTGAAGAATCTACTGAGGAACCTGGTGGAAGCATTAAAATATCAATTTATGGTAATAACTACTACAAAAATAAATAATTATAATTATATCTAATTTATTATAAGTATACTACTGTTAGATAACAGTTTTATCATGTAAGAATACTAAAGTAAGATGATGCTGTCCTTTTCCAGTGAGAAAAGGCCTTATTTTATCCCTTTTGGGGACTGTGAGGAGCTGGTAAGCTCCTCACATTTCTACAGAGTGAAATATTTCATTCTGGAGGCTAGTTTGTGGTCCTGCACCATCAATTCTGATGTCAGTACACTCAGAATTGTAGTTTGGGGACCACAAATGATCATTCTGGATCAATAAAGGGTGAAAAAACTTTCACAGGCCACATAAGAGCCTTCATTATCTTTCAAGAGTGTTTGGATGACTAATACAAGTCATTCTTGTCAGTTTCAAGCTTTAAACAACCATTATATGAATCATTAAACCAATACTGGTTGGTGCAGGTTGGGTACAGACCAGTATTGGCCAAAAAACTTTCAATCCAGATATCAAGAGTCCAGAAGCACAGAATTGAAGGGCTTCAGGAAATTTTCAATTTGTTATGCTTCATGTTTGCCCTCCCCAAAAATAGAAAAATCTATAAGGGTTAAAAACCTTTTGATATATTTTTGTACATCAGTATGTGGCTTCAAAAACTCATAAGTCAGATATCTCTATCAAATTAGAAGATATAAGAAGTCAAACAATACAGAATTTTGGGTCTCTATGAGATCTTCAATACAGTATACTTTACAGTACAGCCTTATGAATATATGGCAAAGATACAGGTGTAAGATTTGTCTATGAAACTGTTGATGATATTATTATTAATCAACATTACTATCACTTTTCTTATGAAATATAATAATAATAATAATAATAATTATTATTATTATAGCCACAATTAAATAATTGATTAATTAATTTCTTCTTTTACTTGTTATACACTACTAGTGATTATAACAGTAAGCAGTAATTGTCTACAAGAATCAATTACAAGAAGTATTTAATAATAAAACTTCTTTATTAAAATAATTTTATTATTTTAATATATAATTATCTTTTGCAAGAATAATTGTAAGTATAATTCTTGAAGAAAACTATTACTAGAAAAAAACTTTTGAGAATTAATCATAAATCACTCACTAATACCCCAATGAACCTTAGAAAGAGATTGGTAGAGAGATTTGATGTATAATTGTAGATTTAAAGGATCAAAATTGATTTATAACAATATTAAAACAATATATAGTTGATTTATATGATTTCAAATCTTTCTGATTGATTCTGAAAGAATTAAAACACTTAAGAAAAGATCTTAACTAATACTTACTTGTTGGTAACAAAGATATAATTGGATAATAAGATGATTTTGAAAAAAAAACAGCAAGAGGAGGCCTCTTTTAAGTCTAAGACAGCTCACAGAGGCGTGCCATGGAGACAACTGAAGACCAGTGAGTGAGAAAACAATAATACTCTTTGGATTAATGATTGCATCATCTGTTGTCATGTAAGATTATCATAATTACTTAATTGATGCTTTATGTGACTACCAACCAAAATATGGTTAAGAATAAAAGGAGTAAAAACTGAAAATATTCTTTTATTTCAAAATAAACATTAATTTCTCGAATTTATCAATGTTATTGGAAATTTAATAATAGGTTGTATTTTCTGTGAATTTTCGAAGATTCAGTATTTCACATGGAATTATCAAAAATGGACTGTAAGTAAAACATTTAATTTTACTTATAATTTTTTTTTGGTTTATTTATGGGTCATATGGTTCCTCATTGGGCCTTAAAGTTTCAGAAATATTAATTAAGAATTGTATTTTTAATGAATTTTTGAATATTTTACCTCATTTCTACATAGAATTGCAAATTACACTATATAGTAGGTTGCTATGAGATAAATCAATGGATACTAGTCCAAAAAGCACTTTAATTACTCTTCTGGGGTTTATCCATAGAAAATAATTAAGAATTGCTATAGTTACAGGAGTCTAAGTTGCTATTTACCTCTCTGTCATGTCAAAAAAGTAGCTTATTTGCAATTTTCTTATGATTTAATGAGATTTGAATTTGGTAACTAGGCTCCCGAAAAGTTGTAGTATGCTAATTGGGAAAAGATCAGCCATGGATCCAAGCTTTAGAGCTATCCATGCCTCAGAGGCCTCAGAAGCTGGGTACCCTCACTCTCTTTGATGTCTTTTGTCCCATTTAGCTATTTTCACATCAAAAATAGAAATTCAGGCTTCAAGACTGATATCCACTATGGGTGTATCAAAAATTTATGTAAGAATACCATAATATTAAGTGCCACAAGCATGCATAACAGTATTCTTAGTGTATATGTAACATGGGATTTTTCACATTCCCATTATTTTGGTGTGAAATTGAAAAAAAAACAAGAAATTTCACAATTATTTTATGTGGTATTGATGATGTGGTATTGAAATATTTTCCATATTACCACCTCTTAGAGTTAATTCAATCTTATTCACTCTATGGAGTTAACCTAGGTGAATTTTTGTTTAGAATCCATATCTAGCCTTAAATCTATGGATTTACTTACTCACAAAAAGGTTATTCATCTTTTCTGAAATACAAAATGATGAATTTTGAATATATGCATGACTTATGGGTTATGCATAGTTCAAAATTTATTTTTAAAGATAGTTGTGGCCTATTTGGGTATGTAAAATATACCTCAAGGCTCACAACAGGGGTTTATTTATATTGATATTTTCAGAAATCCTGTATTTGGTGTGGTGAACCTTTGAGCCAAGATCCCTTAGCCAATTTTGGAGATAAAACTTTCTAAGGTATCTCAAATTTAAGCTCCCATCTAGATATTAAATTGGGTTATTGTAAGATGTGACTATGAAACTGATGATAATATTACTATTAATCTACAGTACTATGTCTGTTCTTATGAAATATAATAATAAAAATTATTATAACCACAATTAAATAATTAAAAAATTATTTCTTTCACGTGTTATACACTACTAGTGATTATAACAGTGAGCAGTAATTGTCTACAAGAATCAATTACAAGAAGAATTTAATAATAAAAACTTCTTTATTAAAATAATAAAACTATTTTAATATATAATTATCTTTTACAAGAATAATTATAAAATAATTCTTGAAGAAAACTACTACTAGAGAAAAACTTTAAGAATTAAAAATAAATGACTCACTAATACTCCAAAGAACTCATTGATAGATAAGAGTAGAGAAATTTGATGTGGAATTGTGGATTTAAGGGATCAAAAGGATTTATAACAGTATTACAACAATATATAGTTGGATTCTATGATTTCACGTCTTTCTGGATGATTTTGAAAGATTTAAAACACTTAAGAATAGTTTTAACTAATACTTACTTGTTGGTAATAATGATTTAATAAATTGATAAGATGATGATACGGAAAAAACAGCAAGAAGAGGCTTCTTTTAAGTCAACAACAGCTCACAGAGGCGTGCCATGGAGCAAACTGAAAAACCAGTGAGTGAGAAAACAATAAACCTTTTTGGATTAATGATTGCATCATCTGTTGTCATGTAAGATTATCATAATTACTTAATTGATGCTTTTACATGACTACCAACCCCAATATGGTTAAGAATAAAAGGAGTAACAGCAGTAAATCTTCTTTTATTCTAAAATAATCGTTGATTTCTCAAAGTTATCAATGTTATTGCCAATTTCATCACAGGTTTTAATTACTGTGAATTTTTGAAGATTCAGTGTTTCATGTAGAATGGTCAAAAATGGACTGTAAGTAAAACTTTTAATTTTACTAGTGAAACTGTGATTCTTTTTGGTTGTATCATAGATAATACATTTCTTCATTGGTCCTGAAAGTTTCAGAAAGATTCATTAAGAATTGTATTTTTAATGAATTTTTGAAGTTTTTACCTCATTTCTACATAGAATTGCAAATAGCAGTATTTTGCTGGTTGCTATGAGGTAAATCAATGAATATGAGTCCCAAAAGGGTTTTAATTACTCTTTTAGGGTCTAGTCATGGAAAGTCATCAAGAATTGACGTGGTTACAGGAGTCTAAGTAGCTCATTACCTCCTTGGCACGTCAAAATAGCAGGTTATTTGCTATTTTCTTGTGATTACAGTAGGTGTAACTTGGTAACCAAGTTCCCAAAGAGTTTTAGTTTACCAATTGGGCCAAGATGAGCCATGGATCCATGCTCTGGAGCTATCCACATCTCTGAGGCCTCAGAAGTTGGGTACCCTGGCTCTCTTTGATGTCTTTTGTCCCCCTTGCCTAATTTTTACGTCAAAATAGTAATTTAAGCTTAAAGTGAGATATCCACTATGGGTGTACCAAAAGTCCATGTAAGAATACCATGATATTAAGTGCTAAAAACATGCATAACACTATTCTTAGTGTATATGTAACATGGGATTTCTCACTTTCCCATTATTTTGGCGTGAAATTAAGAAAAACAAAAATTTTCACGGATCTTTTATGTGGTATTGATGATGTGGTATTGAATTATTTTCCATTTTACCACCTCAAAGAGTTAATTTGGGCTTATTCACTCTATGGAGCTACCCTAGGTGAATTTTTGTGTAGAATCCAAATCTGGTCTTAAATCCATGGATTTACTTACTCAATAAAAAGTTATTCATCTTTTCTGAAATTGAAAATGATGAATTTTGGATATATGAATGACTTATGAGTTTTGCATAATTCAAAATTTCTTTTTAAGATAATTGTGGCCTATTTGGGTATGTAAAATATACCTCAAGGCTCACATTCCCTCCCACCAAAAAATAAAATTGTACTACAATTTTATTAGTGATAAAAGAATAAGGCCCCAAAGGGGGTTAATGTCCACTGTCCAACCTCTTCACATTACTCAGATCAAGTAATTTAAAGCACATTTATAGACATATTCAGGCTTGTGGCCTTCTTTCATGTCTAAATTGTCTTAAGAGTTTATCTGAGTCAGGTATTTCTGATTCTGCCATCCATTCATCTTCATGTACTGGATTTCTATATCTGACAAGATATTCTCTTTGATTTTTACCCCTAAGTCTCCTTTCTTTAATGACTTTCTTTATCTTTTTGTCTTCATTCTGTTCCACAGGTGGTACAGTTAAAGGAGTTGGGTTTCTTAAAGGAAACAATTCTTTATCAGCTGGTTGATAAGGTTTTATCAAGCTGACTGGAAATGTGGGGTGTTTATTTTCTAATTCACCACTCAATTCCACTTGAACTGCATTGGTTCCATGTAAAGCAACAATAACATAAGGTCCTACATAAGAATCTTTAACTTTCTTTGGGCCTTTGATATTATTAAAATTCAAGGTTGAAACTAGAACTAAGTCCCCTACTTTGAAGTCTGGTACTTTATGACTCTTGTCCCACTTCTGTTTTGCATAATCAAAAGCATCATCCATACTTTGTTTTGTGTGGTTTTTTGCTTTATCAAGCATTAATTTGAAGCTGGAAGCTGTAGGATGAATGTCAATCAAGTCTTTCCTCAGTGTGTCTTCTGGGAGTCTTGGATTCCATCCTTTTTCTAACATAGCAGGAGTTTGTCCTGTGGAAGAATGGACTGATGTCTTGTATGCCAATTCTAATGCAGGTATCAGAGTGCACCAGTCATGGGTAAAGCCATCTGAGTCTTTGAATTCTAATCCATAAGCACAAAATCTGCTGATCATGTCTTCTAAAGTTTGAATCATCCTCTCTGCTAGCCCATCTGTATGAGGGTGATATGCTGTAGAGAATGATAACTTAGTCCCAAACAATCTATGAAGATTGGTCCAAAGTGCAGATGTGAACTTGGGGTCTCTGTCACTTATGATATTCTTAAATAACCCTGTATGAGAAATAACTTTACTCCATAAAAGAAGAGCTGTATCCATAGCAGTGTCATCTTTATGACATGGTAAGAATATGGGAGTTTTGCTATATCTGTCTACAATGACTAAACAAGCATTATAACTTTTGTCACCACTTGGAGGAAGTGCTGTGACCCAATCCATGTGAACAACTTCCCATGGGGATTTTGGTTCTTGAATATGGATCATAAGTCCAAATTTCTTGCCTGTACTCCTGTTTGCTTTTTGGCATCTGTCACAGGTATGGCAATATTCAATGGTTTCTTTTCTCCAAGATGGCCACCATGCACAATTCTTCACTTTTTCAAGTGTTCTGTCTTCTGACAGGTGTCCACAGTAGATACTATCATGACATTCATGAAGAATGGTATTGATAAGTAATCTACTACACAGTGTCATCACACAAGAATGTTTGGTTCTGTGGTAAATGATTTCATCAAATAAGTGAAATCTTCCTTCAGAATAGGAATTTTTCCAAACTTCATCAAGTGCATTAGCTAAAGATGTATCTTTGCAGTCTTTATCTAATAAGGAAGTCAAGATATGACAATTCTTGTCTTGTTTATAAGATTCTCTGACCTCCTCAAAGAATTCAGTCCCAATATCAGTTATGTTAGTTCCTTCAATTGGAATCTGTGGTTCAGCTTCCAAAGGTACATAAGCTGGGTTATCAGGAGTGTTGGCTAAAGCCCATCTACTAAGTCCATCAGCATTCTTGTGAATGTTTCCTGATTTATGAACTATAGTCATGTTTCCTCTATATTCTTGAATAGCTATTTGCCATCTCAACATATGTCTGTTGGGAGTTTTCATGTTAAGAAGTGATTTTACTGCATTACAGTCAGTTATTACTTCAAAAACACTGCTATCAAGGTAATAGTGTAATTTCTCAAGTGCCCATACCAAACATAAGCACTCCATTTGGCTTGCACCATATCTGGCTTCTGTTGGTTTGATTTGCCTTGAGATATAACAAACTGGTCCTTCTGTAGGTTTGTCATCAATAATTTGGACTTGATGTAGGGCTGCCCCTAATCCATCTCCACATGCATCAATGTACAACTTAAAAGGAATATTCCAGTCAGGCATGAGGAGTAAAGGTGCTTCTGTAAGGGCTTTCCTTATCTTCTCATAAGCTTTAATTCTCTCCTGTGTCATCTCAAATACAGTCTGTTGATCACAGATTCTATAAAGTGACTTGGCTAGAATTGCAAAGTCTTTCAGGTTCTGCCTATAGTAACTGGCAAACCCAAGAAAAGACATCATTTCCTTTTTTATTCTGGGGTATTGGTTTAAGTAACACTGCTGCTACTTTGTTTTTGTCAATACCCAAGCTTAAACCAGAAACAATATGTCCTAATGCTTTGAGTTCTTCAAAACCAAAGTTGCATTTCTTGAGTGAAATTTTCATGTTCACTTCTGCAACTTTATGAAGTACTCTTGCAAGTCTTTCAAGGTGCAAAGACCATGAATCAGAACATATGATAATATCATCAATATAAATGATAAGCCATCCTTCAGACAATTCTGTAGGAAAGATGGTGTTCATCATCCTTTGATAATGGGATGGAGCATTTTTAATGCCAAATGGCATTCTAAGATACTCAAAAATACCACAGTGAGTGATAATTCTAAGTAATTTCTTAGCTTTAGGCGTCAAAACATTTTGATGGAAGCCTTTCAATGCATCCATTGATGTTATATACTTGGCTTTAGACAATTGAGTCAAGGTTTCTTGAATTCTAGGTATTGGATACCTATCTGGAACTGTGTAGGTATTCAATGCTCTGAAGTCTCCAACCATTCTTGACTTATCATTATGCCATGCAATAATAACAGGTGTTGTCACTTCAACTTCCTCATTATGGCCTACTTTCCTTAGCACACCAAGTTGGATCAACTCTTGGATATGTTTTTCCAAGGCTTCTCTAGCTCTGGGACTGGCTGGATAAGCTGGTCTTCTAAGTACCGGAGGATATGGTCTGTCAATATTAAGAGGAATATCAACTTCATGTCCTCTTATAGCGCCTAATGGTTCATTATCAGAGGCAAATGCATTTTTATATGTGTATAACACATTAATAAGCTCATTCCTCATCTTTGGTGACAATGATTGATTAATTTGTGCTTCAACAAGTTGATTAGTCACAAATTCATCTTTGTAAGTATCCTTGACAGAAGATACTACAGATATCTGTTTTGGCATATTGGAGAAAGCAAATTTTTGTCTCTTGTTATCTCCAATTGTGAAATATCTGTCCTTATGGTTATTTATATCAATACCATAAATATTTAAGTAATCATTTCCAAGAATGATGTGCTGAGATGTGCAATTATCCATTACTACAATCTCAGTTTTCATTCTTACACTTCCTGCTGGATGTGGGAATACAATATTAGTGTCCAATATGCCCAGGGGGTACATATTGTTACTGGCACTACTGAATTGTACACCTTCTATTGGTAATAGATGGTTTTTCCATTCAGGAAGTATAATTTGGAGATAATCTTTGCCCACACAAGTGCAAAATGCCCCTGTATCCAAATTTACTTTGGCTTCAATATCACTCATCAGAACTGATATGATACAGGATGCCCCAGCAGTATAACCCTTTCCTCTAGCAGGTTTTGTTTTACACATTCTGGCATCTTGGATATTGGTCAGGTTGCAGCAATCCTCACTGTACTGTGGCAAGTGGGTATGGACTTCTGTGACCTCAAAGAAAGCTGAAATGTTCTCAATGGGATAGTCCTCCACTGGTGTATCTTCAGAGACTGCAGAATCTTGATCAGACTCCTCTTTCTCTTCAGTACACTGAATTTCTTCAATGACTTGAACTTCATTGATCTTTGTCTTCTTAGGACAAGTGTTGGCTAAATTTGAAGTACTTCCACATTTATGACACTTCAAGACAGGTCTTTCTGGTCTTCTCTCCTCTCTAGGAATCTTTGAGACTATTTTGGACTCTATTGGGTTTTTAATCCAAGTCTTACCAATTCTAGTTCTGGTAATGATATCTTCCATAGCATTAATGTAGTCCTCTGTTGAACAAGGTTCCACACATCTGCTTTTGATAGCATGTTCCAGTTCTCCTCCACACTTTCTTAATATTTTCATATTAATCATAGTGTCAGACATATCTGGGTGTAAAGCAGATAGTCTGTCTTTTTGTTTGAAGAACCAAGTAAGTGGTTTGTCTTTTTCTGAGTTAAAAATGGCACTTTCAAAAGCATTTTCCATTTTAAACCTCCAAGAATTATTAGCCCATTTGGTAATCACTTCAGATTTCCACCAAGACCAGTCATGTTTACCATGATCAATCCTCATTTTGTAATACCATTTCTTTGCAGTTTTGGTAAACAAACAGTGTAATTTTCCCACTATGATTTCATCAGGTATATTAAAGTCTTCTTGCAACATATCAATAGTCCTGATGAATTCAATATGGTTGTATTCTCCTTCACCAGAGAATGTTGGCCATTCTTCTATTTTGGGAATATCTCTTGCAGAGTAGGCATTTTCTCCCAAGAATGGTGTAAGACTTTCTTTAACAGAGAGTTTTTCTTCAGTTAAAGGTGTAGAATGTCTTGGCATATGTGGTTCATGATTCTTATGAATTTTTTCCACACTTGCAATTATCTCATTCTTCAACTTTTGCCTTTCACTGTCACTTTTTGCTAAATGTATAGCAAATTGATTGGTGTTCTGAACTATCTTCAAGACATGGTCTTGTAGAGTCTTAAGTTGATCATTCATTTTAAAAAGGTCTTCCATTTCCTCATGTTGAACTTGGCACATGTTTTCAATTCTTATGCAAGAATTGGTAATTAAGTCAAGTTTGGCATTTGTCACTTGGTGTAATTCAATGTATTTCTTGTCATTTTTCTTTAATTCAACTATATCTGATGTAATTTTAGTTAACTTGTTATCAAGTTTACCAATTTCTACATGAATACTAGTTTGTACACCAATTATTTGCGTGGAAAGTTTCTGTTCATCCTTTCCTGCTCCTTGGCTGTGAATTCCATCAGAGTTCTGGCCATATTGAAGACACTGTCCACAGCGGAAGGCTCCAATTTGGGGATCCTGTACCCTTGTGGGTAGGGTCTGTGCCAATTAGCTTTGCCTTTTCCTTTGCCTTGATGGTTCCTGGGACCTTTCTGCTTCTTCTGAGGTCCCTTGGGCTTGTCCTTGGACACTTCTGGAGCTGGTTTGGAGCTGGTAGACGCCACTGGTGCCTCTGTCTCCAAAGCTGGAGTCATTTACAACTCTTTCTTCTGGTCTATGGATAAAAGACTTTGGTTCTTCAACCAATTCTTTATCTTTTTGACCTTGTCTTTGCAAGACAGGGGGCTCCATCCTCCTAAGAGTTCTATGGTCTTCTCCTGACCCAGAAAGCTCTTGATGTGTAAGTAGGAGTTCATGGCCCCCTGCCAAAGGCTTGGGCAGATTTCTCACTCCTCTTCCTTGGCTGCTCTGAACCAGTTTTTGTACTGGCATTGATATATTTCTATTGCTGCCACTTGAAAATGGTTCAGCCCTGGAAATATTATCATAAATTAGTTCAGGCTCAGAATTTAAGTCAAAATCTGTTGGTACAGACCTTGGGGAATGGGGGGCAACTCTGGCATCCTCCAGATGTGTCTTTCTTGTGGAAGATTTGGCACTTCTGGATTTGGTCTTGCCTCTTCCTTGTCCACATCCATCTGGTTGGACTGAATAGTTGCTTCCATTTCTGGTATGCACCATTTTCACGTCAATTTAAAGATAAAAGGTGAAAATATAAGATAAAATACACACCTTTTGGTGGTAATTTAGCTTTTTCTGAGTTGAATAAGGTGCCTCTTTTAGCAATCTGCACCTCAATACTGTCTTCAGATTCTGGACTAGTGATATATCTTTTACTGAGTCTGTTGCCAGCTGCACAGTATTTGATTAATGACACTAAAAAGAAATTATAAAAGAGAGAAAAAAACATAATTATTTTTTATACTTTTTTTTTTAAAATATTTTTAAAGATTTTTTATAAGTTTTATATTTTTTAATATTAAAAAAATTATTCTTTTTAAAGAAAAAAAATTAAAATTTAAGATTTTTAGTGAAAATTAATTCAGAGTAACTCAAAGAATAATTTCATAAGTTTTTGGATGTGAAAAAGCCACGTGTAAAACAGTATAAAATTAGACCAAATTCCTCAATGAAAAAGATTTCCAAAACAATTTCAAAAATAAAAATTATTTTAACTTTAAAATGAAAGAAAAAAATATTAAATTGATATATTTTAGAGCTTAAAAATATATTAATTAAGGGTACAAGTTTCAAAAAACACGGCCAGGCCCCCACATGTAAGATGTGACTATGAAACTGATGATAATATTACTATTAATCTACAGTACTATGTCTGTTCTTATGAAATATAATAATAAAAATTATTATAACCACAATTAAATAATTATAAAATTATTTCTTTCACGTGTTATACACTACTAGTGATTATAACAGTGAGCAGTAATTGTCTACAAGAATCAATTACAAGAAGAATTTAATAATAAAAAATTCTTTATTAAAATAATAAAATTATTTTAATATATAATTATAAAATAATTCTTGAAGAAAACTATTACTAGAGAAAAACTTTAAGAATTAAAAATAAATGACTCACTAATACTCCAAAGAACTTATTGATAGATAAGAGTAGAGAAATTTGACGTGGAATTGTGGATTTAAGGGATCAAAAGGATTTATAACAGTATTACAACAATATATAGTTGGATTCTATGATTTCACGTCTTTCTGGATGATTTTGAAAGATTTAAAACACTTAAGAATAGTTTTAACTAATACTTACTTGTTGGTAATAATGATTTAATAAATTGATAAGATGATGATACGGAAAAAACAGCAAGAAGAGGCTTCTTTTAAGTCAACAACAGCTCACAGAGGCATGCCATGGAGCAAACTGAAAAACCAGTGAGTGAGAAAACAATAAACCTTTTTGGATTAATGATTGCATCATCTGTTGTCACGTAAGATTATCATAATTACTTAATTGATGCTTTTACGTGACTACCAACCCCAATATGGTTAAGAATAAAAAGAGTAACAGCAGTAAATCTTCTTTTATTCTAAAATAATCATTGATTTCTCAAAGTTTTCAATTTTATTGCCAATTTCATCACAGGTTTTAATTACTGTGAATTTTTGAAGATTCAGTGTTTCACATAGAATGGTCAAAAATGGACTGTAAGTAAAACCTTTAATTTTACTAGTAAAACTGTGATTATTTTTGGTTGTATCATAGATAATACATTTCTTCATTGGTCCTGAAAGTTTCAGAAAGATTCATTAAGAATTGTATTTTTAATGAATTTTTGAAGTTTTTACCTCATTTCTACGTAGAATTGCAAATAGCAGTATTTTGCTGGTTGCTATGAGGTAAATCAATGAATATGAGTCCCAAAAGGGTTTTAATTACTCTTTTAGGGTCTAGTCATGGAAAGTCATCAAGAATTGACGTGGTTACAGGAGTCTAAGTAGCTCATTACCCCCTTGGCACGTCAAAATAGCAGGTTATTTGCTATTTTCTTGTGATTACAGTAGGTGTAACTTGGTAACCAAGTTCCCAAAGAGTTTTAGTTTACCAATTGGGCCAAGATGAGCCATGGATCCATGCTCTGGAGCTATCCACGTCTCTGAGGCCTCAGAAGTTGGGTACCCTGGCTCTCTTTGATGTCTTTTGCCCCCCTTGCCTAATTTTTATGTCAAAATAGTAATTTAAGCTTCAAGTGAGATATCCACTATGGGTGTACCAAAAGTCCATGTAAGAATACCATGATATTAAGTGCTAAAAACATGCATAACACTATTCTTAGTGTATATGTAACATGGGATTTCTCACTTTCCCATTATTTTGGTGTGAAATTAAGAAAAAACAAAAATTTTCACGGATCTTTTATGTGGTATTGATGATGTGGTATTGAAGTATTTTCCATTTTACCACCTCAAAGAGTTAATTTGAGCTTATTCACTCTATGGAGCTACCCTAAGTGAATTTTTGTGTAGAATCCAAATCTGGTCTTAAATCCATGGATTTACTTACTCAATAAAAAGTTATTCATCTTTTCTGAAATTGAAAATGATGAATTTTGGATATATGCATGACTTATGAGTTTTGCATAATTCAAAATTTCTTTTTAAGATAATTGTGGCCTATTTGGGTATGTAAAATATACCTCAAGGCTCACAGTTATACATTTGTACAGCTTTGTACAAGATCCTCTTAGTTATTTAAGGGCTATAGTAGTGTTTCCTGAAGTAGGGGTGTTATTAAAAACGGATGAAAAAATTAGATAGCTCTCATTGAGAGATTAAAGAAAAATACCATTTTGGTGGTCATTGCATTAAATATGCATAAGCCAGATAAGAGGTGAAATTAAGGTTCTTGCTTATTTTACCTTATCTTTAAGTGGTTGTATCTTTCTTACTTCTTTTCCTATTTGGATAAGAGTGATATAATGTTATTTGGGGAATTCCCCTATTCATAATTATACCTGTATGGACTGTATTTTTCTAGTAATTTCTATACCATTTTTTATGGTATTTTTATGTCATTCTGGTGCTCTGTTTGGAGTCACAGGCTGACATTAGCAGAATCTATTGGGCTTGGGGTGTTTAATTATTTTATATAATGTTCATTCTACAAAGATTAAAATCTTTTACAATTATTATAACTCTTAAATTTAAGCTCCATGGTTCTTCTTTCAATGATGTTTCATTAGAAAATTTCCAAATATTTTGTAAATAGCCCTCAATTGGGGTAAGTTACAGAAAAATTGCAAAGTTGAAACAAATTCCTTCCTCTTTTTCTGTAACAATGATATAGAATGTTTAAAATTTTATTAAGAATAACCAAACCTAGGGATCCTTACAGAATGTTTCAAAATGCTAAAATTTGAGCAAGGAATGATTTTTTTTTGTAAAAAAAAACTAGATTAAGTTTGCATAAAGTGTATTCCTGACATATCAGCAATTCTGATGTAAGCTGTTCTTATTTACGCAATGATTTGTAATTATATCATTTTTTTATTTATGAAATTTATCACTTAATTTCTTGGCTTCACCATGAGAAAATTGGCTTCCTGCGAACTAGGTTGGAACCAGAATTCAAATGTTTGTTAGTATTCTAAGGTCTTCCAAGCCACTGGAATATTCCGGAATCTCCAAGAGTTTGTTCCATTTTTCAACTGGATAGAGTAAGTATATAATGTACTATATGAAAACTCTGCCCATTTATATTTTCATCTTTAAATGAGTACCTTTCAAAATGAAAAATTGGAGCTCAAAATTTGTTTTCAATTCAACCAATTACAGAGTTTTTGAAGCTCAAAATAGTGAAAACCCATTATTGAAAATAAATCAATCTTTCATCTGTCTTGATTTATGACTTACTATTCCTTGGTAACAATATCAATTCCTATTTATTCTTCAAAAGGTGGCTCACAAATGTCAAAAGCAGCTTTTCTCAAATGAAGCCTCTTTGGAAGAAACTGGATTGATTTAGAATTCTGTTTCTTAAATTTTTCAGGTGCTTAAACCTCATAGGGAACAGATAAAGGATTCAAAATATGTTTTAACAAAATTATTTTCCAAAAAATACAAAAGCATTTGTATGTTTCTTGATTTTTATTGATTAGAATTCCTAGAAATGAAGTTTTATTTTTTTATTTTATCATTCCTTTTTCATCATCAACAAATCTTATCAGTTTTTACTTTAAAAACAAAAATTTATATTTTTTGAATAGAAATTTGCTTCTTATGGCCCATTTGAAGGTGTTGTTTCTCAATTGAAAAAAGAAATAGTGGTCCCTAGGCAATGAAACACCATCTACTGAAGGAAATTAATGAAGTTCCAAGAATATTACACTAAAGGTCCTGTAATAGTTCTACTGTGAAATTGTCAATGATCGTCAACAATATTACATAAGCAGCTATTACAGCTCCTGTAATGTAACAAAACTGACATATCTCAAACATATTACAGTAGAAGTCTGTGAGCCTGCAAGAATGAAAAGAATTACATGCTACACAATCTCCAAACACTTTCATTAAATTTTCTTTGAATTATTTCAATTCATCTGTGTAAATTCACTTTTAATTTGGTTTTCTTCTATTTTTGTTTACAAGTCACTCATTCAATATCTGATGCTATAATAATCTTGTTACCAAGTCAAATCTTCAAGACTTGTAGCTATATGAATATTGTTTCTATAACACCATTTTACTTTGTTGATATAGTAACTTAGCTTCTATAACAACAGCATATGCTTGGTTACATATCTTGTTACCATGAAAATACCCTTTCTGCTAAAAAAGAATACAAAAAATGTATTAGTCCATTTGTGTTTTATTTTTGATACAATTAAATAACTTTTTAATAGTGAAATCTCTATCAATTTAACCTGATAGTATTCCACTGCCTTTTCAGTCTATTAAGATTAATAATAATTAGACTGGAAGCCATGTTAGAGGCCCCAGGCTAACAGCCTTGGCCCTTTTGGGCCAACTCTTATTCCACTGTGGGAATTCCATCACACAGCTCAATACTCAAGATGGCCAGATCTGTATTGACCCAAAAAAGTCAATACAGCTGGGTGATCAACCCTCCAGGATCAGTATTCAACTTTTCACATATACTGGCCACCTTTTCCTCCCTGGGGACTTTTTCCCCAGTTAATTAATATATTGGATTTACTTTTATCCTTCTTTTCTTTTTAACTTATTGAAGTAAATAATGATAATCTTAAGTGGGTCATTTTCACCTTTTCTTCTTTTCCTGTCAGTGAATATTGGTGGTCATATCCTTTACTAATTCCATTGTTCTTTCTGACAGGTTGAAACAGTGAATTGAGGATTCATTTGGTTGGCTCTTTGCCTTTTGGCTTTCTTATTATCTTGACCATTGGCTTCCTTTTCTTTTGTCTTTAGCACACTTGTCTTTACTCTTATTCTTCCTTAAAAAAATATATTCCTTTTCATTTATTTATTCTTTTGGAGCCCTCCAAGTGAGTTCTTGATTCCTGAGTGCCAGGCCCCTCTTGTTTTCCACAAGAGCCCCTGTGACATCCTCTTTCTTCTTCACAGAAAGCTATTGCTTTTTACCTTAAGGTAATAACATTTTTGAGTAAACTTATTTCTTCATTTGGTAACCATCCTGGTGGGCCAAATATCACTGCTTGCAGTCTTTCATGGGTGACCTTGAAGGTTTCTTGAAATATAGGTGGGTTTGATTATTAGGGTGTTTCATAAGGATCTCTTGACAAAGGTGATTTTTACAAAGGTGGGTTAAGGTCTTGAGGCATTGGCTCATTGACTGGTCTCACCTTCTTCAGGACTGATTTATATTTGGCTTCTAAAATTTGGGGATCCATCTTCAATTAGTGATTTTTTCAATGATTTCTAGCAATTTTCTTGTGTCCTGAAATATTGAGGTCTTAGCAATTATTCTTTCTTCTTTCTGCCATAAAAAATGTAGTTTAAGGCTATACAGGAACTACAACTAGGTGTGTAAGACCTGTATATTAGGTATGAAAGTCCTGCAGTTTAAGTCATTCAAGGACCTCCTGGTTCACCCAAGGGATTATCTTGATTCTTGAGCTCCTTTGGGCTTGATTTTGGATTCCACTTGACTCTTGTTTTCTTCTTCAATCTTCATGATTCCCACTTGATGCAAGACTCTTCTGGTTGTTTTATTTATTGATAAGGAATTTTCTTGTCTTAATTGATGGCTTGAGACTCCACTTTGTTCATCTTGGCCAATTTGATAATGCCAAACACCTGTGAAGCCCCTTGTTCCTGTTACACAAAGGGAGCAGTTTATTGTCAGGCTAAGGAAAAAAATGGCCCTTCAGCACTTCTCCTGACTAGGAAAATCCCCTCCAACTTCTTGGCTGTTTTTTATATAATTTTCCCTGCCCAAGTATAAAGGGAAAGCAGTTTAGTGTCATGCTGAGGACCTCTTGAATCTTCAAGCTTCTTTAAAATTCTAAGGGCAATTGGAGTTGAGTGTTTTAAATTATCTTGTTAGTCCATAATTTTAAGTGAGTCCTGAGCTCATAATTAATCCAGTGAGTCATCCTTCAGTCCATATATCCTGACCAGTGATTCTTGAATTCCAAATGGGGTTCAATCAAGAATCAAAGAATTGGCCAAGATCTTGTGTTGTCCAAAGGTCAACCCATAAGGAACTTCTTCTTTCCTCCATAATCAATATTTATATTTCAGTCTCTGAATAATTTGTCTGTGATATAATGTTTCTGAATTATCTTGATATTTCTTTAAAATAATTTACTTCCTTTGGTTCTTCTGTATTCCTAAATTATCTGTTATAAAAAAATGAAAAATAAAAAATTGTAATAACAAGATGATTTAAAATTGATTTTAATATTTATTTATCAATCTTTTTTCTTTAATAATATTCTTTTGGATAAGGGCCCCCCTCCCCATTTAAAAGTATTGAGTTGGTTTTCAAATTTTGATGAGGATATGTTCTCATTCCCCCAAAACTGCCACTATAAGGGATAGTGTAAGAAATAAGTTTAACCACCCCTTATTTTTTATAGTGATTTTGATAAGAATGAATAATAATTCAGTAAATTCACATAGTCTCTTTTAAAACTGGACCGAATAGTATTTTTTCTGTTTGATTTTAAGTATAAAATAACCTAAAAATTGATATAACTGATTAAATCCCACACTTCAAAAGAAATAATTGTGAATCACACTCAAGATCATGGAGCTGTTTGGTTAAAGGTAGTACTTTGTGCCAATAAGTAAAAATTGGTTCTCTTGAGATTATTCATAATTAATATGGCATATTTGAATGATCATAATTTGCATCCTTTCTTCATATAATGACCCTTATGATGCCACAACTCTTCCTTTTGGAATCGTCATTGTGACTCAGACTTTATTTCAAGTCCATCCCCTTCATGGTTCAGATTTTCTGTTACTCATAAATGCATTTGAGCTGTTAAGCAGAATATAAAAAGTTAAATTGGAAATTTGTACAATAAAAAAAACTCTTGTTTGCTTTTTTGGGGGCTTTTTAAATTCCATTTGGAATAAATAGCACATTGAGGTGTTATTAATATGTAAATTCCCCAAATTATGTCATCAATTTATGAGTTTTCAATATAAATAACTCCTTGGGAGTTCAATTGATGCGTTCATGGCACAAATACTTCTTCTTTTCAAACAAGTTCCAATAACTTTCTTGTAGTTCAAGAAATATTTTAAATAAATTGATTGTTTTAACCAATTACTTGGTGTAGAGGTGTTTTTAATTATCTTTGAGTTGAAAATTTAAGCTAATCTAATGGCTCTTGGTTTAATAGTAGAAGAAAAAAAATATAATGAAGATAAACAGGAATATTCTTGAGACCTTGGATGGTATATTCCCCTAATTCTTAGTGAAAAGAAATAAATGAATTTAAAATAAGTAAAAGTAAATAAAATAGAAAATTTTTCAAACAGTGTAGGTCAGTACTTCTTTCAAATTCTTTTTTTTATAATGAAATAAAACTATCAAATGACAAATAAAATAAAATAAAACCTTAGGTAGTGTATAGTCTTTCCTAGGACTTATCCTGTCTTGTTAGTCCTTGTTCAATCTTTTTGAATACTTTCAATAGGAATTTTATGGTCTTGCCAAAGACAATTGGTTGATTGTTTTTATTTTGAGTCCTTGTTGAGAATTTTTAGTGGGCAGCTTATGGTCTTTCCAAGGACAATTGATTACTTTGTTTATAGTATTTTTTGATACTATGAGTGATTTCTTGGTGATATTTGAAGGGGAAGTTTATGGTCTTTCCAAGGACCAAATCCTTTGTCCAAAAACTTCTGTTTAATAATTTTTTGTTTTCATAGAATTTGATTTATCTTCAAAGCCAAGCTGTATAATTCAATTTAACAGTTTATAGTTATGTTAAGGACTAATTTCCATTTTAAAAGCATTTTCCTAAGCTTATAAAATCATGAAAGTGTTTATTAATGTTGAATACCGGTAGAAGCCAAATCAAATATGTTAGTATAGCTATTATTCAAAATAAAAAAGCATAAAAGATAAAATAGTAGTTTAAAGCCTTGCTTAGGGCTTTTTTGTGTTCCTTTGTAATTTTCTTTTGTTTTATTTCCAAGACCTGTAGCAATCCAATATATGATATCCCAGATGAATTAATAATTTATAAAAAAGGATAAAAACAAAACATCATTTTTAGGCCTTGATGAGGGCCTTTTTTTGTATAGCCCTGTAGCATATTAAGAAAAATAAAAAGAAAAAAGAATAGTTTAATTTAATATCAAAGATAAAATAATGATAAAAAATCAAAACTAGGAGTTTAAAGCCTTTCTGAGGGCTCTTTCTTTATTTAATTTATTGTAAAGCCCTGTACAAATACATTTTCAGTTAATTAAAATAAACAGCCACAAGATAAAAATAAAAACAGAAACCAGCAGTTTATAGCCATACTTTGGGCTTTGGCTTTATTGTTTATCTTCTTAAAAGCCCCCCTGTTTTTTCCTAGAGTAAACAATGGAAAGAAATTTCAAGAAAATAAAAAGTAGAATAAAAGCAGTCAGTAATAGAAATAATAAGTAAATCAATTATGAAAAAGAATAAGAAGTTTTAAGTCTTTCTGAGGACTCATTTTTTTGAAAGTCCTCATCAAACAAAAAAACCCAGGGCTTTTTTCCTTCTTAATGCCCTACCGTCAAAAAATAATATTCAATAAGTTCAAATTAAGATAGAATATATCAGTAAATCAAAAATAAAATAAAATAAAATAAAATGGAAAATAGAACAAAATCAAAAAAAGCAGTTTTATGTCTTGCTGAGGACATTTACTATTTTTTTTAAAAATAGTTTTGTCATTTTCCTGCAGTTCAGTTTGTTATTATTATTTTTTTTAGAAAATAAATTAATCAAGAAGAAAAACAAAATAAGTAAGAATAAGCTTTAATATAAAATAAAAAAAACAGTTTAAAGTCTTGTTTAGTACTTTTCTTTTATTTATATATAACACTGCTTTTTTATGATTATTTTTGTTTTGTTTTTGTTTTTTTAAGCAGGTAGTGTAGTAAGATTCTCAGGCTGATGCAGAGGTTTCTTCAATCCTCTAGGGTGCTTCGGGTGTGAGATCTCTTAATATATTGAGTCTTAAAAATACTTTTACTGGGGGTGTCTATAGTTGTAACACCCCTTTTAACAACATGAAATTAAATCGGGCAATTTTTATTTATTTATTCTTTTTCCTTTTTGATTTATTGTAGATTTATCTTTTCCTTCTTTCTAATTCTTTTCAAAGAGCTTTTATTCTACTTTTAACCACTTCTTGTGGTTTGTAATTTGATATATGGTCCTTTCAAATCCTTCAAGCAGCTTTGGAGCAAGTCCAGTTGGATGCTTTGGTAGTCGGAAGGTGTTTATGAATCTTGAATTGGTGGGTTGTTTTGAGTAAGTCTTTGAATTAACTGATCTTTGGTTTCTGGTATGCCATACAATCCTTATACCAAATTTTAATTTTCTAGGGTTGTTTCTGGTGTTATTACACCTTCCTAGCACTGTGAATGGTGTTAAGTAAGGCTTTCAAGAATTTTCTATAACCACCCCATGTGTTCATGAAGGTTTGATAGTGATCCTAACTATGTTTTGGTGGTAACCATCCATGTAGAATTTTTTTTTTCTGAGTTAACTCCACTACTTAAGTAGGACTTATTATTGATGTCAGTACAGCTGTCATTTGTTTGGCGCCTTTCTCCTACTACTTTTGCCAAGAAAAGGCTGCAGGTAGATCTCCTTTCCCTGTTTGTTTGTTTGTTTGTTTTTCAGCTATTTACACTTTGAAACAAAAGTGTGATCTCAAGGAGGGAGGAACATCTTTGAAGTCCTGGATAGTCCAGTTTCTCATTTGAAATTCCCAAACTGATACCCACAATCTGTCATGGAGTTAGTGGTATTGTTCTTCCTATATTTCCCTATAGCTACATTTGCTGCCTAAGTCCCCTTCTTTCATGATTCTTCAACAATCTTAGGGATTTCATTTGCTGATTTCATGCATTAACACCCTCCCTCTGACCCAAAGCTGTATTTGTTATTGTATGGGTTGACTACTGTTTACTACCCTCCCTGTTTTTGCATCATGGCAGTTGGTAAGTCATGTATCATTACTAAAGGCTTTTTCAAGTTGATACTTATGTATTCTATTCCCATTATACTGGTATCACCCCAAATGAGTTGGAGGTAAAAAATCTCATTTTTTGGTATAGCTTGGCCATCATATCTGTGCTTTACTTTACTGGCACTGGTAGAGATTTTGTAAGGTAGTGACACTGCCCCTGAATGCACCCAATAAGCTGAATTTTTGATAGAATAACCGCTTGTGCAGGTATCAGCTGATTTGGGGCTTTTGAGAGCTTCTGATAAATTGAACCCCAGTATTATCAGGGTGCATTGAAAGAGGTGCCATGTCTATTTGTGTTGATGCTGTCTCAAGGGTACCTTCCATGCCAAGCTGATTTGGATTCCTTCAAAAATGATATAAATAGGACTCCAAATTTACTACTTTCCCCATTCCAATAAGTCTTCCATTCAGCTTTTTTGGGTTTTCTTATTAACTCAATGCTTGAGGTACGTTCACATACTAGCTTGATAGACAGTGATTGAGTCAAGCAGCCCCCATTTAGATCTGAGAACTTTCCTTTGTAAATATATTTTTTTAAGATGAGCTCCAATAGCCCAATATACTCTTCCACCTTTTTGAAGGAAATTGAGCCTTTTACCATTGAGCAGATAATTTTTGGTACTCCATCCACACCTGTTAAATGATCCATGTGAGAGTGGGTTACCTCAATGACTCCTCCTTCACCCCTGGCTCTTGCTAGTTACTCATTCAGCCCTACCAGAGCCTCCATCTTCAGCATTGGCATTTTACACCTTCATAAATGGTGATTATGATACTTGCCTTTTTGTGATTGATCCAGAGACCTTCTTTTCAATCAGACCTGATTCCAACCCTCAAGGTTCTGAGCACCCCACTACCCATACTTTTGAATTGCAACCCTATGGTCAAGATTGTTGTGCAATGACCTCATGTTCCAAATAACAAATAAGAAAAAGGTTTTGTTTGTTTGATTTTTGTTTTGTAGAAACTAAGTTGGAATAAAGCTAATTGTTCCTTTATTTCATGTTTTCTTTTCTTTTTTTCATTAGAGTATTGTCAATTTTTCTATTTGTTGTTATATCATCATGGACTATTGTTCTTGCAGTTATTTGTGGATCTTGAAGAATTTAGGTCCAGCCCTTTTATATTATCAAATTCAATTTCAATAACATGTTGAATAAGATTAATCAAATTTGTGTAATACAGGTCAAGTCCCCTTTAGAGCCATTTGATGCAATCAAAAAAATTAAAATTTGTTTGTCAAGTGCTTCTGCCTTCATGAATCATGTCAATCCCTGTGTTTTGAGCTAATGGACTTTACTCAATTGTTGTATGATTATTCTTTTTGATTTTGATTTTATTTGCAGTTGCCACCAGAATTTTGTTTTTGAGAATATTAATCAGGGCTTGGAGACCCAAAGATAACTCAATTGAGTGGTGATGTTAAATATCTAGAATCAATTCAATAACATAGACAATAAGCTCCCTCTCTTTTTTCTTTTATATTTTATTATGATAAAAAATAAAAAGGAATAAAACTGTAAAACAGTCAAAAATAAAATAATAAAATAATAACATAATAACATAATAAAACAATAAAATAATAAAGTAATGAAATGATAAAATGATCAAATGATAAAACAAATAAGATGAAAATAAGCTGAAATGTTAGTCTGTAATTGATTTTTTGTGATATTTCCATTAGTGATTTTATCATCTGAGCATATCAAGATTGTAAGGTGTGGATATGAAGCTTTGATTAAAAATCAAGTACTTTTCCTGTCCTCAAAATTTGTATAAGGTAAAAAATGATTGAAAATGGTATTAAATGGTATTCTTAAGATAAAACACGCCACTTTAATTTTTTTTAACTTTATCAGTATAAAACAATAATATTATAAAGATTTATTGTTTTACCAACAATAAAGAGCTATCCAAATATACTCTACAAGAGATATTTAAGGCTACAAAAGAAATTTCTTCAAGAGCAATTTCAATTGGAATTAATTGAGCAAAGAACTGCAAACAATTAGTTAAAGAGAAAATTATTTAAAAGGTATTTAAAGAGAAAACACACCCAAAAGTGACCAGAGTGAATTTGGAAACAAAGTGATAAAGTTAACAGTGATGAAAGATGCTTTAATTCACTAATGGGGTGGTTCAAGGGGTAAAAACAATTGTAAGAGTTACAAACAATGATTATAATAATTTTTTCATGTGGTTAAAAGGTTTAAAATTATATAAAAAGGGTGGTTGGAATCTTTTATTGATTGGTTTAACAGTGTTTAAACTAATTATAAAAGGAAAAGATTCTAACATGAAGAGAAAAGTGGGGCAAAGAAGACATTCTTTTATAGCTGTCAATTTTCTTACTCCAATAGTAAAATTTACTCTTTTCAGTCGTAGAAAACACTCTGAAAACAGAAAAGCTAATTATGGCATCATTGAACCCTGGTTTAGACCAAAAAAGGGCTGATTTGAGCCATTTTAGACCCTTAAATCAGCCATTACTATAGTAATACCTGATCTAGAGCCTTGAAAACACGTCAGAATGTGTGTAAGAGACGTAAAAACCAGTTAGAACTGTTTTTACCAAGATTGTTTCAACTTAAGGGTAGTTTTACCCTCTTGGAAACAGTTTAAACTGCCCTGGTTGGTATCAAAACCTCATCATCAATTGAGACACAGACCCTGTGACTAAATTCCATGCCAAAAGTGATGAAATTTGGCGTGGATTTTAACATCCCACGCCTGTCAGCAAGAATTGAGGGGTCTGGCTCCCCCTTGGAGCTAGAGTACCTTCCCCCCCAGAATTAATCTTTCCAATTTTTTTTAATTCCTCATCAAGTAATACACTTGTAATCTACACATACAGTTCAATTGAGTTTTACAGTACACAACTGTAATAATTGATACCTCATATGTAAATTACAGTTCACTTATGTAATACATGTGCACATTTTGACATTTCAATTGAAAATACTTCAATTCCTCATAACTTCTAAGCTACACACAACACCTCAATTTTAACACAAAAATTGATGGTTAGCACACCATGTGGTGTGAATTAAATAAAGGTTTTGAGTATTTTCAACTTTTTTTCAGAAAATACTAAAAACCTAATTCAAGCTTATTTAGAGTTGAGTTACAGAAATTTTACCCAGAGGTTACCCCACGTTATTTTTTATGAAGAATCCAATGGTGAAGTGATTTTATTATGTTTGTTTATTGGATAAAAAGCTATAATATATCTTATGTAACGTTTTACCAAAAAGTTTTTAATTTCACTAATTTTATTAAAAATTCATTTTTACTTAATTTTTCGCGTAAAAATGTATTTTCATAATTTTAAACTTTAATGTGATTTTTTATTTAAATGATAATCAGAATTTTCTTTTTGAATTTATATTTTAATTTTTATTTTGATAATATAAATTACCTCATTTTTATTTATACTTGTATCTTATTTTTTTTTTGTGGTCTTTGGGTATATGAAAATACCTCTAAGGCTCACAAAGATGATGCTTATGGTAAGTAAAATTAATATAAGATTTTATATAAATAAAAAAAAACCAAATTATTGAATCAATTTATATGTAAACTTCATTAATTTGTATTAGGAATCAAATATAAATAGCATGTAAGTTATCTCTTTTCTTATCTCCAGTTATTTGGTGTGAAACTTGTCAGGCTGAGTCTATGATAAAGGTGTATAATAATGTTTAAAAGCTTTAAATATCACTGTGACATGGCAAAAATTGCTTTAAAATAGTTTAATTTATAATAATAAGGGTTGTAATGATAATAAAAGGGCTTTACTATTGTATAATAGTGGTGGTGTGTGCTTCTGAAAGCCCTGGGTGCAGTCTTACCAGTTGGATTACTATAATAAGAACTACAATACTTAAATTTAAAGTATAACCTGATTATTTCAAAGAGTATAACTGTTTTGGACAGTTTTACTATGTAGGAACTCAAGAGCAGGATTGGGATTCCTTTTCTGGCAGTGAAAAGGCCTCCTTTTATCCTGAAATGGGGTGAAAAGGCTGCTAGACCTTTTCACATAGAGGAAGTGAAGATTTTTCACTCTCAAGGACAGGCTTGTGGTTTGAAAAAGGCCTGTATAGCCTGTATTGGGCTCAGATGTGGTTTTGAAACCACATCTGGGCAGTTTTCACCAATACAGGGTGCAAATTTTCATCTGGGGACCACACAGCTTGATTCTGACATGTATGACGCGTAGAATGCTGTACAGAACCTGTATGGAACCCCAGTATTGAATGTACTATGAGGAATTGAAGTAAAAACAAGATTTGTCATCTGTTTGACACCTCATAATTATGGTTATGGGATATTATCCCATGGTAAGGCTGTATTGGCCAAACTGTGGGAGTTTGACCTTAAAGCAGCCATAGCTTTGTCAGTTTTTGGGATATCAACCTCAAAATTGGTTCAGTGTGTATCCCTGGAAGTGTTATACACAATGGTACCTCATTTGATATGGTTATCATTAAATATGACAAAGGTATGCCATGTGCAGGATTTTTGTACATATATGTGTTTTTAGGAAAAAAGCTGTATTGGGCTTGTTTGCCTTATAAGCTTTGTTCTGGATGGGATATGGGGAAATAAATGGCACCATCAGATAGAACTGATTGTGCTATTTTGAAAAAGACCCCACTTTAGGTATCTCACACTAAAACTGTAGAAGCTAGATGAGAGGTGAATATTTTATTCACCCTTATTTGGCCTGAATTTGGCCATAACTTCTGTAATACTTGTGCTAGCTCAGTTTGACTGGTACCATTGGATAGCCCTGACTTAGAGCTTCATTTTGAATACCCATTTCATGGCATTGATCCTCTTACTCTGTATTTCAGATGAGAGGTGAAAATTAAGGTTTATGCTCAGCAACAACTTTGAGAAGGAATAACTTTGTTATTCTTTGTCCTATGGTGATGGGACTTGTATATTTAGAAAGAGTTGAGTTTCTTCTTTCTTTTGATACCTTTTGAGCTGATTTGGCTCAGCTCCATGTTTTGGTGGTATCTTGGCTATACAATTGATTTATTGTATTTGGCTGTCATGCTGTGCTCTGGTTTTGAGTCATAGGCTGACATACCCTCCCTCTAAAAAAAGGCTCAACATTGATGAGACTGTTCAGTTCTCCTAGAGGCTCTGAATCTCCTTAAATGAAGTTTACCATCTGGTATGGCATCTTCTGCCAACCATTTGTCCTTATCAGATGTCTAGTTCTTGAATCTGACTAAGTACTGTCTCTGACCCTTACCATTAAGTCTGATCTTCCTGGCCTTGATGATTTTCTTCACTGGTCCAAGGAAATCCTCCACTTCCACTATTTCTGGTGGTGTGGGGTTCTTCTTCCTGAAGGGGAATTTATCCTCCTCTGTATGGAAATATGGCTTGACTAAACTCACTGGAAAGACTGGGTGTTTCCTGGAAAATCTCTCTGTGAGTTTGACTTCCACTGCATTTTTCCCTGTCAATTTAATGATAGTGAAGGGCCCTACAAATGAGTCTCTCATTTTCTTAAGTCCTTTGAGATTATTAAAGTTAAGTGTAGACACTGACACTTGGTCCCCTTCTTTAAAGTAAGGTTCCATGTGTGATTTGTCCCACCTCTGCTTATTATATTCTTTTGCCTCAGCTATGCATTTGGCAGCTGTGTCACAAGCCCTCTTCCACATTTCATGGAAAGCGTTTGCTGTGGGGTGGATGGTCAGAAGATTTTTGCTTCAGGTGATCCACAGGCAATAGGGGATTCCACCTTTTCTCTACCAGTGCAGGTGTTTTTCCTGTGTTAGAGTGCTGAATTGTGTTATAAGCCAGTTGGACTGCTGGTAGAGGGGTAACCCAGTCATGGGTGTAACCTTCATGGTCCTTATATTCCATTCCATAGGCACAGAATCTTCTAAGGATGTCCTCCATTGTCTGGATCATCCTTTGAGATAATCAATCTGTTTGTGGATGGTAAGCTGTAAAAAAAGCAAGTTTAGTACCCAGCATAGCATAGAGGTTGTCTAAAATTCAGATGTGAACTTTGGGTCCCTATCACTGATGATGATCATAGGGACTCCAAAGGTAGATATGATGCTGTTTCAGAATAAAAGAGAAGTATCTATGGCTGTGTCCTCCTTGTGAAATGGTAGGCACCTCATACTATTGCTGAACCTATTAACTATGATTAAGCAGGAATTAAAGTTCTCCTTGACTCCTGGGACAAGTCCTGTAACCCATGCCATGTTGATGGTTTCCCATGGATGTTTGGGTTCTTCTATGTGCTGAAGTAACCCATACTTCTTCCCATGTTTTCTGTGTGCCTTTTGGCACTTTTCACAAGTGCTGATGTATTCACTCAACTCTTGTTCCCATTGGGGCCACCAAGCAGTGCTTGCTACCCTTTCTCTGGTCCTGTCTTCACTCATGTGTCCCATATAGGGGCAATCATGGCATTCCTGCAGGATAAACGATATATGGTCTCTGTCTATTATTGTGAGTGCACTAGTGTGCTTCTCTCTATGGTAGAGCAGGCCATTTATAAAAAAAATTTATTGTCCTTATAGTCCCTCAACCTGGGTTCCTGTAACTGGAATTCCAGTTGTGGGCTCATTTATTTTTCTTGAAGGAGTTGTAACAATATGCAACAATGTTTGTGTTTGGCATATGTCTTCATCACTGCATTGATGTGAGCCTTAGAGGTATTTTCATATACCCAAAAGACCACAAATAACAAAATAAGATACAAATATAAATAAATTAAATTTATTCATATTAGAAAAGTAAAAATAAAAATAAAAACAAAAATTTAATCATAATTCAAAATAAAAATTACATTAAATTTTAAAATTGTGAAAATGCATTTTTACTTGAAAACATTAAGTAAAAATGAACTTTTAATGAAATTAATGAAACTAAAATATTTTTGGTAAAACATTACATAAAACATATTATACCTTTTTATCCAATAGAGAAACTTAAGAAATTTGCTTCAAAATTGGATTCCTCATAAAATTTTAGGTGGGGTCACCTCTGGGTAAAATTTCTGTAGCTCAACTCTAAATAAGCTTAAATTGAGTTTTTAGTATTTTCTGTACAAAAGTTGAAAATACTAAAAACCTTAATTCAATTCACACCACATGTGGTGTTAACCATAAATTTTTGTATTAAAACTCAGGTGTTGTGTGGAGTTTAGAAGCTATGAGGAATTGAATTATTTTCAATTGAAATGTCAAAATGTGCTCTTGTATTACATAAGTGAACTGAAATTTACATATGAGGTATAAATTATTACAGTTGTGTACTGTAAAACTCATTTGAAATAGATTTATAAATTACAAGTGTATTACATGATGAGGAATTAAAGAAAAAAATAATTGGAAAGATTAATTCTGGGGGGAAAAGGTATTCTAGCTCCAAGGGGGAGCCAGACCCCCAAAGTCCTTGCTGAAAGGCATGGGATTTCAAAATACATGCAAAAGTTCATCACTTTTGGCCTGAAATTGAGTCACAGGGTCTGTGACTCAATTGATGATGAGGTTTTGATACCAACCAGGGCAGTTTTAACTTCTCCCAAGAGGGTAAAACTACCCTCAAGTTAAAACAATGTTAGTAAAAACAGTTTAACTGGTTTCTACGTCTCCTACACACATTATGACGTGTTTTGAAGGCTCTAGACCAGGTATTACTATAGTAATGGCTGATTTAATTGTCTAAAATGGCTAAAATCAGCCCTTTTTTAGTCTAAACCAGGGTTCAATGATGCCATGATTAGCTTTTCTGTTTTCAGAGTTTTTTCCACGACTGACAAGAGTAAACCTTACTATTGGAGTAAGAAAATTGATGGCTATAAAAGAATGTCTTCTTTGCCACACTTTTCTCTTCATGTTAGAATCTTTTCCTTTTATAATTAGTTTAAACACTGTTGAACCAATCAATAAAAGATTCCAACCACCCTTTTTATATCATTTTAAAACTTTTAACCATGTGAAGAAATCATCATAATCGATTTTTGTAACTCTTATAATCATTTTTACCCCTTGGACCACCCTGTAAGTGAATTAAAGCATCTTTCATCACTTTTAACTTTGTCAATTTGTTTCCAAATCCACTCTGGTCACTTTTGAGCATGTTTTCTCTTTAAATATCTTTTCAAGACTTTTCTTTAATTAATTTCTTGCAGCTCTTTGCTAAATTAATTCCAATTGAAATTGCTCTTGAAGAAATTTCTTTTGTAGCCTTAAATCTCTCTTGTAGAGTACTTTTGGTTAAATCTTGTTGTTGGTAAAACAATAAATCTTTATAATATTATTGTTTTATACTTATAAAGTTAAAAAACTAACTTGGTGTGTTTTCTCTTAAAAATACTACTTCATACTATTTTTTAATTATATTTTACCTTATACAAATTTTGAGGACAGGGAAAGTACTTGATTTTTAATCAAAGTTTCATATCCACACCTTACAATTGTTGAATTCAGTGTGCAGTTCTGAGGAGCTTATTCCCAATATGGGAGTTTCTGTTCCTTCTGAGATAGTGTTTCCACTGTCTGGGGTACCACCTTCTGGTGCCCACTCAGAAAACCTGAAGTTTTTCTTCCTGTCTATTTCAATGAAATGGATAGGAATTTTAGCTGCCACTTCAGAGTCATAAGCTGGGTTTCTTTTGAAATTATCCATTGGCCACCTGCAGAGGCCATCTGCATGGGTATGAATTTTACCTTCTTTGTATATGCTGGTCATATTTCCTCTATACTCCTGGATGGCTATTTGCCACCTCAGCATGTGTCTATTGGTAGTCTTCATGTTCAGTAAAGACTTCAAGGCTATGCAGTCTGTGTAGACTTCAAAGACTGCACCCTCCAAATAATAATAAAGTTTCTCTAGAGACCAGACTAAGCATAGACATTCTGTCTGGGTGGCCCCATACTTGGTTTCTGCATCTTTCAGCTGTGTAGAGATGTAACATATTACTCCCTCTCTTGTTTCACTATCCACAATTTTTCTCTGGGTAAGGGCTTCTCCTAAGCCTTGGCTATATGCTTCATCTATGTATAACTTGAATAGTAGTTCAAAGTCAGGCAAGATGAGCACAGGTGCATTTGTGAGTTCATATTTGATCCTCTCATATGCATCCCTTCTTTCCTTGGTAATTTCAAAAACTACATCTTTTGAGCATAACTTGTATAAGCTACTAGTTATGTGGGCAAAGGTTTTGATGTGGATTCTATAGTAGCTAGCAAACCCAAGGAAAGATTTCATCTCTTTGATGTTTCTTGGTACGGGTTTTTGCAGTACTGCTGCTACTTTGTTCTGGTCAATTGCCACACTTGGAACTGAGACTTTATGTCCTAGAGCTAGTAGCTCTTGTGGGCCAAAATTGCATGTTTTAAGTGAAATTTTCAGATTTATGGGTGTGCATTTACTTAGCCCTCTGTCTATGTATTGCACATGGTCTTCCCATGTCTCTGAGTATATAATGATGTCATCAATATATACTACCATACAGCCTTCCAATATTTCTTCTTGAAATATGGTGTCCATCATCCTTTGGAAGTGGGCAGGTGCATTTTTGATGCCAAATAGCATCCTGGTGTACTCATATATGCCCATATGACATATGATTCTGAGTAATTTCATGGAGTTTGGTTTAACTCCATTCTGTTGGAAGTCTTTCATACAATCCATTTTGGTTATGTATCTGGCTTTTGCCAGTTTGTCTAAGGCATGAGGTATCCTGGGTATAGGGTACCTGTCAGCTTTGGTGTAGATGTTAAGAGCTCTGAAATCTCCACACAGCCTAGACTTGCCATCATTCCAGGTGATCATGACATGTGTGGTAGTTTTCACTATTTCATTGTGTCCAATCTTTCTGATGACACCCATGTCCAGGAGTTCATTGATATGTTTTTCAATTTCCTTCCTGGATTCCAGACTTGCTGGGCAAGGAGGTCTCCTGAGCATGGGTGGATAAGGTCTTTCCACATCCAGATATAGTTCTATATCATGGCCTCTAATCTTACCTAATGGTTCTTGACCAATGGCAAATGCTGGTCTATTCTTTCTCAGAATCTTAAGTAAACTTAGTTTCTGTTTACTGGTGAGGGTAGTGGTAAACTGTCCCTCTCTAAATTCATTCAGTAATTCTTCAAGAGGGTCTTGGGTAGATATTTGGTATAAATAAAGTGAAAATTTCTTTTCCTTGTTGGTACAAATGGTAATGTGACTGTTTTTACTATTATAAATATCTATGCCATACATCCTCTGGTAATCTGTTTCCAGTAAGAACCCTTGGATGTGGGAATCATAAAGTACAACAAGCTCTGTGTTAAGTCTGATGTTACCTTTCCTATGGGGTATAATTATCTCTTTGATAATTGTTCCAATGGAGGTCATCTTCCCTGATGCACTCTTGAAGTTCTTTCTCTTGGTGGGCAAGAGCTGGTTTTCCCAGTTTGGGAAGTGGTTGTCCAGATAATTTCTGGCCACTATGGAGCAGTGTGCTCCACTGTCAATGATCAATGGATGTTGAGCATTATCAATAAAAACAGTCATTTTTGTGGCTATTGGATGTATGTATTCCATTCCTTTGGTTGGTGTGACCAGAAATGTTTGTGCATCTTGTGTGTGTTTGCACAAGGCTTTGTTGGCAGTGTCTTGTGGCATGCCTGCTTCTAAATTTATGTCCTGGATTTCTAGTGGGGTTTCCTCTTGGTATTCAACTAGAAATTCTTCTCTTGGGTCTTGCTCTTCATCAGATTGTTCTCTGATGGCATCTCCCATAGATTCTGAGTCAGAATCCTCTGTTGGGGATTCCCCCTCTGGTATTTCTCAATGGAATAGACTTTTTTCTTTGCCTTTGGACAGTTGTTGGCATAGTGGTCTGTTGAACCACAATTGTGACAAGAATTTCTCTTCTTTGCCACTTCTGCCACTCTTTCTTTGGCTTTGTCCTTAAACTCTACAATGAAAGGTTGTTTCTCTTTGAAACCACTGCTCGTATATGGGGTGTATTTCCCTATATTAGTTCTTTTCCTTACATCTTGTAAGGTATTTGCAATTTCATCTAGAGTGCAATTGTGGTTGCATTTGCATTTCACTTCATGCTCTAGGTCTTCTGGAATTTGTGTCAGGAGTTCATGATTCCTCATCTGAATGTTCATTTGAGCATCAATGGATTTAAGTCTTTTAGACTGTCTGAGACACCACTCATATGGATCTTTGTCCACAGAGTACTTGCTGTTTTCAAATGACATGATCTTTTGCCATATCCAAGGAGCATTGCTGTACTTTTGGATGATTTGACTCTTCCACCATGGCCAGTTTCTTCTGTCATGGATTTCTTTCATTTATGTGTACCATATACTAGCATGTCCTTTAAATGATGTATTCAGTCTAGCAGTAATCCAGTAGTCTGGTATGCTTGGAACATCAATGAAGAGTCCTTCAATATAATAAATGAGTTCCATATGATCATATTCTCCAGTTCCAGAGAATTTTGGACAGCTTGAGGCCCCAGGAATCTGTTTCAAGGCTTCCTTCTCTGAATAAGACATATTATCTTCATCCTGGTATTGTGATGGAGATCTTGCTTTATTCATCAACATGGCATCTGGTTTGATTTCATCTTGGTGATATGGATAATCCATAACATGGCCTTGTGGTTGGGGCTTCATGCTATGGTAGACATTAAACAGTTTGTTTATGTCTTGATCCAGAAAATCCCTGTCCCTTCTGCTGTGGTGTTGTTCTTCAAAGACTAGATTCAGTCTTTTGTTTATTTCCTCAGAGGCTTTGCTCAATTGAGCATGTCCTTCTTGAAGGTTTCTAACAATTTGGTCCATGGAGGCTGTCAATATCTTCATCCTCTCATGGCTTGCTTCAAGTTCTGAGAACTTCTTTTGAGTTTTCTCAACATATTGGGATATTTTCAACCCCAGTGCATCACTGTTTAGGTTACTCTCAGGTGTGACAACATTATGTTCAATCTGAGTGGGGGTAATATTTCTATTAATAGGACTACTTATTCTGGAGTTATGTATAGCTACTTCTGGTTCTTGTGCACTTCTTTCACCAAATAAAACAGCTTCTGGATCATTGGGTCTGACTCTCTCTTCCTATGTCTGAAGGTGGTCTTGTTTTTGCCCTTGTATCCTTGTCTTCTCCTGGAAACTTCCTGGGATTGTGAAGAATGGTGACTCTTGGCCAGTGATCTGTTGGTTTCTGAATGGTGTGAAGCCACTGGAGAGGTGATTTGGCCTGCTCCTTGTGAGCCTGAAGGAATCTGAGTATTGCCTGTCTGGGTCAGCTGTTCTTCTATAGCTTGGATATTGGCTTGATTCTCCGTTATCCTATTTGCCCTCACCTCCAGGAGTCTGAACTTCCTGGTGGGATTCCAACCTTTGGTGATTACCATAAGGTCTCTGAAATCTATCTCTTTGAGACAAATCTTCTGGAAACTTGCTCCAAGGTCTGCCCAGTGAGATTCCAGGTTGAACCTCTTGTTGTCCATGCTCCATTTTATTAAATCTTTGAGGAGTTGGTGGAGCTGAAGAACTTGATCCATATCTTTCCAGTCCTCTGGTTTGAGGTTCCTGTTGAATTGGAAAGTGAATGGCAGGGTGGGTATGATTTCCCTCAGCATCTTGCCATCCACCACTGTGTCCAATATGTCCTCTTCCAGGTCTTCTGGTTCTGGACAAGCCTTCTCTGCCCTCTGGTTGGTTCCTTTGGAAGCCAAGGTTTCTGAGGTGTACAGGTGACATATCAGTGTTTGCAAGCAGTCAAAAACTTTATGTTCTTAGGGTATTTACCTTTTACTGTACCTTGTACAAATTTGTTGTCTGCTGATCTTGGAAATTTCCCTTTAGAAGTTACAACTGGGTTAGTTATGGTAATATTCGCTGTAAAAGTGGTTAAGGTTGGTTTACCTTGTATTGAAGAAGGGTTTTGTGGTTTTCTATTCCTCTGAGTGGCAATGGGTGTCCAATTTTTTGCTGTTATGAGGCCTTCACTATGCCTTTTTCCTTTTCCCTTGCTGCCCTCTGGCTCTGAGGGTGTCACTGGTGCATTGGCCTGTGACTGGGTCTCAAGTGGTATGTAGTTTTCTTCCACTGAGTAAAACAGAAAAAGAGGGCTTAATGTCAGTTAAGACTTCTTAAAATTCTGTTTGCACATCTAAGAATAGCCTCTGGGATTGTATGTTACTACAATATGCCCTTGTATAATGACAGTGTAATTGATTACCAATTTCATTTCAGAAATACAGCTTCCAGATATCTGGTACACTGTTTTTCTGCCAGTTTCTCATAGATTAACTTGTAATTAGCAAGTATAATCTGATAGAAAGTGGTATGTAAGAGGGTAATTAAATTAACAATACACCCAACCACACCTCAACTGTTGATTTTACAGTAAGATGTGTCCTTATTTAATTAAAAAAGGACTTTATTAATGGCTTAAATTGTTTTTATATGTAAAACACGCCAGAATAAGGGTCTTGTGGTGATTAAATTATAATCAACCAAGCAACAATATGATTAAAAAAGATAAAAAATGGTGGTATATGACATATACCACTGTAAAAATATATATAAGATATATATATTATATATTTTTATTTAGCAATTACGCCTAAAAAAGATAAAAAAATTTGTCAGAAAAAAGAGAATAAGAGAAAAACTCACTTATAAGGTCCAAAAAGTTAAAAAAACAGGCCAGGCCCCAAAATTGTCAGGCTGAGTCTATGATAAAGGTGTATAATAATGTTTACAAGCTTTGAATATGACTTTGACACAGTGAAAATGGTTTCAAAAGGGTTTAATTTATAATAATAATAAGGATTGTAATGATAATAAAAGGAATGTACTATTGTATAATAGTGATGGTGAGTGCTGCTGAAAGCCCTGGGTTCAGTCTTACCAGTTGGATTACTATAATAAGAACTACAATACTTAAATTTAAAGTATAACCTGATTATTTCCAAGAGTATAACTGTTTTTGACAGTTATACTACATAGGAATTCAAGAGAAGGATGGGGATTCCTTTTCTGGCAGTAAAAAGGCCTCCTTTTATTCTGAAATGGGGTGAAAAGGCTGCTAGACCTTTTCATGTAGAGGAAGTGAAGATTTTTCACTCTCAAGGACAAGCTTGTGGTTTGAAAAAGGCCTGTATAGCCTGTATTGGGCTCACATGTGGTTTTGAAACCACATCTGGGCAGTTTTCACCAATACAGGGTGAAAATTTTCATCTGGGGACCACACAGCCTGATTCTGACATGCATGACGTGTTGAATGCTGTAAAGAACCTGTATTGGACTCCAGTATTGAATGAACTATGAGGTATTGAAGTAAAAACAAGCTTCTTCATCTGTTTGCCACCTCATAATTATGGTTATGGGATATTATCCCATGGTGAGGCTGTATTGGCCAAACTGTGGGATTTTGACCTTAAAACAGCCATAACTTTGTCAGTTTTTGAGATATAAACCTCAAATCTGGCTCAGTGTGTATCCCTGGAAGTTTTCTACACAATGGTACCTCATTAGATATGGCAAAGGTATACCATGTACAAGAGTTTTGTACATATGCGTGTTTTTAGGCCAAAAGCCGTATTTGGCTTGTTTGCCTTATAACATTTGTTCAAGATGAGATATGGGGAAATTAATGGAACCATAAGATATCCCTGATTGTGATCTTTCCAAAAAGACCCCACTTTAGGTATCTCACACTAAAACTGTAGAAGTTAGATGGGAGGTGAATATTTTATTCACCCTTATTTGGCCTGAATTTGGCCATAACTTCTGTAATACTTGTGCTAGCTCAGTTTGACTGGTACCATTGGATAGCCCTGACTTAGAGCTTAATTTTCAATACCCATTTGATGGCGTTGATCCTCTTACTCTGTATTTCAGATGAGAGGTGAAAATTCAGCTTTATGCTCAGAAACAGTTTTGAGCAGGAATAACTTTGTTATTCTTTGTCCTATGGTGATGTGACTTGTATGTTTGGAAAGGGGTGAGTTTCCTCTTTCTTTTGATACATTTTGAGCTGATTTGGCTCAGCTCCATGTTTTGGTTGTATCTTGGCTATACCATTGATTTATGGTATTTTGCTGTCATGCTTGTGCTCTGGTTTTGAGTCACAGGTTGACAAAACTAATTTATTTATTTCTTTATATCTTTTATTTTTATTTTTGGTTCTTTATTTTAGTTTTTTGATTTTCATAGACTAGTTATATGTGGAGGATAAAATTAAAATGAGAAGTTTCAAAGAAGATAGTAGAGAAGTAATGAATTGAGGACTTAGCAGGCAAGATTTTATTCTTTTTCTTTTGTTTCAATTCAAGTAATTTCTTTGAAAAAGAATTTTATTTACTAATTCATACTTGATGAAATTTCCTCCCCTTCATGTTTCTGTTTCAAGAATTTTGAAAAGGTATTGTTGATAGAGGAAATCCCAATATTGCGTATTAAAGCTAGTTGAACCACTTTTAAGACTGAGAATTTGTGGTATAAGTGTTTCTTCCCAGTAATAGTCCCATGTGCTATTTTCTACAATATAATCTCTTGAGATTTTGCTAATTTTTCCTTTTTTTAATTTGCAAATCCTGGAGGTTGAACCAGTCTTGGCATTCCCACGTCCTCCAAAACAGTGATTTGCTGAGGTGTTCATCCCAGTATTGGCTTCCAAGGTTGCCTTCAACTCCATCCCAGGTCAGTAACTCTAAGAATTAATACTTTTTAAGGTTGAATCCAGTTAATTCTTTCCATGGATGAGATATGACAGTTTCCAATGGTGATTTTATTTTTCAAAGATGTCCTCAAACTCAATATATGGAAGGATTATTGTAGAAATATCTGGAAAGGATTCTGGTTTTGGTTGCAAGAACCAGTCAGGATTTTCATTTGATTCTTTTCTATTATTGTAATTGGCCCAGGCTTCCTTTTCTTCTACCCAGCTGATATCTGTGTCCATTGTCCAAGGATTTTCTTCAAGTAATGGCCATGTATCCATTTTGTAGGATTTGGTGGGTTTGAAAGTGTCAAATGGTAATCAGATTTAAAAAATTTATCAAGTTTTGTCAGATAGAGTCTATGTTGAAGCAGTAATTAGGCTATTTACAACTAAAACTATGACTGTGACACATAGAAAATGGTTTAAAGGAAGGATTCTAATTTAAGATGATGGTTTTATAATATAATAAAAGGGCTCTACTATTTAAGAATAGTGGTGGTGAGCGCTATTGAGAACCCAGGGTGCAGTCTTACCAGTTGTATTACTATAATAAGAGCTACAATAATTGATATTATAATTATACCTGATTTATTACCCAAGAGTAAAACTGTTTTGGACATTTTACTACATAGGGTATTCAAGAGCAGGATGAGGAAACAATTCTGGCTGTGAAAAGCCTCCTTTTTATCCTGAAATAGGGTGGAAAGGGTGCTAGACCTTTCCACGTAGAGGAAGTGAATATTTTTCACTCTCTAAGACAGGCTTGTGGTTTGCAAACAGCCTGTATAGCCTGTATTGGGCTCAGATGTGGCTTTGAAACCACATCTGGGCAGTTTTCACCAATACAGGGTGAAGATTTTCATCTGGGGACCTCGTAGCCTGATTCTGACGTGTATGACGAATAGAATGCTGTACAGAAGCTGTATGGGACCCCAGTATTGACTGACATATGAGGTATTGAAGTAAAAACAAGCTTCTTTGTCTATTTGACACCTCATATTAATGATTATGGGATATTATCCCATGGTAAGGCTATATATGACAGCAAGTGGGAATCTGACCTGAAAACAGCCATAGCTTTGTCAATTCTTGAGATATAAACCTCAGAATTGGTTCAGTCTGTAGCACTGTATGTGCTATACACAATGGTACCTCATTTGATATGGGTATCATTGAATATGGCAAAGTTATCCCATGTACAAGATTTTTGTACATTTGCGTGGTATAGGGAAAAAGCTGTATTGAGCTTATTTGACCCATACCTTCTGTTATAGTTGAGGTATGGGAAAATGGATGACACCATCAGATAGCCCTGATTGTACTCTTTCCAAAAAGACCGCACTTTAAGTATCTCACACTAAAACTGTAGAAGCTGGATGAGAGGTGAATGTTTTGTTCACCCTTATTTGGCCTGAAATTGACCATAGCTCCAGTAATAATGGTGTTAGCTCATTTTGTCTGGTACCATTGGATAGCCCTGGGTTAGAGCTTCATTTTGAATACATATTTGATGGAGTTGAGTCTCTCCTTCTAGAATTTAGATGAGAGGTGAAAATTAAGGTTTATGCTCAGCAATAACTTTCTTATTCCTTGTCCTATGGTGATGGGACTTATATTTTCAGAAAATGGTGAGTTTACTCTTTCCTTTGATAACTTTTGAGCTGATTTGGCTCAGCTCCATGTTCTGGTGGTATCTTGGCTATACCATTGGTTTATCGTATTTTGGCTGTCGTGCTTGTGCTCTGGTTTTGAGTCACAGGCTGACATACCCTCCCTCTAAAAAGTCTCATCATTGATGAGACTGTTCAGTCCTCCTAGAGGCTCTGAATCTCCTTAAATGAAGGTTCCCATCTGGTATGGCATCTTCTTCCAACCATTTGTCCTTATCAGCTGTCTGGTTCTTGAATCTGACTAAGTACTGTCTTTGATCCTTCCCATTAAGTCTGATCTTTCTGGCCCTGATGATTTTACTCACAGGTCCTGGGGAATCCTCCACTTCCACTATCTCTGGTGATGTGAGGATCTTCTTCCTGGAGGGGAATTTGCCCTCCTCAGTTTGGAAATATGGCTTGACCAAACTCACTGGAAAGACTGGGTGTTTCCTGGAAAACTCCTCTGTGAGTTTGACTTCCACTGCATTCTTGCCTACCAACTTAATGATAGTGAAGGGCCCTAAAATGAGTCTCTCATCTTCTTGGGTCCTTTAATATTGTTGAAGTTTAGTGTAGACACTAACACCTGGTCCACTTCCTTAAAGTCAGGTTCCATGTGTGTCTTGTCCCACCTCTGCTTATTATAATCTTTTGCCTCAGCTATGAATTTAGCAGCTGTGTCACAAGCTCTCTTCCACATATCATGGAATTCTTTGGCTGTGGGGTGGATGGTCAGAAGATTCTTCTTCAAGTGATCCACAGGCAACAAGGGATTCCACCCTTTCTCTACCAGTGCAGGTGTTTTTCCTGTGGTAGAGTGCTGACTTGTATTATAAGCCAGTTGGACTGCTGGTAGAAGGGTAACCCAGTCATGGGTATATCCCTCATGGTCCTTATATTCCATGCCATAGGGACAGAACCTCCTAAGGATGTCCTCCATTGTTTGCATCATCCTCTCTGCTAGGCCATATGTTTGTGGATGGTAAGCTGTGGAAAAAGCAAGCTTGGTGCCAAGCATGTCATACAAGTTGGTCCAAAATTCAGATGTGAGTTTTGGGTCCCTATCACTAATGATAATCTTAGGGACTCCACAGGTGGATATGATGTTATTCCAAAATAACAGAGCAGTATCCATGGCTGTATCCTCCTTGTGGCATGGTATACACCTCATGCTCTTGCTGAACGTATCAACTATGATCAAGCAGGCATTGTAGTTTTCTTTGCCTCCTGGGACAAGTCCTGTAACCCAGTCCATGTTGATGGTTTCCCATGGGTGTTTGGGTTCTTTTATATGTTGAAGTAACCCATACTTCTTCCCATGTTTCCTATTTGCCTTTTGTCATGTTTCACAAGTGTTAATGTATTCACTCAACTATTGTTCCCACTTGGGCCACCAAGCTGTGCTTGCTACCCTCTCCTTGGTCCTGTCTTCACTCATGTGTCCAATATAGGGGCAGTCATGGGATTCCTGCAGGATCAAGGAGATGTGGTCTCTTTATACCACTGTGAGTGCACTTGTGTGTTTCTCTCTGTGGTAGAGCAGGCCATCTACAAGGAAGAACTTGTTATCCTTATAGGCCCTCAACCAGGGTTCTTCCAGCTGGGATTCCAGTTCTGGACTTCTGTACTTTTGTTGAAGGAGTTTTAGGAGTATGCCACACTGTTTGTGTTTGGCATAAGACTTCAGTACTGCACTAAACAATTCATTGTGAAGTTCAGAGGAACTTATTCCCAATATGGGAGTCTCTGTCCCCTCTGAATCAGTGTTTCCACTGTCAAGGGTCCCACTTTCTGGTGCCCATTCAGGAAATCTGAAGTTCTTCCTCCCATCTATTTCCATGAAATGGATAGGGATTTTGGCTGCAACTTCAGGGTCATAAGCTGGATTGATCTTGACATTATCCAGTGGCCATCTGCTAAGGCCATCTGCATTGGTATGACTTTTACCTTCTTTGTATATGATGGTCATGTTCCCTCTATACTCCTGGATGGCTATTTGCCATCTCAGCATGTGTCTATTTGTGGCCTTCATGTTCAGTAAAGACTTCAAGGCTGTGCAGTCTGTGTAGACTTCAAAAACTGCACCCTCCAGATAATAATGGGGTTTTTATAGCGCCCAGACAAGACATAGACACTCAGTCTGGGTGGCCCCATACCTGGCTTATGAATTTTTCAGTTGCCTTGAGATTTAGCAAATTACTCATTCTCTTGGTTCACCATCCACAATTTGTCTTTGGTGAAGGGATGCTCCTAGGCCTTGACTACATGCTGCATCTATGTATAACTGGAATGGTAGTTCAAAGTCAGGTAAGATGAGCACAGGTGCATTTGTGAGTTCATATTTGATCCTCTCATATGCATCCCTCCTTTCCTCGGTGATTTCAAAAACTACATCTTTTGAACACAGCTTATATAAACTACTAGTTATGTGGGCAAAATTCTTGATGTGGCTTCTATAGTAGCTAGCAAACGCAAGGAAAGATTGCATCTCTTTGATGCTCTTTGGTACTGGCTTTGGTAGTACTGCTGCTACTTTATTCTGGTCAATTGCCAGAGTAAGACCTGAGACTTTATGCCCTAGAGCCAGTAACTCTTGTTGGCCAAAATTGCACTTTTTAAGTGAAATTTTCAGGTTTATGGGTGTGCATTTACTTAGCCCTCTATCTATGTATTGAACATGGTCTTCCCATGTCTCTGAGTATATAATGATGTCATCAATATATACCACCATCCAGCCTTCCAATATTTCTTCCTGAAATATTGTGTCCATCATCCTTTGGAAGTGGGCTGGTGCATTTTTGATGCCAAATGACATCCTGGTATACTCATATATGCCCATTTGGCATATTATTCTGAGTAATTTCATGGAGTTTTGTTTAACTCCATTTTGGTGGAAGCCTTTCATACAATCCATTTTGGTTATGTATCTGGCTTTTGCCAGTTCATCCAAGGCATGACGTATCGTGGGTATAGGGTACCTGTCTGCTTTTGTGTAGTTATTCAGAGCTCTGAAGTCTCCACACAGTCTATACTTGTCATAATGCCAGGTGATTAGGACAGGAGTGGTTATTTCCACTATTTAATTATGTCCAATCTTCCTGATGACATCCATGTCCAAGAGTTCATTGATATGTTTTTCAATTTCTTTCCTGGTTTCCAGGCTTGCTGGATAAGGAGGTCTCCTAAGCATGGGTGGATAAGGTCTTTCCACATCCAGATATAGTTCTATATCATGGCCTTTGCTCTTGCCTAATGGTTCCTCACCAATGGCAAATGCTGGTCTGTTCTTTCTCAGCATCTTCAGTAAACTTAGTTTTTGTTTACTGGGGAGGGTAGTGCTAAACTGTCCCTCTCTGAATTCATTCAGAAGTTCTTCTAGTGGATCTTGAGAAGATATATGATATATGTCAAGTGAAAATTTCTTTTCCTTGTTGGTGCCAATGGTAATGTGCCTATTTTTACTGTTATAGATATCTATGCCATACATCCTCTGGTAGTCTGTTCCCAGTGAGAATCCTTGGATGTGGACATCATTAAGCACTACAAACTCTGGGTTGAGTCTGATATTACCCTTCCTGTGGGGTATAATTATCTCTTTGATAATTGTACCAATGGAAGTCATCTTCCCTGAGGCACTTTTAAAGTTCTTTGCCTTAGTGGGAAAGAATTGTTTTTCCCAATTTGGGAAGTGGTTATCCAGAAAATGTTTGGCCACTATGGAGCAGTGTTCTCCACTATCAATGATCGGTGGATGCTGAGCATTGTCAATACAGACAGTCATCTTTGTAGCTGTTCCATGTATATATGCCATTCCCTTGGTTGGTGTAACCAGGAATGTTTAGGCATCTTGTGTATGTTTGCAAACGTTTTTGTTGGCTGTATCTTGTGGCATGCCTGCTTCCAACTGTATGTCCTGTATTTCCAGTGGGGTATCCCCTTGGTACTCCACTAGAAATTCTTCTCTTGGGTCCTGTTCATCATCAGATTGTTCTCCGATGGCATCACCCATAGAGTCTGATTCAGAATCCTCTGTTGGGAATTCCTCCTCTGGGACTTTCTCAATGGCATAGACTTTTTTCTTTGCCTTTGGACAGTTGTTGGAATAGTGGTCTGTTGAACCACAATTGTGACAAGAATTTCTCTTCTTTGCCACTTCCGCCACTCTTTCTTTGGATTTGTCTTTAAACTCTACCATGAAAGGTTGTTTCTCTTTGAAACCACTGCTCTTATATGGGGTGAATTTCCCTATATTAGTCCTTTTCCTTATGTCTTGTAAGGTGTTGGCAATGTCATCTAGAGTAAAATTCTGCTTGCATCTGCATTTTACTGCATGCTCTAGTTCTCCTGGCAGTTGTGTCTGGAGTTTGTGATTCCTCATTTGAATGTTCATCTGAGGATCAATGGCTTTAAGCCTCATGGACTGTCTAAGACACCACTCATATGGATCCTTGTCCACAGAGTATTTGTCATTTTCAAATGACATGGTCTTCTGCCATATCCAAGTTCCATTGCTGTACTTTTGGATGACTTGACTCTTCCACCATGGCCAGTTTCTTCTGCCATGGATTTCTTTCATTTCTGTGTACCATATACTAGAATGATCTTTAAGTGTAGTATTCAATCTAGCAGTAATCCAGTAGTGTGGTATGCTTGGTACATTAATGTAGAGTCCATCAATATAATCTATGAGTTCTATATGATCATATTCTCCTGATCCAGAGAATTTGGGCCAGCTTGAGGCCTCAGGAAGGTGTTTCAAGGCTTCCTTCTCTGAATAAGACATTCCATCTCCATCCTGGTATTGTGATGGAGATCTTGCCTTATTCATCAACATGGCATCTGGTTTGATGTCATCTGGTTGATATGAATTCTCCATAACTTGGCCTGGTGGTTCGGGCTTCAAGTTATGGTAGACATTAAACAATTTGTTTATGTCTTGGTCCAGACAATCCCTGTCCCTTTTGCTGTGGTGTTGTTCTTCAAAGACTAGATTCAGTATTTTGTTAGTTTCTTCAGAGGCTTTGCTCAATTGAGCATGTCCTTCCTGAAGATTTTTAACTATTTTTTCCATAGAGTCTTGTAATTTGTTCATCCTCTCATGGCTGGATTCAAGTTCTGCAAACTGCTTTGCAGATTGCTCAGCATATTGGGACATTTGTAACCACAGTGTATCACTGTTGATGTTAATCTCAGATGTGACAATGTTATGTTCAGTCTGAGTGGGGGTAATGTTTCTATTACTAGGACTACTGATTCTAGAGTGGTTTACAGCTACTTCTGGTTCTTGTGCACTTCTTTTACCAAATCCAACAGCTTCTGAATCATAGGGTCTGACTCTTTCCTCCTCTGGTTGAAGGAGGCTTTGTTCTTGACCTTGTTTCCTTGTCTTCTCCTGGAAACTTCCTGGAATTGTGAAGAATGGTGACTCTTGGCCCCTGATATGCTGGTTTCTGAATGGTGTGAAGCCACTGGAGAGCTGATTTGGCCTGCTCCTTGTGAGCCTGAAGGAATATGAGTAGGCCCTGTCTGGGTTAACTGTTCTTCTATAGCTTGGATATTGGCTTGATTCTCCCTTATCTTCTGTGCCCTTGCCTCCAGGAGTCTGAACTGCCTGGTAGGATTCCAACCTTTGGTGATTACCATTAGGTCTTTGAAGTCTATCTCTTTGAGACAGATCTTCTGGCAACTTGCTCCAAGTTCTGCCCAGTGAGATCCCAGGTTGAACCTCTTGTTGTCCATGCTCCATTGGAATAAGTCCTTGAGGAGCTGGTGGAGCTGAAGAACTTGATCCATGTCTTTCCAGTCCTCTGGTTTGAGGTCTCCATTGAATTGGATTTTGAATTGCAGGGTTGATATTATCTCCCTCATTGTTTTGCCATCCACTACTGTCAGGGTGAAACTATGATAAAGGTGAAATAGGCTAAATAAAACTTTAACTATGTTTGTGACACAGTAAAAATGGTTTAAAAATATTTATAAGGGTTTAAAGATAATTAAATTTAAGATTAAAAGGGCTTTACTATATATGATATAGTGGTGGTGAGCGCTGTTGAAAGCCCTGGGTGCAGCTTTATCTGTTGGGTTACAATAATAAAAGACTACAATAATTAAGATTTATAATTATACCTGATTATCAACCAAGAGTAAAACTGTTTTTGACAGTTTACTACGTAGGTTATTCAAGAGCAGGATGAGGAGACAATTCTGGCTGTGAAAGCCTCCTTTTTATCCTGAAATGGGGTGGAAAGGGTGCTAGACCTTTCCACCTAGAGGAAGTGAAGATCTTTTCACTCTGTAGTACTGGCTTGTGGTTTGCAAACAGCCTGTATAGCATTTATTGGGCTCAGATGTGGTTTTGAAACCACATCTGGGCAGGTTTCACCAATACAGGGTGAAAAGTTTCATCTGGGGACCTCACAGCCTGATTCTGACGTGTATGAAGCATAGAATGCTGTACAGAAACTGTATGGGACCCCAGTATTGACTGAAATATGAGGTATTGAAGTAAAAACAAGCTTCTTCATCTATTTGACACCTCATATTCATGGTTATGGGATATTATCCCATGGTAAAGCTGTATATGACAGCAGGTGGGAATCTGACCTTAAAACAGCCATAACTTTGTCAATTCTTGAGATATCAACCTCAAAATTGGTTCAGTGTGTAGCCCTGTATGTGCTCTACACAATGGTACCTCATTTGATATGGGTATCATTAAATATGGCACAGGTATCCCATGTACAAGAATTTTGTACATTTGCATGGTATAGGCAAAAAGCTGTATTGAGCTTATTTGCCCCATAACGTTTGTTCTAGTTGAGCTATGGGGAAATGGATGACACCATCAGATAGCCCTGATTGTGCTCTTCCCAAAAAGACCCCACTTCAAGTATCTCACACTAAAACTGTAGAAGTTAGATGGGAGGTGAATGTTTTGTTCACCCTTATTTGGCCTGAAATTGACCATAACTCCAGTAATATTGGTGCTAGCTCAGTGTGGCTGGTACCATTGGATAGCCCTGGCTTAGAGCGTTATTTTGAGTACCCATTTGATGGGGTGAAGCCTCTACTTCTAGATTTTAGATGAGAGGTGAAAATTAAGGTTTATGCTCAGGAATAACTTTGAGCAGGAATAACTTTGTTATTTCTTGTCCTATGGTGATGGGACTTATGTTTTCAGAAAGAGGTGAATTTCCTCTTTCCTTTGATACCTTTTGAGCTGATTTGGCTCAGCTCCATGCTTTGGTGGTATCTTGGCTATACCATTGGTTTGTGGTATTTTGGTGTCATGCTTGTGCTCTGGTTTTGAGTCACAGGCTGACAACTACTGTGTCCAAGGTGTCCTCTTTCAGGTCTTCTGGTTCTGGACAAACCTTCTCTGTCCTCTGGTTGGTTCCTTTGGAAGCCAAGATCTCTGAGGTGTACAGGTGACATGTTAGTGTTTGCAAGCAGTCAAAAAATTTATGTTCTTAGGGTATTTACCTTTGACTGTGCCTTGTACAAATTTGTTGTCTGCTGATTTGGGCAATTTACCTTTAGAGGTTACAACTCGGGTAATTATAGTAATCTTCCCTGTACAAGTTATCAAGGTTGGTTTACCTTGTATTGAAGCAGAATTTCGCGGTTTTCTACTCTTCTGTGTGGCAATGGGTGTCAACTTCTTTGCTGTTATCAGGCCGTCACTGTGCCTCTTTCCTTTGCCTTTGCTGCCCTCTGGTTCTGAGGGTGTCACTGGTGTGTTGGCCTGTGACTGGCTTTCAAGTGGTATGAAGTTATCTTCCACTGAATCAAAAAAGGAAAAAGAGGGCTTAATGTCAGTTAAGACTTCTTAAAATGCTGTTTGAACGTCTAAGAATGGCCTCTGAGCTTGTATATTACTACAATATGCCCTTGTAAAATGACAGTGTAATAGAATCAACAATTCCATGTCAGAAATACAGCTTACTGATATTTCATATACTGTTTGTATACCAATATCTCACAGATTAATTTGAATTAGCAAGTATAATCTGTCAAAAGTGGTGTATAACAGGGAAATTGAGTTAACAATATTTCCAACCACGCCTCAACTGTTGGTTTATCAGTATGAGGTGTCTTATCTTCATTAAAACATAATAATTTATTAATGGCTTAAGTGTTTTTATATGTAAAACATGCCAAAAATAAGGGTCTTGTGGTTATTAGCCACGTGACAGATACTCTTGAAATATGAGGATAAAGTGGTATATATACCAAAAAAACAAATATATATATATATATATATAATATTTTTAAGAAATATTTTTGCCTAAAAAGATTGTCAGAAAGTGAGAAATAAGAGAAAAAACTCACTTATAAGGTTCCAAAAAAGGTTTAAAACATGGCCAGGCCCCCAAAATGTCAGATATAGTCTATGTTGAAGTAGTAATTAGGCTATTTACAACTAAAACTATGACTGTGACACATATAAATTGGTTTAAAATAAGGATTTTAATTTAAGATGATGGTTTTATAATATAATAAAAGGGTTCTAATATTGAAGAATAGTGGTGGTGAGTGCTATTGAGAACCCAGGGTGCAGTCTTACCAGTTGGATTACTATAATAAGATGTACAATAATTAAAATTATAATTATACCTGATTTATTACCCAAGAGTAAAACTGTTTTGGACAGTTTACTACGTAGGGTATTCAAGAGGAGGATGAGGAAACAATTCTGGCTGTGAAAAGCCTCCTTTGTATCCTGAAATGGGGTGGAAGGGGTGCTAGACCTTTCCACGTAGAGGAAGTGAAAATATTTCACCCTCTAGGACTGGCTTGTGGTTTGCAAACAGCCTGTACAGCATGTATTGGGCTCAGATGTGGTTTTGAAACCACATCTGGGAAGTTTTCACCAATACAGGGTGAAAATTTTCATCTGGGGACCTCACAGCCTGATTCTGACGTCTATGACGCATAGAATGCTGTACAGAAGCTGTATGAGACCCCAGTATTGACTGAAATATGAGGCATTGAAGTAAAAAAAAGCTTCTTTGTCTATTTGACACCTCATATTAATGATTATGGGATATTATCCCATGGTAAGGCTGTATATGACAGCAGGTGGGAATCTGACCTGAAAACAGCCATAACTTTGTCAATTCTTGAGATATCAACCTCAAAACTGGTTCAGTGTGTATCCCTGTATGTGCTCTACACAATAGTACCTCATTTGATATGGGTATCATTAAATATGGCAAAGTTATCCCATGTACAAGATTTTTGTACATTTGCGTGGTATAGCCAAAAAGCTGTATTGAGCTTATTTGCCCCATAACTTCTGTTATAGTTGAGATATGGGAAAATGGATGACACCATAAGATAGCCCTGATTGTGCTCTTTCCAAAAAGACAGCACCTTAAGTATCTCACACTGAAACTGTAGAAGGTAGATGAGAGTTGAATTTTTTGTTCACCCTTATTTGGCCTGAAATTGACCATAACTCCAGTAATATTGGTGCTATCTCAGTTTGGCTGGTACCATTGGATAGCCCTGACTTAGAGATTCATTTTGAATACCCATTTGATGGGGCTAATCCTATCCTTCTGGATTTTAGATGAGAGGTGAAAATTCAGGTTTATGCTCAGAAATAACTTTGAGCAGGAAAAACTTTGTTATTCCTTGTCCTATGGTGATGGGACTTATATTTTCAGAAAGTGGTGAGTTTCCTCTTGTTTTTGATAACTTTTGAGATGATTTGGCTCAGCTCCATGTTTTGGTGGTATCTTGGCTATACCATTGGTTTATGGTATTTTGGCTGTCATGCTTGTGCTCTGGTTTTGAGTCACAGGCTGACAAGTTTCTTTATGAAAATAGTTTCAGGGTAGGTTTAATGGTTTTTGGATGATAATTTTGGGTAAGAAGTTGGTTATTCCTCTTTGATAAGGGAGGAGGTCACTGCCTAGTGATCTTATGGTTAGTTGTTGTTTTTTTTGGTGAGTGAAATTATTGATTTGAGTTGATGAGAATTGATATTCCTCTTTGAGAAGGCAGGAGGTCACTGCCTTATTATTTTTTTTGATATTGATGGAGTATACTTAAAGTGCCAAAGGTGCTGTTTATTGAAATCTTCATCTTCTGGCAACCAAAGAAATTCTTCATTGATAACTTGGTATTCTTTCATTTATTCTTCCCCATAAGATCCAAAATTTTGTGGATTAGCCATGGTGGAGTTATTGATAACTTTTTTTGGTAAGTTTTTTTTTCATATATATTTTGGAAATACTATTTGTTTATGAATTTATTCTTTTTTAAGGCAGGAAGTCTGTAAGATTTGTCCATGAAATATTTGACAATATTACTATTAATAAACAGTCCTAGACTGTTCTTATGAAATATAAAAAAAAAGTTTTTATAACAACAATTAAATAATTAACTACTTAATTATTTCTTTTACTTGCTATACACTACTAGTGATTATAGCAGTAAGCAGTAATTGTCTACAACAATCAATTACTAGAAAAATTTAAGAATAAAACTTCTTTATTAAAAGAATACAATTATTTTGATATATAATTATCTTTTGCAAAAATATTATAGAAATAATCCTTGAAGAAAACTATTACTAGAGAAAAACTTTAAGAATTAAGACAAAACACTCACGCATACTCCAAAGAGCTTATTAAATGATAATGGTAGAGAAATTTGATGGATAATTGTTGATTTAAAGGATCAAAATTGATTTATAACACGATTACAACAATATATAGTTGATTTCTATGATTTAAAATCTTTCTGATTGATTCTGAAAGAATAAAACACTTAAGAAAAGATTAAATAATACTTACTTTTTGGTAATAATGGTATAATTGAATAATGTGATGGTTTTAGAAAAAACAGCAAGAGGAGGCCTCTTTCAAGTCAACAACAGCTCACAGAGGTGTGCCATGGAGAAACCTGAAAACCAAGTGAGTGAAAAAACAATAAAACCTTTTGGATTATTGTTTGCATCATATGTTGTCACATAAGATTATCATAATTACTTAATTGATGTTTTTACATGACTACCAACCCATTTATGGTTAATAATAAAAGGATTAACAGCTGTAAATATTCTTTTATTTAAGAATAATAATTGATTTCTCAAATTTATCAGTTTTAGTGGAAATTTTATCACAGAGTGTATTTTCTGTGAATTTTTGAAGATTCAGTGTTTCATGTGGAATCATCAAAAATAGACTATAAGTAAAACTTTTAATTTTACTTATAAAAGTATGATAATTTTTGGTTTTTATATTAAATATACTATTTGTAATTAGTAATCAAAGTTTCAGAAATATTCATTAAGAATTTTATTTTGAATTTAAGAAGTTTTTACCTCATTTCTGCCTAGAATTGCAAATAATGCTATATTGCTGGTTGCTATGAGATAAATCAATGTATACTAGTCCAAAAAGGTCCCAAAAGGTTTTAGCTTACCAATTAGGCCAAGATCAGCCATGGATCCAAGCTTTGGAGCTGTCCACATCTCAGAGGCCTCGGAAATTGGGTACCCTGGCTCTCTTTGATGTCTTTTGTCCCCCTTGACTATTTTTCATGTCAAAATAGAAATTCAAGCTTCAAGTGGATATCCATTATGGGTGTACCAAAAGTGCATGTAAGAATACCATTACATTAAGTGCCACAAAAATCCATAACACTATTCTTAGTGTATATGTAACATGGTATTTCTCACCTTCCCATTATTTTGGTGTGAAATTGAGAAAAACAAAAATTTTCACAATTCTTTTATGTGGTATTGAAGTATTTTCCAAATTACCACCTCTTAGAGTTAGTTTAAGCTTATTCACTTTATAGATTTACCCTAGGTAAATGTTTGTGTAGAATCCAAATCTGGTCTTAAATCCATGGATTTACTTACTCACAAAAACATTATGCATCTTTTCTGAAATAAAAAATGATGAATTTTGCCTATGTGCATGACTTATGTGTTATGCAAAGTTCAAAACCTATTTTGAAAGATGGTTGTGGCCTATTTGGGCATGTGAAATATATCTCAAGGCTCACAAAGTCACTGCCCTGTGTTTTTTTGTTTTACTTGAAAAAAGGAACTAATGATACATTTTATGAAGGATACTTATACATTATTAGAGAAAAGATCTTGATTTTGTTGACTTTATTTAGAGTTGAACTCCCCCAAGTGCTAAAGGTGAGTGTCAGCTGAGCGATCTGGCCAAAATAAGGTCTTTGAGGGCTTCCACAAAGGCATTTCATTCTTCAATTTATGGCTCTGATGGAAATTCTGACCACCATAAGTCTTCATCAATGAATATATATCCATATCCAACCCATTTAAATCCTCCCGTTTGATATTTTGATCCATTCAATCCAAGGTACCATTGGGCCAAAATTTGATGGAAGTAGAGTCCTCTTCGTGTTAATATTACCATTGAAAATGTTTCATCCCAGAATGGATTTGAGAGGTTTCCTTTGATTCCCTCTTCAGTTAATAGCTCTGGGAATTAGATTTTGCTCAAGTTTACTCCTGGAAGGTGACATAAATATTTGTCTTCACATAAAATGTCTTGAGATTCATCCCCATAAATGTCAGCCTGTGACTCAAAACCAGAGCACAAGCATGACAGCCAAATACCATAAACCAATGGTATAGCCAAGATACCACCAAAGCATGGAGCTGAGCCAAATCAGCTCAAAAGGTATCAAAAGAAAGAGGAAACTCACCCCTTTCCAAACACACAAGTCCCATCATCATAGGACAAAGAATGACAAAGTTATTCCTGCTCAAACTTGTTGCTGAGCATAAACCATAATTTTCACCTCTCATCTGAAATACAGAGTGAGAGGCCTAACCACATTGAATGGGTATTCAAAATGAATCTCTAAGTCAGGGCTATTCAATGGTACCAGCCAAACTGAGCTAGCACCATTATTACAGAAGTTATGGTCAAATTCAGGCCAAATAAGGGTGAATAAAGTATTCACCTCTCATCTAACTTCTACAGTTTTAGTGTGACATACTTAAAGTGGGGTCTTTTTGGAAAGCGCACAATCAGGGATATCTGATGGTTCCATTAATTTCCCCATATCTCACCTAGAACAAAGGTTATGAGGCAAACAAGCCCAATACAGCTTCTTGCCTAAAGCACACATGTACAAAAATCTTGTACATGGGATAACTTTGCCATATTTAATGATAACCATACCATATAAGGTACCATTGTGTAGATTACATACAGGGATACACAACAAACAAATTTTGAGGTTGATATCTCAAGAACTGACAAAGGTATGGCTGTTTTAAGGTCAAAATCCCACAGTTTAGCCAATACAGCCTTACCTCAGGATAATATCCCATAACCATAATTATGAGGTGTCAAACTGACAAAGAATCTTGTTTTTACTTCAATAACTCATAGTTCATTCAATACTGGAGTCCCATACAGGTTCTGTACAGCATCCTATGCGTCATACACGTCAGAATCAAGCTGTGTGGTCCCCAGACGAAACGTTTCACCCTGTATTGGTGAAAACTGCCCAGATGTGGTTTCAAAACCACATCTGAGCCCAATACCGTCTATACAGGCCTGTCTTAGAGAGTGAATAATCTTCACTTACTCTATGTGGAAAGTTCTATCAGCCTTTCCACCAAATTTCAGGATAAAAAGGGGCCTTTTCACGGCCAGAAACGTTTTCCTTATCCTGCTCTTGACTTCCTAAGTAGTATAAATGTCAAAAACAGTTCTATTCTTGGAAAAGAAACAGGTATACTTCTAATTTTAAGTATTGTAGACTTTATTATTGTAATCAAACAGGTAAATCTGCACCAAGGATTTTCAATAGCGCTCACCACCACTATTCTTCAATAGCAAAACCCTTCTATTTTAATAATAAACCATTATTATACTTTATTACCCTTATTTTTAATATTTATAACTGTGTCACAGTCATATTTAAAGCTGTAATTAGTCCACTTAAAGCTTCATCATAGACTCAGCCTGACATTTTGGGGGCCTGGCAATGCTTTTTTGATCTTTTTGGACCTTAAAGGTAAGTTTCTTCACTTAATTTTCTTTATTCTGACATTCTGTTTTGCCTTTTTAGGTGTAGAAACTCTTGAAAATACATAGTATAAGTCTTATTGTATTCTTTTTTGAGCGATATATGTCTTATATCAAGTTTTATTTATGAATATTATTAATATTATTACGTGGTTAAGAGCCATTAATATCTTTTTTCTGGTGTGTTTTATATATAAAAACACATTAAGCAATCAATACAGTCCAAATTTTCATTAAATAAGGACACCTCTTACTGTAAAACCAACACTTGAGGCGTCGTGAGGTGTATTGTTAATTCAATTACCTTCTTATACAGATTATACATGCTAATTACAGGTTGAACTGTAAGATAATGGTACACAAACAGTATACCAGGCATCTGTAAGCTGTAATTCTGACGTGAAATTGTTAATTTAATTACACTGTCATTATACAGGGCATATTGTAGTAACATAAAAGCCCAGAGGCCATTCTTAGATCTGCAAAAAGCATTTTAAGAAGTCTTAACTGACTATAAGCCCTCTTTTCCTGTTTGATTCAGTGGAAGAAAACTACATCCCACTACAAACCCAGTCACAGGCCAATACACCAGTGACACCCTCAGAACCAGAGGGCAGCAAAGGAAAAGGAAAGAGGCACAGTGAAGGCCTTATCACAGCAAATAAGTGGACACCAATAGCCACCCAGAGGAGTAGAAAGCCATGAAACTCTGCTTCAATACAAGGTAAACCAACTTTAACAACTTGTACAGGGAAGATTATCATAATTAACCCAGTTTTAACCTCTAAAGGTAAATTGCCCAAATCAGCAGACAACAAATTTGTACAAGGCACAGTCAAAGGTAAATACCCCAAGAACATAAATTTTTTGACTGCTTGCAAACACTAACATGTCACCTGCATACCTCAGAGACCTTGGCTTCCAACGGAACCAACCAGAGGACAGAGAAGGCTTGTCCAGAACCAGAAGACCTGGAAGAGGACACCTTGGAAACAGTGGTGGATGGCAAGACAATGAGGGAGCTAATATCAACCCTGCCATTCACACTTCAATTCAACAGAAACTTCAAACCAGAGGACTGGAAATACATGCATCAAGTTCTTCAGCTCCACCAACTCCTCAAAGATTTAATTCAATAGAGCATGGACAACAAGAGGTTCAACCTGGCGTCTCACTGGGAAGAACTTGGAGCAAGTTTCCAGAAGATCTGTCTCAACGAGATAGACTTCAAAGACCTTATGATAATCACCAAAGCTGGAATCCCACCAGGCAGTTCAGACTCCTGGAGGTGAGGGCAAACAGGATAAGGGAGAGTCAAGCCAATATCCAAGCTATAGAAGAACAACTGATCCAGACAGGGCACACTCAGATTCCTTCAGGCTCACAAGGAGCAGGTCAAATCAGCTCTCCAGTGCCTTCCCACTGTGGGAACTCCTCTGCGTGTGGGATAAATTGAGGCAGTACCTGGAAGGGGAAATTACAAGAAAACAGTTTTGAATTGCTGTTTGAGACTTGTAACCCTTGCTCTGCTCGTGTGCTAGAATAATCTAGACTGCCCTTCCTAATATGCTAAGTTATCTTTACTGAGTTCACCAAATCAATTTTATTATTGATAGTGGCTTGATCAGAAAATATTAGACTCAACAATCTCTAATCAGACTTTGCTCTACTCAAAACAATGGCTATTTAAAACCTTAAAAAATAAATTCTTTTTAAAACTTTCAGCAGGCTGAGTGGATTCCTCCAGATGATAGTACAACAATATATAAAATAATATAATGACTAAAATAAATGAAAAAAAAAACAGGAAACACTATCTTCTAATACAAAATCACAAAATATTCTTTTCTTGATAATTCTTTAATAGATATAAAAACTAATAGCTAGGATAACAACAATCTTCAATTCTCTGAAATAATAAACTTGCAAGGGATAAAAAATATTTCAAGCCCTTTTGATGTGATGGATGGGATAATACTCTAATAATTGCTAATAATTTAGTATAATATGGGTAGTTTAATGTTATGTTTTGTGTTTTGATTTAATAATATATTATATGATCTCTTATGGTTCTTTTTTTTTGATAATAATACTAGCTAACTGCTTTAGGTTTAATATTAATCTTAACTAAACACTAAAGTATTTAATTTTATTTTGTTGCTTGATGATAATTTATTAGGGATTACCCAATAAATACAAGTCCACTTTAATTTTAAAAGTAGTAAAATTACTTTGGTTGTGCAGGTTTTGTTTTAAAACAAGCAAAATTACTCTCTTTGAGGAAGTTTTCAACAAAAACTAGCCCAAAACTAATTATAATGGTTAGGTCTTATTTTAAAGCCTACAAAATTACTTTGGTTTGATGGTTTTATTTTAAAACTCTCTAAAAATTACTTTTAAGGATTTAAACACTAAACTCCAGAGACGCCTTGCTCATGAGCTTCAAGCTTTAAGATCCTAATTAAATAAGGCACTAGTCTACCTGCTAGTAAGGGATGAATTAAAGTCTTTTCACACTATTGGTTCTCTTGATCTATGTCAACAACGAACCTCAGTTACTAGGCTTAATTTATCAAAATTTCTAGTATACCTCCTAGAAGAGGGATCAGAAAAAATAAATTCAATTTACAATTTCTAGATGGGGAAAAAGGAAAAAGTGGGAGAGAGGGCCTCTATTTATAGCCGTGGGGCCCTCCATAGGAGTGCAAAAAAGAGGGGACTTAGAAATTTTCAGCCTCTGGTGGCTGTGCAAACTTTAATTGTGGATTTTCAGGGCAACGTGTTGTGACGTGACATGAGTCTGGATTTCTGACCAATCAGATTGCTTCCCTTGACTTTTCCTAATGATGTGACGTGTTTCTGACCAATCAGATCCATTCATTCTTATCTCTCCCATTTACATGTGACATGTGGCTGTGTAATACAGTTAAACCTTAATTTCTGGCCCTGGAACCCTTATCTCCATGTATTACTCAATTGATTACTAATCTGTCAGCTGATTTTCCTGTATTATAGTCTTCTGCCTTCCTGTATTACTCATTGACCTATACTACCTGTATTCTTCCTGAAAATTCCTAAATCTTTTATATTCCTTCCAAAATTCAGTCCCACTCTTCATCTCTGCAGCTTCAATCAGAACTTTGGGGGTTACATTCACAGAAAAGTTGATGTAATATGGCCTTTCTAATTCAACAATAAATTATTTCAGTCTTCAAAAATTAATCATTTAATTATCTAAAGGAACTCAATGATGCTTATCCCCTCTTTGGGTGGTTCATAACAGCAAAAACACATGAAATTTCCCAAAATTGATACTTCAAAAGTGTTTTGTACCACACCTTGAATCCTCTATGTCCCCTATGATGCCTACTACTCTGCTCTTTGTTAATTGGCATCCTCATTGTGACTCTGATTATATTAATCACCCAATTGCTTATATTTAAGCATATTTAAAAAAATTATATTAAAAAATTATTTACATAGAAAATTGAAAAATGTCTTTGATTTGGGTACTGTCCATCACAATTATGTGTTGGATAGTGCAGTGGGGTGACACTGGAAGAGCAAATCTGTGGTCAATTTTCCTTAATGAATATATCATTTGTGTTATTCCATGTTTATTTTACTGTTACTTTTCCTCAAAGGTGATTTCATACTATTGATATCCTCTTTCATATAAATAATTACCATAAAAATGGAAAATTTATTCAGCTGAACTGTCATGGTATACCACATCCCCCTCTCCATTTAATGCTGTCCCCAGCATTCCAAGTGAAGCTGAATGAATTATACTATGACATCCACAATATAGTCTTTGATGTCCTACTGATATTCTTTTCCTATCCATCATCAAAATATATTCAAAGATAAAAAAAAGAAATGATCCTCTTAAATAATTTCCACTAATCCCCCAAAACTTAACATCATAAGGTGTGATGTAAAGAAACAAGCACCACCCCTTATTTTTTATATGTTTTCATTACAAATACCAGGTCAACCATAACAATAATACTAATAAAAAAACAAATTATAACACTAAACATAAAAGAGATCCCTTCATTAGTATATCTTTTTTTTTTTTTGAGAATAGAGGGGTTGAAACCCCTCTCCATTTAAAAAATAATCATAGCCTCTTCCAAAACAAACTACATCATACTTCAATCGAAAACAAACACAAGGTATATCCCTTTTACTCTAAACAAAAATAACCATAAAAATGAGGAAAAAATAAAATAAAAAAACAATGATGCACTTTTATGTCTTGCTCAGGACCCTATATTTATGGAAAGGGTAGCATACCCCTCTCCATTTGATAAAAAAACCATATGCATATCCAATAAACAGAAACCAGTTGAGCACTCTAAAATTGATACTCCAAGTCTTTCTTATCTTTCTTATTACCCTTGATATCAATTAATACTTCTTTTTATATTGTTATTGTTCATACTCAAGAGAATCTTTAACTTTAAATAGCGCCCTGACACTATATAGTGGTCGTCACCAAGGACATAACTTTAATCAACTCAAAGTTATTTCCCCTCATCAGACTATGTCTGACCTTGGCTGCTTAGAGTATGTGCTTATCAATATGAATTTACACCTAGTCTGCCGGTCCAAGTACCACCTAATGCAGGGAGGCCATTAAAGATCATCAATTTTTGAATCAATAATGTCTACAAACTCAAAGTTATAAATGAATCAAAGCTTGTGAAGAAGATTTGAAAAGCTTATTGTAGTAATGTATGTAGAGTGCTTTTAAAGATTAAATAAAATAAAAAAATAAATGTTTTATGTAATAGAAGCTTCAAAAGTTCCCTTTTGTAGATACAGGGATAAATAAAATATATATATAAAAATACAACATAATTATGAAAAAGAAAACTGATAAATTAAATGAGTCATGAGGAACAAATGCAATAAAATTAAAACAACAGTTTAGAGTCTTGTTTGGGACTAAACTGAAGGTAAACAGCACCCTTTTTTGGACTTATGTCTTTCAAATTTAAAAGACATTTCACTTTTAAATTTATGATTAAAAAAGATAAATAACTGTTTTTTGATTTTATGCTTGAGAACTCTGAGAGGAAGAGGAATTTTCTCTTGAGGATTTTTATAAGTAAGTTTCAGATTAACTTCAATTTTATTTCTTGCAGCAAGTTCATTATTTTGATTTCTGATGAAAAACTTTCTGGTTTTTGTATTTCTAGTGACTTTTCTTTCTCTAGAAATATGGATTGGTTTATTTGAAGGGTTATAATGCAGAATTTTAGGCATATGGCCTGGGGGAATGGTATTTTCTTGTGGAAGTTGAGGGTTGGTCGACTCTAATCTCTGGGCCAAACTTGTTGTTTCAACTTGTTGGTTGTTCACATTAAAGAATGCATCATACAGTTTTAATATTTCTTTTTCTTCAGAGGTTAACTGATCTTGACTTGCTTGCTCTGAAGGAGTAAAAAGTTGGTTTTCATCATCTTCTTTCTTCAAAATTCCCTCAAATGACTTTTTGTCCATTTATTTTGAGAATTTGCCTTCATAATTTGAGGATTCATGAATTCTTCCATGCAAGTGGGGAGTTTGAGGATTTATATTGGAATTTAGATTAAGTTCTTGGATATGGAGAGGAGAAGCCTCCTGATGTGTACTTGATGCTTGAGGTTGAGATAATACTTCATTATCCCAAGGATTTCCTTTGAATATTTCTTTCAGAAGTGCTTGGATTTCTTCTTCTGGCTTGGAAAAGGTGTGTGTATTGTTTAAGTTATTCTCTTGGTTGAAAGGTCCAGAAAATGGGTCTGGAATATCATTTATAAATAAGTCACTTTCAGATGCTAATGTCTCCTGAATTGGTTTCTTGTCCCTCTCAAACAGATTGAATGTTTTTGATTGCCTGATGTTGAATAATTCTTGATTTTCTTCTGAAGAGTCTTCATTAAATTTATGAGTGTGTTCCATATCATAAATTCCCTCTGAATGGAAGGTGTTTACTTTGAAGGTACTCAGACTGTTTTCCCCCTCCTCCTCTTCTTTTGAGAGGTAAAATTCTCCCTTTTGCTTCATTTCTTCTTCTCCTTCTATCTCAATATCTTGTGAATTTTCCCTTTCTTCATCTTCTATTGATGACATATGAATACTCTTTATAACAGAAAAGTAATGACAAAAATTCTTTCCCAAAATTAAGTGGTTTAATGCTCCTTCAACTGTAAATGGTAAGTAAATGGTTTCATCAGTTGGCATCACAATCTGTACTTTTTTCATTAAAATTTTATGTTTTGTTTTATTTTTCTTCTTGGGCTTCATTCCAATACATAATCCAATTTTCAATGGCAAAATATTTTCTTCTAGGCTTGGGTTCATAATTGCCATAACAGGATATTCCTCCCATCCCACTCTAACATAGATTGGTGAGTTGAGTTCCTCAAACTGACTTACATCTTCATTATTGGTGTTTAATTCTTTATGCTCATCTTTTCCTTCAATTTTATCTTCTTTAATACTAAGGTAATTTACTTTACTGCATGACTGATAATTTGTTTCTATGTTTTGTTCCTCCTGGGATGAAGATTCATTTTCAATGGGATTGGAATTTGTCATATTTAGTGTATGCTCTTCAAGGCTTGGATTAATTGGAGGATTGCCTATTTGATGAGTTTCTTCTTGAATGAGGTTATTAAAAGATAAATCTGAATTTATTTGTTCATTATTCGGATTTTGATTTTCAACTTGTGAATCTTCCTTGAGCTTTTCTTGCATCCTCTTGTTTTTGAATTTATTGAACAAATTTTGTGTAAATTTTATTGAAGCACCAGATGTCACTCTCAACAAATCCATGGGTGAAATACTATGCTTTGGTTTTGAAAATATAGCTTCTACATATGGTTTGTAGAATTCAGAAACAGGATTCAGTTTCTTATTACAATAAAAACCATTTTTACCACACACAGGTGAGAAACTATTAACTAGCTGTTTTGGCTGAAAGCCTTTCTTTTGTACTAGTTCCACTGGGGTGGAAGCTTCCATGTTAGAGCTACGAGTATTCTCAGATGTTTGAGGGTAATTAGGGCTTATATTATTGTTTGTGCTAATTTTCAATTCATTGCTAGTTACTTCAGCTTTGGAATTCTTGAGATGAATTTCTGGATTATGTTTCATAGGCACTTGATTTTCTTCTCTTCTTGACTTTCCTTGAGGTAACTCTTCAAATCTTCTAATTCTGCTTATATTATTTATCTTCCATTCTTCAATTTGAGTAGAATTACACAACTCAATTCCTCTGGGCGGTCCTGTGTGCCATCCTTTTGATTCAGGTGTACATATTGGTATGCACAATCTTCTTCCATCAGACTCTTTGTAACTCAGAATTTCACCTTGTTGTTGAGAGTATTCAAGTCTAATACCATTGTCAGCAAGGAATGGTCTTCCAATAACTGTGTGAACAGCACCCCTGGCTACAAAGAAGTGAATTCTTCTTTCATCTCCAGATGGTAAGACAAGTAAAGTATTTTCTGATAATCCCACAATTGCTGTGCTGTGTCCTCCAATACCTCTAAGCCTCATGTTCAGAACCCTCATTGGTAATCTTGCTTTAATGGATTCCACTTCTGGTATTATACTGAGTTCAGCTCCAGTATCTACTAATGCTTTTACTATATGTTCTTCTTGCCCAACTGATACCTCAATCATTCCAAGGGGACAAGAGTAATGCATTTTATCTTGAATGGTTATTTCTTGAGTGGTTGTTTGCTCCTGACTGTTGATTGATTTGAAAGACATTAAGTATTTCCTTTCTTTATCTGAAAGAAACTTTAATTCTTGCATAAATTTGGGTGAGATTGTGACTATTTCTTCTAATGTGAGGTTAATTTTCTGATCCATGACCTTCTTCATGACTTTTTCAATTATTGATCCTTCTTCTTCAATTAAAGGCTTTCTATTTACTTCCACCTTTGGTAGTTTGATTAGTGCTTTCTTATCAATATCCTTTTCTTTAGCTGGTGCAGTAGGCTTGGGTTGGGTTGGTTCTGGTGGTTTAATAACCTCTTGTGGCTTTGATGATTTATATTTTGTAGGTATTATTACCTTCTCTTCTTCAGCTTCTTCTTCTTCAATGAATCCACCAGGAATACTTGTCTTCTTTTTTATGGTGTCTTTGGGTTGAATAGTCTCTTTTGAGGGAAGGGGTTGGGATTTAGATTTCTCTTGATTTTCAATCCTTTGCTTTGTGTTTCTCAAGCCATAAGCATACCCAAAAGGTTCTTCTAATCCTGTGGAGATGCATGGTGGTTCCCAATCACCCCAATTGTCCATTGATATAAAGGCAGTTGATTTTTCCTTTTTCTTTTGTTCTTCCTCTTTGGTCTTTTCCTCTAACTTTCTTTTGAGTTCCTCTTGTTCCTTGTGAAATTCTCTGACTAAATATTTTGGTGGAAATTTTCCATCATTGGGGACCCTTTCCCAATTGGGATATAAATAATTGAAACCTTGTCTGATAACCCATTTCTTGTTTTGATCCTCCACTAGTTCACTACATCTTCCAACTGAATGACCTTCTTCCATGCAATAGTAACATTTAACAGAAAACTTTGGTACATTCTGTGCTGGAACATAGGGTACACTTCTGTTTGGTGGTGGAGCAACATTATCTCTTGATCTAAATCCTTGATTGTTTGACTGAGGGTTATTAATTATTTTCTTTTGGGGTGTAGCCACATTAGTTAATTCATTCAATTGATCCATGAACTGTTTTACATCTTCATTTTCAGCAGGTGCCTCCTCCTTGACTACTTCCTTTTGTTCTTTCAGGGTTTTTGTAAGTTCTTTCATTTTCTTAAGGGCTTCTTGCATTCCTGGAAATACCTCTTCCTTGAATTGAACTCTCCTTTCCTTATTCTTTGATTCTTTCTTTTCAGCTATCCTTGAGGGTGAAAGTCTTTTGGTGACTAATACTCTTGCTTCCAATTCCTGTTCAATGTACTTCTTCAAGATCTTCATTGGTGGTATGAGATATCCTCCATCTTCTGCTCTAACCATGACATTCTCCTTTATCATTTCTTTACTGATAGCTCCTTTTATGTCTGCAGAGAGACAGTCAAACAGATCCTCATGAAACATATTATCTTGAGGAATATATTTATATCTTAAAAGGTATGTAATAATTGTCTCATATTCTCCCATAAATCTTTTATACTGTGAAAGATTACTGATTCCACCTTCATCCTGTGTATCATTGAATAGCTGTACAAGGGAATCCTTTCTATATCTTCTTTCAGGTTCAACTCTCCCCCATTTTGTTATAAGGTCCTTTTTAAGCTGCGTCCAATTTCCTTCTTCATATCCTGGCATAGCTTCTATTGCATCACTAATTTTGGAATCTGTTGTCCAAAAGGCCATCTGCATTGCCAGATCTTCCTCTGTTGCACCTTCAATTTGGGCTATTCTTTCAATCTTCTTGATAAATTTTTCAACTTCTTCACCATTGAAATTGAGGTTGTAATTCTTTGCTTTAATTTTTACTACTGATCTTTCTTTCCTTGGGATCTCTTGTTGTAGTGGACTTGGATGTGTTGGTGTTGAAACAAAAACTCTCCTTGGAATATTTGATGGTCTTGACTCTGTTGCTGGAGTAGATGTTGCTCTAGGTCCAGGTGTTGGTGATATTGGTGATTCTTCTGGTCTAACATGTCTAGGTAAGCTGGATTCATTAGGGCTAGCCCCTGGTGTATATGATGTGGATTCTCTTCTCTTTCCCTTCTTTTTACTTAGATGATTGATAGTATCCTGCAACTTTTGTGCCATTTGCTCTTGTGTCTCTTTGAAAAGCCTCATGAGATATTCACTCTGATCTTCTTCTTCACTTTCCTCCTCATACTGTCCTTCTACAGTATCCTCAGGTAATGGTGGTAATTTTGATGTGGACTGATCCATGGTCTCTACTTTATAAATACTCCCTCCTGACTCCTTTGATTTATTTATTCCCTTTCTTGATTCTTGGATGAGATTAAAGAAGAACTTCCTTATCTTCTCCTTTTCCTTTTCTTCTGTTCTTGGTGTTGGGATAAGATCACTATATTCTACTTGAGATTCTTGTGCTGATGGTGTTGAGTTCTTAAAAGGATAATAATAATGATATGAGGATGATGATTATTGATGAGATGATGGGGAATTATGATATGATGATTTTTGATTGGTGGATTCCAGTTTTTGAGAGATATTTATTTTGTTAATTTTATTGTTTTGAGATCAAGCTGAAGAGATGCTAAGGGTATTCCAATCTGACATGCCACTGTTGAGACACCAGATGTGGGAACTCCTCTGCGTGTGGGATAAATTGAGGCAGTACCTGGAAGGGGAAATTACAAGAAAAAAGTTTTGAATTGCTGTTTGAGACTTGTAACCCTTGCTCTGCTCGTGTGCTAGAATAATCTAGACTGCCCTTCCTAATATGCTAAGTTATCTTTACTGAGTTCACCAAATCAATTTTATTATTGATAGTGGCTTGATCAGAAAATATTAGACTCAACAATCTCTAATCAGACTTTGCTCTACTCAAAACAATGGCTATTTAAAACCTTAAAAAATAAATTCTTTTTAAAACTTTCAGCAGGCTGAGTGGATTCCTCCAGATGATAGTACAACAATATATAAAATAATATAATGACTAAAATAAATGAAAAAAAAACAGGAAACACTATCTTCTAATACAAAATCACAAAATATTCTTTTCTTGATAATTCTTTAATAGATATAAAAACTAATAGCTAGGATAACAACAATCTTCAATTCTCTGAAATAATAAACTTGCAAGGGATAAAAAATATTTCAAGCCCTTTTGATGTGATGGATGGGATAATACTCTAATAATTGCTAATAATTTAGTATAATATGGGTAGTTTAATGTTATGTTTTGTGTTTTGATTTAATAATATATTATATGATCTCTTATGGTTCTTTTTTTTTGATAATAATACTAGCTAACTGCTTTAGGTTTAATATTAATCTTAACTAAACACTAAAGTATTCAATTTTATTTTGTTGCTTGATGATAATTTATTAGGGATTACCCAATAAATACAAGTCCACTTTTATTTTAAAAGTAGTAAAATTACTTTGGTTGTGCAGGTTTTGTTTTAAAACAAGCAAAATTACTCTCTTTGAGGAAGTTTTCAACAAAAACTAGCCCAAAACTAATTATAATGGTTAGGTCTTATTTTAAAGCCTACAAAATTACTTTGGTTTGATGGTTTTATTTTAAAACTCTCTAAAAATTACTTTTAAGGATTTAAACACTAAACTCCAGAGACGCCTTGCTCATGAGCTTCAAGCTTTAAGATCCTAATTAAATAAGGCACTAGTCTACCTGCTAGTAAGGGATGAATTAAAGTCTTCTCACACTATTGGTTCTCTTGATCTATGTCAACAACGAACCTCAGCTACTAGGCTTAATTTATCAAAATTTCTAGTATACCTCCTAGAAGAGGGATCAGAAAAAATAAATTCAATTTACAATTTCTAGATGGGGAAAAAGGAAAAAGTGGGAGAGAGGGCCTCTATTTATAGCCGTGGGGCCCTCCATAGGAGTGCAAAAAAGAGGGGACTTAGAAATTTTCAGCCTCTGGTGGCTGTGCAAACTTTAATTGTGGATTTTCAGGGCAACGTGTTGTGACGTGACACGAGTCTGGATTTCTGACCAATCAGATTGCTTCCCTTGACTTTTCCTAATGATGTGACGTGTTTCTGACCAATCAGATCCATTCATTCTTATCTCTCCCATTTACATGTGACATGTGGCTGTGTAATACAGTTAAACCTTAATTTCTGGCCCTGGAACCCTTATCTCCATGTATTACTCAATTGATTACTAATCTGTCAGCTGATTTTCCTGTATTATAGTCTTCTGGCTTCCTGTATTACTCATTGACCTATACTACCTGTATTCTTCCTGAAAATTCCTAAATCTTTTATATTCCTTCCAAAATTCAGTCCCACTCTTCATCTCTGCAGCTTCAATCAGAACTTTGGGGGTTACATTCACAGAAAAGTTGATGTAATATGGCCTTTCTAATTCAACAATAAATTATTTCAGTCTTCAAAAATTAATCATTTAATTATCTAAAGGAACTCAATGATGCTTATCCCCTCTTTGGGTGGTTCATAACAGCAAAAACACATGAAATTTCCCAAAATTGATACTTCAAAAGTGTTTTGTACTACACCTTGAATCCTCTATGTCCCCTATGATGCCTACAACTCTCCTCTTTGTTAATTGGCATCCTCATTGTGACTCTGATTATATTAATCACCCAATTGCTTATATTTAAGCATATTTAAAAAAATTATATTAAAAAATTATTTACATAGAAAATTGAAAAATGTCTTTGATTTGGGTACTGTCCATCACAATTATGTGTTGGATAGTGCAGTGGGGTGACACTGGAAGAGCAAATCTGTGGTCAATTTTCCTTAATGAATATATCATTTGTGTTATTCCATGTTTATTTTACTGTTACTTTTCCTCAAAGGTGATTTCATACTATTGATATCCTCTTTTATATAAATAATTACCATAAAAATGGAAAATTTATTCAGCTGAACTGTCATGGTATACCACACCACCATTCAGAAACCAACAGGTCAGTGGCCAAGAGTCACCATTCTTCACACTACCAGGAAGTTTCCAGGAGGAGACGAGGACACAAGGGCAAAAACAAGGCCTCTTTCCCCAAAGGCAGAGAGAGTCAGAACCAATGATCCAGAAACTGTTGGACTTGGTGAAGGAAGTACACAAGAATCAGAAGTAGTTGTAGACCACTCTAGAATCAGTAGTCCCCTTAATAGAAATATTACCCCCACTCAGATTGAACATAATACTGTCTCACCGGAGAGTAACCTAAACAGTGATGCACTGTGGTTACAAATGTCTCAATTTGCTGAGCAAACTCAAAAACACCTTTCAGAATTAGAAGCCAGCCATGAGAGGATTAAAGCTTTAACAGCCTCCATGGATAAGATTGTAAAAGCCCTTCAAGAAGGACATGCTCAATTGAGAAAAGCCTCTCAAGAAACCAACAGAAGACTGAATCTAGTCTTTGAAGAACAATACCACAGCAAAAGGGACAGGGATTGTCTGGATCAGGACATAAACAAACTGTTCAATGTCTACCATAACATGAATCCCCAACCACAAGGCCATGTTATGGATAATCCATATTACCAAGATGACATCAAACCAGATGCCATGTCGGTTAGTAAAGCAAGATCTCCATCACAATACCAGGATGGAGATAATATGTCTTATACCGAAAAGGAAGCCTTGAAACAGCTTCCTGAGGCCTCAAGCTGGCCCAAATTCTCTGGAACTGGAGATTATGATCATATGGAACTCATAGATTATATTAATGGACGCTTCATTGATGTACCAAGCATACCAGACTACTGGATTACTGCTAGACTTAATACAGCATTTAAAGGACATGCTAGTATATGGTACACAGAAATGAAAGAAATCCATGGCAGAAGAAGCTGGCCATGGTGGAAGAGTAAATTATCCAAAAATACAGCAATGGTACTTGCATATGGCAGAGGACCATGTCATTTGAAAGTGACAAATACTCTGTGGACAAAGATCCATATGAGTGGTGTCTCAGACAGTCTAAGAGACTCAAAGCCATTGATACTCAAATGAACACCCAAATGAGGAATCACAAACCTCTGACACAAACTCCAGGAGAACTAGAGCATGCAGTAAAATGTAGATGCAACCACAATTGCACTTTAATTGAAATTGCCAATACCTTACAAGAGGTAAGGAAAAGAACTAATATAGGGAAATTCACCACATATAAAAGTAGTGGTTTCATAGAGAAACAACCTTTCAGGGTAGAGTTTAAATACAAACCCAAAGAAAGAGTGGCAGAATTGGCAAAGAAGAAAAATTCTTGTCACAACTGTGGTTCAACAGACCACTATGCAACAACTTTCCAAAGGCAAAGGAAAAAATCTATGCCATTGAGAAAGTCCCAGAGGAGGAATCCCCAACAGAGGATTCTGAATCAAGCTCTATGGGGGATGCCATCAGAGAACAATCTGATGATTACCAAGACCCCAGAGAAGAATTCCTAGTGGAATACCAAGAGGAAACCCCACTAGAAATGCAGGACATACAGCTGGAAGCATGAATGCCACAAGTCACTGCCAACAAGAACTTGTGCACACACACACACGATACACCAACATTCCTAGTCACACCAACCAAAGGAATGGCATATATACATGGAACAGCCAAAAAGATGACTGTCTCTGTTGACAATGCTCAACATCCATCGATCATTGATAGTGGACCACACTGCTCCATAGTGGCCAGTAATTATCTGGCAAACCACTTCCCAAACTGGGAAAAACAGCTCTTGCCCACCAAGGCAGAGAACTTTAAAAGTGCATCAGGGAAGATGACTTCCATTGGGACAATTATCAAAGAGATAATTATACCCTATAGGAAAGGTAACATCAGACTCAACCCAGAGTTTGTAGTGCTTGATGATGCCCACATCCAAGGGTTCCTACTGGGAACAGATTACCAGAGGATGTATGGCATTGATATTTACAACAGTAAAAACAGGCATATTACAATTGGTATCAACAAGGAAAAGAACATTTCACTTGATATATACCAAGTTTCCACCCATGACCCACTGGAAGAGCTACTGAATGAATTCAGAGAGGGCCAGTCTAGCACTACCCTCACCAGTAAGCAAAAACTAAGTTTACTGAAAATGCTGAGAAAAAATAGAGCAGCATTTGCCATTGGTGAAGAACCACTAGCCAAATTCAAGGCCATGATATAGAACTATATCTGGATGTGGAAAGACCATATCCACCTATGCTCAGGAGACCTCCATACCCAGCAAGTCTGGAAACCAGGAAGGAAATTGAGAAACACATCAATGAACTCCTGGACATAGATGTCATCAGAAAGATTGGACACAAGGAAGTAGTGGAAACTACCACACCTGTCCTAATCACATGGAATGATTGCAAGTATAGGTTGTGTGGAGACTTCAGAGCCCTGAGCAGCTACACAAAAGCAGAAAGGTACCCTATACCCAGGATACCTCATGCCCTGGACAAACTGGCTAAAGCCAAATACATAACCAAAATGGATTGTATGAAAGGCTTTCACCAGAATGGAGTAGAACCAACCTCCATGAAGTTGCTCAGAATCATATGCCATATGGGTATATATGAGTACACAAGGATGCCATTTGGCATCAAGAATGCACCAGCCCACTTCCAAAGGATGATGGACACAATATTTCAAGAAGAAATAGTGGAAGGCTGGATGGTAGTATATATTGATGACATCATTATATACTCAGAGACATGGGAAGACCATGTGCAATACATAGACAGAGTGCTAAGTAAATGTACACCCATAAATCTGAAAACTTCACTTAAAAAGTGAAATTTTGGCCCACAAGAGCTACTAGCTCTAGGACATAAAGTCTCAGGTCTTATTCTGGCAATTGACCAGAGCAAAGTAGCAGCAGTACTAAAGAAACTGTACCAAGAAACATCAAAGATATGCAATCTTTCCTTGGGTTTATTAGCTACTATAGAAGCCACATCAAAACCTTTTCCCACATAACTAGTAGTTTATACAAGTTATGTTCAAAAGATGTAGTTTTTGAAATTACCAAGGAAAGAAGGGATGCATATGAGAAGATCAAATATGAACTCACAAAGGCACCTTTGCTCATCTTGCCTGACTTTGAACTACCTTTCAAGTTATCCAGAGATGCAGCATGTAGGCAAGCCTCAGGAGCAGCCCCTCACAAGAGACAAATTGTGGATGGTGAACCAAGAGAGGGAGTAATATGTTACATCTCTAGGCAGCTTAAAGATTCAGAAGCCAGGTATGGGGACACCCAGACAGAATGTCTATGCCTAGTCTGGGCTCTAGACAAACTCCATTATTATTTGGAGGGTGCAGTCTTTGAAGTCTACATAGACTGCATAGCCTTGAAGTCTTTACTAAACATGAAGACTACAAATAGACACATGCTGAGATGGCAAATAGCCATCCAGGAGTATAGAGGGAACATGAAAATCATATACAAAGAAGGTAAAAGCCATCCCAGTGCAGATGACCATTGGATAACATCAAAAGCAACCCAGCTTATGACCCTGAAGTTTCAGCCAAGACCCCTATCCATGTAATGTAGATAGATAGGAAGAAGAACTTCAGATTCTCTGAATGGGAACCAGAAAGTGGAAACACTGATTCAGAATGGACAGAAACTCCCATACTGGGAATAAGCTCCTTAGAACTGCACAGTGAATTTTTTAGTGCAGTACTAAAGTCTTATGCAAAACACCAACAGTGCAGCATATTACTGCAGCTCCTCCAACAAAAGTACAGGAGTTCAGAACTGGAATCCCAGCTGGAAGAACCCTGGTTGAGGGCCTATAAGGATAACAAGTTCTTCCTTATACATGGCCTGCTCTACCACAGAGAAAAATACACAAGTGCACTCACAGTGGTAGACAGGGACCACATCTCTCTGATCCTACAAGAATGCCATGACTGCCCCTACATGGGACACATGAGTGAAGACGGGACCAAAGAGAGGGTAGCAAGCAAAGGTTGGTGGCCCAAGTGGGAAAAAGAGTTGAGTGAATACATTGACACTTGCAAAAGATACCAGAAGGCAAATAGAAAACATGGGAAGAAGTATGGATTACTTCAACATATAGAAGAACCCAAACACCCATGGGAAACCATTAATATGGTCTGGGTTACAGGACTTGTCCCAGGAGCCAAAGAAAACTAGAATTCCCGTTTAATCATAGTTGATAGGTTCAGAAAGAGTATGAGGGGTCTACAATTCCATAAAGAGGACACAGCTATGGATACTGCCCTGTTATTCTGGAATAACATCATATCTACCTGTGGAGTCCCTGAGATCATCATTAGTGATAGGGATACAAAATTCACATCTGAATTGTGAACCAACTTGTATGAATTTCTTGGAACCAAGCTTGCATTTTCCACAGCATACCATCCACAAGCAGTTGGGCTAGCTGAAAGGATGATCCAGACAATGAAGGAAATCCTTAGAAGGTTCTGTGCCTATGGCATGGAATACAAGGACCATGAAGGATACACCCATGACTGGATTACCCTTCTACCAGCAGTTCAGCTGGCTTATAATACAAGTGAGCACTCTACCACAGGAAAAACACCTGCACTGGTAGAAAAAGGGTGTAATCACCTTTTACCTGTGGAGGAATTGAAGAAAAATCTTCTAACCATCCACCCCACAGCCAAAGAGCTCAATGAAATGTGGAAGAGGGCTTGTGACACAGCTTCCAAATGCATAGCTGAGGCAAAGGAGTATAATAAGCAGAGGTGGGACAAGTCACACATGGATCCTGACTTCAAAGAAGGGGACCAGGTGCTGGTGTATACACTAAACTTTAATAATCTCAAAGAACCTAAGAAGATGAGAGACTCATTTGTAGGACCCTTTACTATCATTAATTTGGTAGGGAAGAATTCAGTGGAGGTCAAACTCACAGAGGAGTTCTCCAGGAAACACCCAGTGTTTCCAGTGAGTTTGGTCAAACCATACTTCCAAACAGAGGAGGGTAAATTCCCCTCCAGGAAGAAGAACCCCACACCACCAGAAATAGTGGAGGTGGAAGCCTCCCCTGGACCAGTGAAGAAAATCATCAGGGCCAGGAAGATCAGACTTAATGATAGGGATCAGAGACAATACTTAGTCAGATTCAAAAACCAAACAGCTGACAAAGACAAATGGTTGGCAGAGGATGCCATAGCCGATGAGAACCTTCATTTAAGGATATTCAGAGCCTCAAGGGGGACTGAAAAGTCTCATCAATGATGAGCCTTTTTTGGAGGGAGGGTATGTCAGCCTGTGACTCAAAACCAGAGCACAAGCATGACAGGCAAATACCATAAACCAATGGTATAGCCAAGATACCACCAAAACATGGAGCTGAGCCAAATCTGCTAAAAAGGTGTCAAAAGGAAGAGGAAACTCACCCCTTTCCAAGCATACAAGTCTCATAATCATAGGATAAAGAATAACAAAGTTATTCCTCCTCAAACTTGTTGCTGAGAAGAAACCTTAATTTTCACCTCCCATCTGAAATACAGAGTGAGAGGCCTAACCTCATCAGATGGGAATGCAAAATGAAGCTCTAAGCCAGGGCTATCCAATGCTACCAGCCAAACTGAGCTAGCACCAGTATTACAGAAGTTATGGTTGAATTCAGGCCAAATAAGGGTGAATAAAATATTCACCTCTCATCTAACTTCTAGAGCTTTAGTGTGAGATACTTAAAGTGGGGTCTTTTTGGAAAGAGAACAATCAAGGCTATCTGATGGTCCCATTCATTTCCTCATATCTCGCCTAGAACAAAGGTTATGAGGCAAACAAGCCCAATACAGCTTCTTGCCTAAAACACGCATATGTACAAAAATCATGTACATGGAATAACTTTGCCATATTTAATGATAACCATACCAAATAAGGTACCATTGTGTAGATCACATACGGGGATACACACAGAACCAACTTTGAGGTTGATATCTCAAGAACTGACAAAGGTATGGCTGTTTTAAGGTTAAAATCCCACAGTTTGGCCAATACAGCCTTACCATGGGATAATATCCCATAACCATGATTATAAGGTGTCAAACTGACAAAGAAGCTTGTTTTTACTTCAATACCTCATAGTTCATTCAATACTGGGGTCCCATACAGGTTCTGTACAGCATTCTACGCATCATACACGTCAGAATCAAGCTGTGTGGTCCCCAGATGAAGATTTTCACCCTGTATTGGTGAGAACTGCCCAGATGTGGTTTCAAAACCACATCTGAGGCCAATACAGGCTATACAGGCTCTTTGCAAACCACAAGCCTGTCTTAGAGAGTGAATAATCTTCCCTTCCTCTACGTGGAAAGTTCTAGCAGCCTTTCCACCCCATTTCAGGATAAAAAGGGGCCTTTTCACGGCCACAAAAGGTTTCCTTATCCTGCTCTTGAATTCCTAAGTAGTATAAATGTCAAAAACAGTTCTACTCTTGGAAAATAAACAGGTATACTTCTAATCTTAAGTATTGTAGACTTTATCATTGTAATCCAACAGGTAAAGCTGCACCCACGGTGTTCAATAGCACTAACCACCACTATTCTTCAATAGTAAAACCCTTTCACTTTAATAATAAACCATTATTGTGCTTTAGTACCCTTATCTTTAATATTTATAACTGTGTCACAGTCATATTTAAAGTTGTAATTAGTCCACTTACAGCTTCATCATAGACTCAGCCTGACAATAAATGTCTTTAAAGGTAATCTATTGCAAGTGAAGGTAGTTGTATTAATTTTCTAGGTTAGATTTTGTTTCTTCATCTTTATTGGGTGGTTGCTGGATGAATTCAGGGTTTTCCATCTGCCATTGATAAGGTTCTCCTTGGCCGTTCAGAGGTCTGTTCAAGAAGTTGATATGGTATGTTTCTTTTAGATCTTTGTCTCTTTCTTCCATAATTTTGAGGCATTTTTCAATTTCATTTATAATTTCTCCATGTGAAAGCTCATGATGTTCACTAAATCTGACCTTCTTCCTTTTGGGTTTAGTTTTGAAAGGGTTTCCTTTTATCTTTTCATTTCCATACATCAAAATCTGGAAGGTTTATTCAGTTTCATTAATTGGTTTGTAAGCTATACTGGGTGATTCCTCTTCAGAGGTTGAGTCTTCAAGTTGTCTTTTAAGGTTGTTTTTCCATTTGTTATTTTGTAAATCTTGGCCAAATTCATCACCTTTTGGAGATATGGATAAATCTTGGGTCTTCTGGGTCAAATTAACTATGGTATTGTCTCTTTTTTCATTTTGAAACTTCTTTCCTGGGGTGTTTCTGACCAATTTTTCCATATTGCATCAATAAATTCCTCTATGTGGACCATTCTTCCATCCAAGTGCTTGAGGTTTTCATCTTGGCATGCATAATCTTCTTCCATCAGGTTCTTGATAGCTTGGAATTTCACCTTGCTTATGGGAGAATTCTATCCTAATATTTTTGTCTACCAAGAAGGGTCTTCCAAGTACTTTATGTACAGATCCTTTTGCAATAAAAAAGTGGATTTGAGTTTCTTCACCTGAATCCAAGATGATTGGAGTAAATTCTGAAAGCTCCACCAATGAAGTAGTATGGCCTCCAATTCCCCTAAGTTTCATGTTTAGTTTTCTTGTTGTGAGTGAGGATTTTATTGCTATTTTTTCTGGTATAATATTGAGCTCTGCCCCAGTGTCCATTAATTCTTTGATTGAATATTCTTCCTTTCCAATGAAGATTTCCATAAATCCCAAAGGACAGGCATAATGAATCTTGGGCTTTGGTATTTCTTTGAATCAAAATGTTAATAGTTTTTCTTGAAGATCCATTGAGTTGAGTTATTTAGTTTTATCCTTGTCTTTTTCTGATAATTCATGTAATTTATGGACCAAATTTGGTGACATCCTCAAAATTTCTTCAATGGTGAGGTTGAGCTTTTGTTGCATAATTTTCTTAATAATTTTGTCAATTTCCAATTTAGTTTCAACTTGTTTCTTTTGAGTTTTTCTGAACTTCTTTTCTTCTTTGGGAATTTCTTCATCTTCATTCTTATTGGCAATATTTTCAATTTCCTCCTCAGGTTGGTCTGGTTTTGGAATATTTGAATTTTGGAATTTGGTAGGAATTATGACTCTTTCTTCTTCTTGTTCTTCTTTGATATAAGTTCCTGGAATAGCTGCTTTCTTCTTTGGCTCTTGATTTTGGGCTTGTGTTTCCATCCTTTGTTTGGTCTGCCTTAGTCCAATGTGTGATTCAAAGGGGTCATTGGCTGAGGAAATGGTATGTGGTTTCCAATTTGACCAATCTTCAAAAAGTGCAATTGAGGTTAATTTATCCTCTGATTTCTTTTCAGTGGGCTTCACCTCTTCTTTTTGTTTTGGTTTGACAGTAGGATTTTCCATAAATTTCTTGTTGAGTTCTGCTTGTTCTTTTTCGAAAGCCCTGACTATGTTTTTGGCACTTTCATTTACTTCAATAGGTACTCTCTGATAATTGGAAAAGAGGTAAGTGGCTCCTTGAGTTCTGAAAATTCTTTTGTCCAAATCTTCAGCAAGGTGAGTGCATCTAGTTGCTTAGTGGCCTTCTTCCTTGCAGTAAGCAAACTTTAATGGTGGTCTTGGAGCCATTTGAGCTGGTATGTATGGTTGCTAACTGGATGAAAATGGTGGAAAGGGATTCCTTGGCCTGTATTGCTGATGATTTTGAGGGAATCTTTGCTCTTGATTATATTTCCAATTACTTCATGGTGTATTGACAGCTTCTGATAAGGTTTTGAGTTGTTTTTAAACTTCTTTAACTGATTCTTTTCCCTCATTCCTTGGTTGAGGTTCTGGTTGTGGGGGATTTTTGAGATTTTGGGTGAGTTCTCTTACTTTTTTAAAACTTCATCCCAGATTTCATCCTCAACTCTTGTCCTATTCTCTGGAGGTTTTGACTCATAAAATTCTTTTTTTTGAATCAGAACCTTGGCCTCCAAGTCCTGTTCAATGTATAATTTCAAAATATTCAATCTTGGTATGATGTAACCTCCATCCAAGGCTTGAACCATAGCTCTGTCTTTAATCATTTCTTTGTAAATTGATTCTTTGACACTAGTGGAAAGCCTGGCCAATATTTCTTGATTATGGTTAATATCACCTTGAATATATTGGTATCTTTTGAGGTAAGTGATTATTGCTTCATATTCCCCAGTGAATTTTCTATACTGTGACATGTTTCTTATTCCACCTTCTTGTTGAGTTTTTGTGAATAATCCAGTGATTGAGGATAATCTGTATCTTCTTTCAGGTGGGACTGTTCCCAATCTTCTTTTCAAACCCTTTTAATTGCTCCCGATCAGCTTTTTCATATCCTGAAATTCCTTCAATATGATAGCTGATTTCCTCATCTTTTGTGCAAAATGCTAGTTGTCTTGCAATGTCTCTTCCACTTGCTCCTTCAATTTCTGAAATATTTTTAACTTTTTTGATGAATATTTGAACATCCTTTCCATCAAACCACAAGTTATATTCCTTGGCTCTGATTTTTACTATTGGAGTAGTGCTTCTTGGAATTTCTTGATTCAATCGAGTTGGTATTTGGGCAGAAATGTTTACTCTTCTTGGTAGAGTATTTTGTCTTTTCTCTGCATAAATTTTTGATGTGGCCATGGGTCTTGGATAAGGTGAAGGGGATTGATGTGGCCTGAATGATCTTGGAAGGCTTGTCTGTTCCTCAAGAGGACTATTTTGTGGAGCATAACTTGATGATTTATTTTTCACTTCCTTTTTGATTAGTGCTAGTAATTGTTCTTGCATTTCCAATATTTTCTGATGAAGTCTGTCTGTTGAAGACATTTCTTCCTGTCCTTCAACAGTCTCTTCATTAAGCTTTTCTTCCTGGATTTCCTCGATACTGGATGGTAATTTTGATGATTAAGGTTTATCCATTTTTGATTGGTGTATTTCTTCGTTTGATTTTGGTGTTGAGTTCTTGATTTTATTTCTTTCAAGGAGATCAAGGAAAAGTTTCTCCACAACCTGCAAGTCTCTTTTCTTGGTTCTGGGTGTTGAAACAGGAAATTTATAATATATTCCTGATTCCTCTCCTAATTCTGCTTCTTGATTGGGTGGATAATAGTAATGGTCAGAGTGAGTTGATTATTGGGATTCCTGAGATGATGATTTTGACTGATTTTGAATATTTGACTCCAGTTTTGTTATAGTAGTAATATTTTTGGTGTAGTTTTTTTTTGATTGATTGTAATTGGATTGATATGTTATTGAAGTTTGAGGTTGACTTGGCCACTGTTGGGACACCAGATGTGGGAACTCCCCTTGTGTGGGATTAAAATGAGGCAGTACCTGGAGGTGGAAATCACAGGTAACTAGTTTTGAATTGCTAATAACTCCTGTAACCAAGGGTGGAAAGGGTGTATTGCCTGCCCCTCCCAAAATACTGAACAAAATCTTCCTTGTAGCCCACAAACCAAATTAAAATTAGGAAGTGGCTTTACAACTGCAGAAGACAAAATTAAGCAGTCTCAGATCAGACCTATTCAATATATGATATGAAAAATAATGTCATTAATTTTGGTTAATCTTGAGATTTTTAATGAAATACTTTTCTGTATAATTTTTGTTTTTTAGTGAAATTGGGGTGAGTGGTTTCTTCTTGGTGATAAAGGTTTGGTAAGATGGGTTATTAATGGTGTTCTGCAAAGTTTTATGAGTGTTGATAAAGGTAATTTTGTTAAGGTAAAGCTATAATATAGTAAAGTAAGTTTTGAAGGTTTGTTATTTTTCAAGAGTGGTTATTAATAAGATAAAATTGTATTTGTTAAGTTTAAGAGGTAAGATTCTTTGATATTGTATTTTCAAAGGGGTAGGTTAATTTTGAATTTTTATAAATGGTGTTAATTTTACTGGATAAAATATTTCAATAGAGTAGTAACCCTAATCTTGGGTACTGGTTTTTTTAATAATAGGATTCCACTGAGCTTAGCTTCTGGGTAATCTTCAGTACTATACTTCCACTGAGCATAGCTACTGGGTAAGTAAAATTACTATAATATACTGGACTACCTCCCAGGTTAGGGATGAATTAATCCTTTGCCTCTACTGTGCAGGGGATATAATGTGCATGGGGGGAGAGAGCCCCTCTATCTATACCTTTTGGGAGCCCAGGGGGCCCTCCATGGGAGCTGTCTTTCTCCACTTTAATTCCTCTTGATTCCATCATGTGACTTGGTTTTTGCTAAGGACTTTCCTTGCACAGGTCAGGTAATTTAAGGTTTGGTGATAATTTTTTCTCTGAACCGCCTCCATTCATCACATGATGGTCCTGTAGTGAAGTAATTATGATGTGATATTCTTGGATTTTCCTTGCATGCATGAGGTGATTTCATATTTGCTGAGGATTTTTATTGTGCACAGCATCTTTTCTGTCACACAATATGCTGTTGGTGGGTGCAGTATCACATGATGACCTTGTATTTCCTTTACATATTTCACTTTTAGGCTTGGTAGAAGTGGCTGTGTAATTTATGCAGGTGTCATAGTTTTTTTCTTCCTTTGAACTTTAAAATGAGGTCAGGTGATAGTTTCTTGCACTGATAACTTTACTGTTGTGTATGAGATGATGTGATTTTTTTTAGTTTGAGACATGCTGTGCATACCCATGTGGTTGAGATTTAATGAGAAGTGTGTACTGCATGCAGCCTGTTGTAACTATCTTTGGTTTGCATAAGGTGATGAGTGGTGTAAATAATTCTGATTCTGTTTTAAGGTTTCAAGTGGGGTTACTGTGGATATAACATAAGGTACTCCTGTGGCTGTGTTGTACATGACTTTCAGGAATTCCATGGGGTAGGGCTTTTCATCATTTGAATTTTATATTTTGAATGCAAGGTGGTTGTGTAGTTCATGCAGGTGTCATTTTCTTGATGCATGAGTCCTGTGACTATAAGGGGGTGTGTAATTTAAAGGGTGGTACCTTATTTTTTGTAACTAGTTTTTTATATGTAACTTGATTTTGACATATGCATAATGAAATTGAATAATTGATTTAAAGACATACACTTCCCTTTGGTTCCTGTGCCATGGTGTTATGAATACCTCCAGCTTTTTTGCTGTAAAATTTGAGTGTAAGTCTTCCTGTAGTCTGGATTTACTGATGTTATGAGGTACTATGAGCTCGAGCCTGGTGAAAAAAATCGTATGGAATACCACAGAATGACTTATAACTACAACTCAAATTTCATCATGAGCCAAAGTAAAATAATACACTAAAGATACTGTTCTTTTTTACTAAAAAATAAAAAAAATGAACAAAAAAATATTATTAATTGATAATTTCAATCAGCTGAATAATGATGGAAGCTCAAGACAATGGAGAAAAATATAAATCAGTACTCAAGAAGGTTATAACATTCAATAAAGCTATGCCTCAAGATCTCAAACCACCTTTAGAAAGACCTGAATTATCAATAGATACATATGAAACAGCTCAATCACCTAAACTACCTCTATTTATTATAAATTCAAAGTTACAGAAGAAAGAATTTCCATAATAAACTTTGGACCATATGGATGGTTATTAGAAGAAGAAATAAATTTAGTAAGAAAACGTATATTACTAAGGGACAGGCTATAGCATTTTTTGAAGAAGAAAGAGGTGTACCTATTTATTCTTATGGGAAACCTTTAAAATACCAGTTATACCACATCAACTATGGCAAAAGAAACCAATAGCAAAATCAAATTTACCACAGTTTATTGAGCTAGTCAAAAAAGAATATTCACAGGCCTCTATGAGTAATCCACATCAAGCTATAACAGCCCAATGGTTTTTGTGAAAAAATTCAATGGAAAACTTATATTAGTTCATGATCTTAACTAAATCAATAAAGTCACAATAAAACATGCAGGATTACCACTAAATGTAAATGAGTTTGTGGGATAATTTTCAGGAAAAGAATTTTATGGGTGATATGATAAAAGAAAGTTGGATATTACTCAAAGCCGCTTATAGCCTTTGAGAAACAACTTGGAAAACTTAAGCTTACCATACTACTTCAAGGAGCAACAAACTTGATGGAAGTGCATCAAGAGCAAATTACTTGGATACTTCAGCCGGAAATACAAGAGCCCCTTGAAATATGTATGGCTGATGGAGGGATTAAAGGACCCAGATAAACATATCAGCACACAAGATTGAATTAGAATATACTGATAAGAATATTTGTTTTAGAATATGTAGTAACATTGGAAAGAATACTTTTCAGGATAGAAGAGGAAGGACTCACAATTTCAGGATCAAAATTTTCATTATATGTTTGACCACTTGATATTGTAGGTAATTCTGTTTCTTTTGGAGGAAGAAATATTTCAAAGCAGAAGATAAAAAAGATAAAACAATTTCCTATGCCAACACCAAAGAAGGAATTTAGAGGATTATTAGGACTATGTCCATATGTCAGAATGATTATCAAGGACCTTTCACAAGTTGCAGAATCATTGAGAAGATTGACAAGGAATGATGGATTGTGGAAATAGAAAGGAAAATGTGAGGAGGCTTGTATAAACCTCAGGAAGATAGTAGGGGAAGAAATTACTTTCAAGGCATTGAATTATGACAAAGGGTCAGGGGAGATAAAATCAGCAATAGATTAAGGTTATATCTCAGCTGGTGCAGCTCTTATTCAAGAGGATTAAAATGGGAAGGATAGACCTGTACTATAGTAGTAAGGAGCCCTTTCTCAACTAGAACCTAAATACTCTCAGCCAAAACTAAAAATTTTTGGTGTTTCAACAATACTCAACAAACTTCAAACAATATTATTAGAGCAACACTTTGAGCTTCAAGTAGATGCTAAAGCTTTGATAGAAATTATCAACACACCTTGTTTACCAAATGCACTAATGACAAAATGAGTAGCATTTATTTAGATTTTTAAATATACAATTCCAGATGGGTTATCAAGAAGACCAAAGGGAAAAATGAATATGAAATTGAAAGGTATTATTTACATTAAGAGGAATAATGATTCAACCCACCTCCAGGATTTGGCCTAAAAGAAGTACGTACAAGCAAAGTGGGAAAATTATCAAGAAATAAAACAAAAAATATCAAAATTCCTATAAAACAGGAAGAATTTGGAAAACATATGCAGGAATATTTCAATATTTTGGAAATGCCACAAACTATTGAGAAAGAATACATCAAGGTGATTAAAAGAAGATAAGTAAATTTCTATCTATAAGGACGGCAGCTGAAAAGGATAAATCAATATAATCCACAAATAGTTTCATATAATTAAAAGGCTCAGGGACAGATTCTAAACAAAATTCATGAGGAACTGCATCATCAAGGGGAAAATGTAACATACATAATAATGAATAAAAGATGTTGGTGGGAAGTAATGGAAAATATAGTCAATAAATAATTTAAATCATTTTAAGAATGTCAGAAAAAGAGTAATTTGAACAAAAAAAGGAGGGAAAATGTGAGGCTTTGAGATATGACCACATATCCAAAAAGGTCACAAGAAAAAATCTATAATAATTATACTTATAATAATTATCTTAAAACTAGTGAAAATACCATAAATAGGAACAAGATCTGAATTAAAACCAAATCTAATGGGTAAAAATATGGAAGAAATTATGCCATTAGATTCCTCATTGTAAAATACACATATGTCATTTTTATGGCATATCTGAAAAGTCAATAATTAGTGAAGAATAAGTAATAATACCCTAAAAAAGACATAAAATCTTATTTAACTCAGAAACCAATGAAACAACATGTGAAATAAGTTGTACCATTGGATTCCCCATAAACAACTAAGCATAAAACAATCATATGACAATTCTCTAAGGTCAATACCTAAGGAATTAAGCTGAATATATGTACTTTTTTGGTCAATGCATATGTTCATGGTTTTTAGCTAATGTAAGGTTTGTCTATGAAACTCTTGATAATAGTAGCAAAATCAAGAGTACTATGACTGTCCTCAATAGAAATATATAATATAATAAAATATTATAACCACAAATTTAAATATAATTATTAAAAATAATTATATATAAAAAAATAAATTCAATTACTATTATAAAAATATAATAATAAAAAAAAATATAATAATTATAATAAAATTATAATTATTCTATTATTGTTATAGTCACTGACAGTTATAACAATAAGAATTGTAAAGCTCTTAATGAGACAATTACACATGGAAATATAAATATTAACCACTTATAAATAATATAAATATTATTTATAAAAGAATTATAACACACACTGTGCAGAAATAATTCTTATAGAATAAAATTCTATATAAAAAAACTAATACTAGATAAAAAAATATAGAACTTTAGAGAAAACTTACTTATAATATTTATTTAATACAACAAGTTAAACAACAACAGTTATTATATTAAATAATGATTATAAGTTAAAAACATGCCTAAAATCAATAATTTCAAATATAAAACTACTTTTTATGATAAAATTTAAGATTAAAGAGTTTTTAAGAGGAATTTGTGGATTTTAAAAGATATTTAAGATGATAATTTTATAATATAAAATATATTATTGATGATTACAACAATAATCTGAATTCTATGACTTCAATTCTTTAATTTACAATTAATAAATAATAAAATAACTTAATAATTACTTTAATAATAAGATTTTATAAATAATAAAACTTTACCTGTTTAAATGTCTAATATAATTGGATTGATAATTAATGATGGACAAAAACAGTGATGAAAAGACTCTTTTTATTTTTTCAGAGCAGCTCTCATGATTCGTAATGAATATAGAGGGCGTGCTCAGGTCAAAACTGAAAAACCATACTTAAAAACAAAGTTCTTAACTTAAGGCAACTTGTTTTTAATTCCAATTTAGAGTTACCAGTGTTATTCTTAACTCCATGTAACTTTAATCCTCATTTAAACTAATTTTGAGTTTTTAATATAAATAAACTTATTTATATTAAAGTTCATCACATGAACAACTTAAAAATAGAGTTTCAAGCAGAAATCTCTTAAACTCAATTTTTAATTAATTTTTAAAGAAATCATAATTTTCTTTGAACTTAATTAAAAGAGTAAATTTCCAGGCTAATTACCCAGGAAATTTATTTATAAAAGATACTTAAAATTCAATTTATATATAGATAACATTAATTTCTAAGCTGTGTGAAATTTTCAAGCAAATCCATTAAGATTTGGATTTTTAATGAATTTTTGAAGTTATTGCTATTTTTCCACGTAAAATAGCAATACACACCAAACCTTAGCTTTTGATAAGGTTTTGATGCTTGTAACTCTAAAGTTTTAAGCTCATTTAAGGTTTTTAAGCCTGATTAAGCTTTGACAGTTCTTAAAACCTTGATTTCAAGCCTGCATATTGGGATTTACCCTTTGGCAGCTTGAAATTCCTGTCCAAATTGGGATAAAACCAGTTTAAACCTTAAGGTTGGATCAAAGTCTAATCTTAAAGTTTAAATAAGGTTGAAAATCCTCCAATACAGGTGGACAACCTTAATTGAATCATTGCAGATCCAAAAAGTTGGGTACCCCAGCTCTATTTGGTCTTTTTCCTTTGTCCCACCTTTTTGCGTGGATTTTGCCCTTTTATTTATTTAAAGCCATACCATGGCTTTAAACCCTTTTAAATTGAGCTCACGCAGGATTTACATTCTGTATGGCAAATCCTTAGCCAGTTCAGTAAATATACACCACACCTCAATTTTAACTAAAATTTTGGTAAGTTTGCATTAACCTTATGCAACTTTAAATTTAAGCTTATTTAAGCTTAAATTTAACAATTTTAAAAAAATGTTAAAAAAGTTACATTAGTATTGTGAGATTCTTAAATCTTCTAATAACACAAGAAATAAGTGTTTTTGGGTATAACACCTTATGGATGTACCCTAGGTTATTTTTGGTGTAGAATCCAAAAATGACATAATATTTATAACTTTGTTTATTCAAAATAAAGTTATACTTATTTTTTGTTATTTTTTATTTTAATTTCAACTAAAAAGTCTGTTTAAGACAAAATTAACTGTTTATAAAATCATTTGTGGCCTTATGGGTATGTTATACATACCTCACAGGCTCACAACTAATATCTCTTGAAATATACATGATAGAGAGTTAAACCAAAGATGAAGTCACCACTTAATTACTTTAAGAACACAGATATGAACTTTATTTTACAAGTTATAAACAAGGTTAGAACTTGTAAGGGTTTATTGAACAAAATCACTAGAGCTGTTGACCACTTTGTTGTGAAAGTGGTCCAAACTGAAAAAAATTAGATATTCAGATTTTACTAGATTATAAATGAAGAATGATTTCATTTTTATCATAATATTCAAGGGATGACCCCTTCAAATCAAGGTTTGAAGTTTAAAATATTGAATTTCAACAGAAAAGATGAGTTATAAGAAAAATTATCACAAATAAAGTTTTGATGATGTAATGAAACGCTCTTGGTGGTTTAATAAGGACATGCCAATCTATCAGATTTCACTCTCAGATTAGCTATAGTATGTATAACTCAAAGGTTATTAATGATCAAATCTTAAGCTTAAAATCAATCATTTATGATCACTCACTGTAATCTTATTTTAAGTTTAACAGTTATATAAGTGATAAAACTGGTGAATACTATTAGATTATGAGTAATACTAATAAAAGCCACCAAGCTTAGGCTTCTGAAAAGCCTATGATGTCTTCAAACTTAGAGTTATAGCGATAACTCTAAATAATGGCATAATAATGAGATAAGATGGTTTGATCATGACATAATCATCACTAAACCTTGAAATATTGATAATTTCCAGTAGATACCATAAGTACACGTCTACTAGAAGCCTAGTGGACTCTAGAAGGGAGGAATTTACTATAAATAGAGCTCTTTTTACTCTATTTTCCCCTCAGACGCAGAAAAACAACAAAACAATTAAATCAAAAGGTAAAATCTTCATTCTTTATATATAAATCTCTTATATTATCAAAGACCAAAGGTCTATCTTTATTATAATCACCATTTTTTGACGTGGTCAATTCAATTATACTCTTGTTTTGTTATAAATCTCTTAAAAATCTCATTTCCACATAAAATCAAGAAAATTTGTAATTTCTTTTATTTTTATTTGTAAATACAATTTAAATAAGTTTTATTTACATTATTAGGCCTAAATTCTTCCAAAATTATTATATTAAGTGTCAAAAGTAGGTTATTTTCCCTTATTAGAATACAATCTCTCTATTATTACTATTAACAATTCTTCAATTAATATAAATAGTAATTATATTAATAAATAACTTTAATATTAGTAATATTTCAGTTATCAATTGTATTTTATTAATAAAAAACAATTCTTTATGCCTTCATTATTTGTTTGTAACAATAATAAAGTGCTTTTGAATATATTAATTATCAAATATTAATATATTTATTTATTATATTATTATATTTATTTAGTAAGATAATTATTTTTACACCATAATTATAATAATTCTTTATTATTATAATTATTTTTATCTTATTTATTTTATTTATAAGGACATTCAGAGTACAATAAGTAAAATATTAGTAATTTTTACTTATTGTTGCATAGTCAAACCTCACATAAAATATCTGTAATATCCATCTTAGTTGAAAGAGTCAGTATGGATGCATTCCATATTAAGGCAGGAAGATGGAAATACTTAGTTGTAGGAAGGGATTACTTTTCAAGATTATCAGAAACTGTGGCATTGGCTAGGCTAACTGCAAAATCAGTCTCAAAATGGATTTTGAGATATGGAGCACTCAAAGAAGTAACAGTAGATGGAGGAGAAGAATTTGAAAAACAACTAAAAGAAGAAGTCAAAAGAGCAGGATCAAAAATAAGAATAACTGTGCCTTACTAGCCAGAATCACAAATAATTGTTGAAAGAGACCACAAGCAATTGGAGGATGCACTTTTATAGATTTTTGGTGAAAATGGATCCAAATGTAAAGAATACTTATCAATTTCAACCTTGGAAAATATTGTTTTTGCAAAAACAGAGAACATACCTAGCCATATAATTGGATCAAATATCAACAACAGAAGAGCTATTTTAACAAATAGCCATACATATTTCAGCAAAAGAAGACACAATATCAAAAGAAATAGATAAATTGAGAGATGCAATAAACAAATTAGTTCAATACATGGACAAAAAATAATGGACACATACTTAGAAATTCACTTAAAAAACGGGATATAAAAGACTTTAGCCAGGATCAAAATTTATTTATAATGGTATTAAAACAATATATAGTTTATTCCTATGATTTTACATATTTCTAGATTGATTCTGAAAGAATAAAACACTTAATAAAAGTTTAACTAATACTTACTTGTTGGTAACAATGATATAATTGGATAATAAGATGCTTTGGAAAAAACAGCAAGAGGAGGCCTCTTTTAAGTCAAAGACAGCTCACAGAGGTGTGCCATGGAGAAAACTAAAAAAACAGTGCATTAGAAAACAATAATCCTTTTTAGATTATTGATTTCATCATTTATTGTCATGTAAGATTATCATAATTCCTTAATTGATGCTTTTATGTGACTACCTATGAAACCTTTTTTTTGGTTTCTTTATGAGTAATACCATTTTCCATTGGTCCTGAAGGTTTCAGAAATATTCATTAAGAATTGTCTTTTTAATGAATTTTGAAGTTTTTACCTCATTTCTACATAGAATTACAAATATCACAGTATCGCAGGTTGCTATGAGGTAAATCCATGGATACTAGTCCAAAAAGTGTTTCAAGTACTCTTTTAAGGTTTATCCATTGGAAATAATCAATAATTGACATGGCTACAGGAGTCTAAGCTGCTCTTTACCTCTCTGCCACATCAAAATAGTAGCTTATTTGCAATTTTCTTATGATTTAATGAGATTTTAACTCGGTAACTAGGGTCCAAAGAGGTTTTAGTATACTAATTGGGCCATTATCAGTAATGGATCCAAGCTTTAGAGCTATCTATGCCTCAGAGGCCTCAGAAGTTGGGTACCCTGGCTCACTTTGATGTCTTTTGTCCCCCTTAGCTATTTTTACATCAAAAATAGAAATTCAGGCTTCAAGACTGATATCCAATATGGGTGTATCAAATCTGTATGTAAGAATACCATAATACTAAGTGCCACAAACATGCATAACAATATTCTTAGTGTGTATGTAATATGGGATCTCTCACATCCCCATTATTTTGGTGTGAAATTGAGAAAAAAAACATTTTCACAATCCTTTTATGTGGTATTGATGATGTAGTATTGAAGTATTTTCCATATTACCGTCTCATAGAGACAATCTAAGCTTATTAATTCTATGGAGCTACCCTAGGTGAAATTTTGTGTAGAATCCAAATCTGTCCTTAAATCCATGGACCTACTTACTCACAAAAATGTTAGTCATCTTTTCTGAAATCAAAAATGATGAATTTTGAATATTTGAATGACTTATGGGTTATTCATAGTTCAGAATTGTTTTTAAGGATAATTGTGGCCTATTTGGGTATGTAAAACATACCTCAAGGCTCACAAAGGCAATGGAAAGCATTTATGCACATACTAAGATATCTAAAGGGCACAGAAGACATGTGTATTTTCTACTAAAAGAATATGGAAGAGCATGCAATAGCATACTCTGATACCAATTGGGCTAACTGCAGAGTAACTCAAAGATCAGTGTCAGGACATCTGATATTATTTAACAAAGAACTGGTGATCTGGAAGACAAAGAAGCAAAAAACAGTATCCCTGTCCTCTGCTGAAGCAGATTACAAAGTACAATGCAACCTTGCTAGTGAAATACTGTGGTTTCACCAGTTCTGCAGAGAGCTCAACCTCACCAACAGCTTGCACCCTATGAAGGTCTATGAAGATAACCAGGGGTGTATCAACACTGTAATTCAAATACACAAATAATGAAGCACATCAAAATGAAGATACACTTCATTTGAGAGGCTGTCAAAAGCTCAAACATTTCCCTAGTTTATACTCAAACATGAAGTATTCTGGCTGACTTTCTCACTAAGTCAGTCTGTAAGCTGGCCATCTGAAGAGCAATTCACACTTTGAGTCTTTTGAGTCTAGCAGAAAGGGGTGTGAAAGTATTAGAGTGCTTCTCCTAGATCCTCAAAATAATGCAATGTTCCCAAACTAAAGTATATCTCAGGGAGAAAATATCTCCATTAGTGTACAATGTAATTCCATGCTCTTAAGGGGAGCACATGGTATATAAGCACAATGTATTGTGTAAGTGTCCAAAGAAGTAAAGAAAAGATAAGTTACTCTTTCTATCCCATTATTTGCATTCTCATTATTTACTCCTAGGAGTGTTACAACTAAAAGTTTTTCACTCTCATAAATATTTATTTATATTCTGATTCTACAAAGTAGCAGTGTTGTATGTATTCTGTAGCTAAAACTAGTATATTAAATTATTAACCTCTTACTCATTCCTTTTGTATTAGCACATTGTACATTATAGTAACAAAATATATTCATATTTGTAGTACCCTTGTGTTCAAAGGTATGCTATTGTCTAATACTCTTTTTACTAATAATAATTAATTTCTACTCTTATTTCTTTCTCTAGTTTATTTTTTTTAGCTCCATTGTAGTCAGCTACTTAGTGACTTGTGTATTACATAGTGTTGTTCACCTTCAGGTGCATGAGTCTTTACTATAGTTTTCTTCCGCTTCCAAAATCTCATGTTAATACAAACCTTCAGTTTCCTTATTCTTTCATAATTCTGACAATTTGATAACTCTCTATAAGATTTATAGCTTAATAACTGAACATACTCATTGTATCATTAATCTTATTATTAACCCATATTTAAAAAACATTTACTTACTTTGTATTATTTAAGGTCTACTGCTACTAGCTTTGTTAATAATAAAAGTGTTTCCAAAAGGTTAAATAAGATCATCAGATCGTAACTCCTCTCGCATAACTGCAAAAGCCTCACACTCTTTTGATTTAAGTTGGATATTATTTAATACTTGTGTTATTCAACTTTAATTTCATCAGATATGCCAAATTTTTAGGATGGAAGATTCTAATGAAGTGAGGAGCAGGCCAAGCAGGCAGATGGTGGCTTTAGCAGCATATTTCAACTCCGAAAACAATATTTTCTATTTTCGCGATGCATTGGAGTTAGATTTTTATAACAACGAGTTGAAAGCCTACAGGGCTTTCTTTTCTTTCCTCTACTTAGATGAGCGTTCAGGTCAATAGTATAAAATCACAACCAATATCTATTTATTTGATATTGAAAACTAGACACCACCGAAAAGCCACTAACACCGCCTGAGTCTTATTCTAATCTAGGAGATGGATTTCTTAATTTCATCATTGAATTTTTCCATTTTTACCATGTCCACAAGCGTCTATATTGCAAAACTGGTCCCGCAGTCTTCGTTTTCTGACGGTGGGAAGCTAGCGTATTTAGTTTTCACGTTTTATGCAACGAACCCCAAAGGAAGAGAAGAGTGACATAATCTTTTCGCTCGGAAATCCATCAATTTAGAAAGGTTTAGTTCAGACTTGAACAAGAGCTCTATTAGGGCTTTGACAATTGCTAAAATGAGAAAAAGATTCTTTGTCAGAAAGTAGATCTAGTCTATGGAGAAATATACTTCAAAAGCTTACTTCGTGTCGGAATAAGACGAAATATCCAGCTACGATGATTAGTTGACAGATTAAGGCAAGCCAAAAAGGCCAACTAGCCACAGGAGAGCTGATCACAGGAACACGTGGATCCCACAGGCCAAGATCAGGAAAAACGCTTTCTGGGCCTATACGATCTGGAGCAGTAGCCCTAGCCACAAGCACCGCCGTCGAACCAATAATCTGAGCAAGGCAAAGAGTAGCCGTAACATGAACCCGGCTAAGCGTTTGTAGGAGTATTATTCCCAAGCCAACTCCTTGAACGGCATCTAATACTCCAAGCCACAACCACAGCGATGCTGATCGTTCGGGCGGGAAGAAAGATTTGACGCTTTGGTTAAGCAAATATTCTGGAACATTCGTTTGTGTTGAGTAGAGTTAAACTTACTAGCTAGTTGAGGACCTGCATTGCCTGCCCATGAAAGATATGAGGCTACGCTACTTGTGCCCCATAACATTTGGCACCAACGGGGAGCCCCAAGTCCTACAGCAAATATTGCCACTGCCCAAGTATGTTTTCGTGCAGCGCAGCCCAGGCCCCATACCAAAGCCTGATGAATTCCATTTTATTAAATATTCGCAGGGATAGAATGATGAAAGATGAAATTATCGTACCCCCCATACTCCCACAAAAAAAAATAAAAGCAGCAGCAATGTACTCCAAAAAGGTGAATTATCTCGGGTCCACAAGAAGGTCCAATTCCGGCCATAAGGTCCAGAGCTATATCATAAGTTTGAATAAGCTAAGAACTGAGTTTATCTCAAGAGAGTCAAGAAATTTTCAAAGACGCACAGCCAATAGTTACGCAAAATCTCAGCGGCCAAGTACCACATCACTAACTTCCTTCTAAAAAGAGCTCTAGTAAAGTTGGGAACTGTGCCTGGAGCATTTCGATAATATTTAGGCTGCGATGAAGGTAAGCTCAGCTGGTGGTGGATGATTTGAATTTATGAGAGGTTAAATCCAGGAAGTTGGACACTCACCAATCCCGAAAATAAAACATAAGCAATAAAAAAGCACAAAGAACCTAAACCAAGTGTTACGACATTCATCCAAGCAGGTGGAACCAAAGCGGTATCCACTGGGTCCACCCCTTGAAGCTTGAAGCCCCAGTACCAAAGGGCTGCGACCTGTCCCCAAAGACACTTAGTGTGAGTATTTGTAATTTTAAACGGAAATCCGCCCTATTTCTTAAAAGCTGGACTCACCCAAATTTGTTGGGTGCCTTGAACAATACAGGCTCTATAAACCCAAGAATCGGTTGTTCCCCCCGCTTCTTCTCCAAAGTTGGAGCTGAAAAACACTGAATGGATTGACGAGAAGGGACGTTTGTCAGTAAATTTATCAAGACCTTTAAATCAGACCGCAACAAACAAAAACCAGCTGCGGAAGCAATGGAGTAAAAACTCGAGGCGACTAAAGTCAAAGGGTGTCGAACCGAATAAATTTTGAGAGTATTTGAAAGAGAAGGTAGTCCAACGAGCACAAAAGCCAAGCCAAAAAAGATCCACGGTGCCGACAGAGACCAGATAGCTGGTCTCAAGTAATTAAACCTATACCAAAATATGGAGCCAAAAATATTTGCTGCACCTATGACTATTTGTTTCAAAAAAATCCCAAAATTGTTGGTACGGCTAGCATCCAGTATAACGGAAAGAGATTTCGACCAACTTACCATACAAATCAACACTACTACGCGTGCTGGTCCCATTCAATAGTGAAAGTTGAAAGCTAGTTGCACTCATGATTTGGCCAATGGCTAGGATAATGGTATAAATAGGCCAGCCTAAAAGCTGATTTTGTAGCCGTATCTGCCAAAGGTTGAGTTTTGAAGCCATTGTCAAGAAAGGCTGATCGTGGCCTGCCTTCTCAATATCGGTCGAAAGCACTCGCTCATCAGAAGCGTTTACTGTAGTTGTGCCGTTCCTTGAGCTTGTTGAGGCTTTCCAACGTTGGGTAAGTTTAACAAGTGGAGAGGGGTTATACCTCGATCTTGCCAATTCTAAAACTTCCTGGCGCAATTGTTTAAAATGGGCCTTCTCTGCCGAAACTATGTAGGACGAAATGCATAACAGAGATTGCGAGTTCTCGGAAGTTAAAGCCTCTAGTTTTTTAGTGAATTCTTGGGTGACTTTTCCATCTTCATCGGTAAAATCTTTGACTATTTGATTTAAGGGTGAGTTTGCATCAGCTTTGCGGGCCACAGATTTCTTAGACTCATTTGAATCTTGCGCTTTTTCGGTTTCCGAAACAGTTTTAAGAAATTCTTGATCACCATCAGCGGAATGTGGAAAAATCATTTCTTGACTTGGAATTCGGGCCTTGTCTTCTCCCTCCAAATATTTCGCCTTAAACTGTGGAAAGGATTCCGAAACAGATAGAGCTTCTACAGAGGTTGGTTTTGTTTTCGAACTTGTTAAACTTGCCTCCAGCAGAGAGGCTTCTCCCGGCTGCGAAGAAAGTTGACTTTGAGGTAATTTACTAGAGCCAGTTGAGGGAGAGAGAAGCCCTGAAGGCAAGATTTCGCTCTCGCCACCCTTGGTGCCATCCTTCTGTGATGCCAGGCAAGTCCCATTGTTAAAAGCAAATTTTCCGGCATACTTGCGCGATGCCCTGATTGATCTAGCGTGCATAATCTCCATTTTATTGCGCCATTCCAGCACTGGAAAGCGCTGTTGGGCGCTACGGGCCCGAAGCAAGGCACGTTCATCGTGGGAGGAATTCAACGCTAATTTGATAGTTTTGAGGAGCTGAGAGTGCAGATGAGCAGTGCTGTCGCTTTCTACTGGAAACCACCAGCCAGGCATCAAGCCTAGTCCACCCAGCCTGCTACCAACGCCTAGAGCCCCTTGACGGCCGAATTCGACTGCAACCAGTCCAAAAGGCTCATCACGACTTGGAATAAGCGAAAAATCACTGCCAGAAAATACGCATGATGGAAGCGATACAAATTCTGGCCGGGAGAGAACCCTCTTGGGGTACATTTTCATCAAGCGCTCGAGCTTGATGGCGGCAAACTTCCCATAGAGATCTATTACTGGCCCCACGGTAACAAGCTGAACGTCCAAGTGTTTTTCTAAGATGGAGAGGAAGACATCGGCGATCAAGTCGACGCCTTTTTGAAAAGACCAGCGCCCAAGAAAAAAAAATATTTGTGCCTGGGAATTAATCTCTAACCCTGCCCATTCTTGAAGTTGACGCTTATCTTCAAGGCGTCTTCTTTCCGCTTCGGGATCAATCTTGATACTTTTCATATCACGAGGAACAGCATCTAAGGCCTCAACATCTTTTGGGTCAGGATTCGGGAGCGGATCGATAGTTTTAAGCGTCCAAAGGGCGGGATATCTCGCCCAGCTTCTTTTGCCATACTTTTCACTGACACCTGCCACGCCAACACTATCTTGATGCTGACTGATATAGCTCGCAGCTGCATGCAGAAGGTTAAAGACATTTCCAAAGCGAGCGTACTTTGCACAAATCTCTTCTGTTATATTGAATGCTTGGCAGACTTCTGCTTCTTCTTCGGGCGCAGCTAAAGGCCACAAGCCTTGAAACTCGGCGTTGTGAAGCGAAAGACACACTGGAATGATAGAGGGTAGGAGATATAAGGGGGCCAGTGCACCATGATAATCGTTGATGTGGTATATCGACAAATCAGGCGTCCTTCGACAAATTTCAGCGATGCATTGATTCCAATGAGAATAAAATATTGCCGAGCTCAGATCATCCATTCGAGCTGGGTAGGGGTTGGCTGTAGAATTCGCTCGAAAGACGGGAGAATCTAAGAGGAAATAGGTGATATTGTCGCATTTGTGTATTTGGCACTCAACAAGATATATCTCTCCAAAAACTACCACTTTGATGGGGAGTGCCGGCTCTGCCTCAGGATATTTTAGGTCGCTCACTTTGGGTATGACCCACAACAAGTCTACATCAGTCATTTGTTTTCCCATTAACGAAGACATGACACCTAAACCTCCAATTTTGACTTTTATATTCCAATCAATAATTTCATATTCTAAAGTTGCAATCAAAACCTTCCGACGGACCGAAATATCATCGGGCCAGCATTTCATACCAAGCCTTTTCTCGTCAACTAAAGCTGATTTCCTCATAGGACTTTCCACAATTTTTCCTTTTCTTCTACTGGATTTGAGTTCCTTTATGGCTTTCTGAATGTTTCTGATTGAAAAAATCCAACCTCGTTTTTCCTTTTGATCACCGTACTAAAAACATGAAAAAACAAAAGTTAGACCTGATATAAAACAAGAAAAATTCAAGTGGTTGATTACTTTATTGAATTTTACTTTATAAAAAACCTTTTGATACATCCAACAAGCCAAGAGAGCAGTGCTTGGTGGGATGAGTGCCAGAAGTACAAAGAGCATTATAGCCATACGCTCATGACCAATTGGGCGAAATCCCCAAGTCATAGTCGTGGTATTAACCATGATTCTCCATCCTAAAAAGGGGGCATTAGGCTGCGGTAAGTAGAGATAATTGCGAGCCTGGGAATTCGGCGGAAGAAGGTCTAAAACCCCATCTTTGTCTACATCTCCGTAAAAGATGGGGTCACGTGTATCAAAGACCGTAAGTTGAAATTCATGCGGCCAATCAGTTATTACCTAAAAATTGCTCACAAATCAATCAACTATGAAAACTTCACATAATCCTTTATAAGAGAGACTTTTCAGAGCCCAATCAAAGAACCTTACGTCAATTGTCAAGTTGTCCATGCCATTGCTAGGTGTCAGGACGTTAGGAATTCCCTTATCATATCCCCTGTAAGGTATGTGGAGGTGTGAAATTTTGACATTATCAAGAGCTTACCTTTTTTGAATGAATTTGCTTACCATTGATTGAAAGCGCCCCTAAGCAAAAGTTGTGGAAACCTGCGCTGGTAAGAACTCTCATAGCCAAGATCTCCATCTATCATGTGTGCAGCGGAACCCACTCTCTGAGACCAGTATTGTACTCGAATATGATAGCCCTGCCAAAACCTTGGAGGAGCAAAAGCGTCAGATGGCAGGATTAATTGATTTGAGTATGGAACCCATTTCGAATAACTTTGCCCGAAATCCGTAGAGTATCGCATCTTGTCAGCACCCGCAGCGTTTGAGTGAATGAGTTTTTTTCCCTCGTATTCTTGAAGCAAAGCCGAAGAATATGTAGCATTTGGGAAAGCGATTGGATTATTACTACCCCCTCTTCTAAATATCAAGTGATCTATGGTATTTGTTGAGCTTCCGCTTTCACTAGTGGCATTGTTAATTATGATTTCATAAACGCCATCTGACACTTCCGAAAGGGAACTAGTCCACTTCCAAATTGCTGGCGGAGCCGCTTGAGTAGCACTGGGCACCGAATCAATGGTCGAGCAAACAGCATGCTCGAGCGCGATCCGAGGTTTGGCTTTTGAGTCGGGGCTGATAGTATAGCTCAGAGATAGGGACGAGGAGACAGCTTGACATGACATAGCCTCTGAAAAGAAAAGGCTGATAGAAATCTCTGCGTTGTCGTCATCGGAAGCCGACCAAAGTCTAGCATCGTGACCGGGTTCGAAGCCAACCAAACGTGGCAAGGGGGGCACCCAACTAGTGTCAGGAACCAATACTTTGTAGCTAAAGGGCTCCATTTTGATTGACTTCAAACAGCCTGGAGAAATGAGACTGCTATCCGCAGTCAGCGAGGCTTGGGATTGCTCAAGGCTGTAGTTCTCATACGGATATATTAAATTTCGAACGCTCGTCGGGGCAGGGTATGGTGAGAGTATAGCCAGATTGGTGGAGCAATCATGAGAAAACTCCGTCGTTTGATTTACATTACTGTACAACACCCAGACCGGCAATTCGGGATGAGGACCGTCAAGCCGTTGGGACGACAAGGGGCTTCGGCTTACACTCCACAAACCCCATTCCGAGGGAGTGTGGCTTGATGCAGGGAGCTCTCCAAGAGTTGTCCAATTTCCCAACTGCGTCAAGTTGAAGCCATCTTGAAGTGATGCATATTGAGACCGAAGTTGCACAAAGCGGGCAAGTATATTTCGTATCCCTGAAGTGGGATCATAATGATCTAGGCTATTCCAGGCATCAGTGCATCCCTTCAATGCTTTGTCAAGCGGAAAGTTGGGATATTTTTTGGAGCCAAGCTTGTAGCAACCATGAGCCATCCAAGCCAAACTAGAAGACATAGGCTGCCGCCCAAATAAATAATCGTTTGCTAAGATTAATAAGACGGAACGCATGTTATTAAATCAGGACCAGACTCGAAGGTCTATAAGACTGGAATACCTTGGGAATCAAAAAGATAGAAGCCTTGCTCCTCGCCATATAAAGCCAAAGGGATTCCAGGCATCATCAAATTGGTTATCAGTTGCCCGAGCAAAAACCTATGAGTTCCGTTCACTATTGAAGGCCACCTGAAATTATCTTGATTTGTGGTGCCGTATAAATGACGAGGATCGATAATTGCGGTTTCTTGATTTAAAAAATCATCTGAATTCGTTGGAGAAAATATTTTAAGACTTCGTCTTTCCAGAAAAAAGAAACTACAATCAATTACTTGACAACTCACTAGTCACATAAATACGCCTCCATGCATCTACCCAGTTCACTGGAACATCAAACGGAGAATCCAATTCTCCGTCCATACCTAAAAATCGAGTCAGTGAGCGATAGATAGAATAATGAAAGGCGGAAGAGTCCAAAGCGTTCTCTCCTAAAGGTCGCATAAAGTATTCAGACTGGTTTGGCTTGATGTTGTCTATGTTATCAAATTGGAGTTGTGCATAATGAACAGGCTGGCGGCCACGACCATAGTAAAGCGAACCGAAGGTGTTGGCACCAGAGCTTTGATAAGAATGTTTCGGGTAGCAGAGCTGATGAGCTAGCAGTTTCCATAGTCATCGGTTGAGATCACGTACATTTCACCTGGGATGAAGAAGTTGTTTTTCCCTAAGCTCTTCGCACATGTTCTCAAACTACCACCCCATTTCCCCAGAAATCCCAAGGTTTGCTGCGAAGCTTTATCAACACGCATCGCATCTGGATCGAGTGCACGAAGGGTCATACATGCCAGGTTTTCCAACTTGGCTGCAACCGTACTATCCCAGTCACGCAAACGATCTTGGACTGAAGAGTACTTGGTTAATTGGTCTTGCCATTCAGGACGGGTTCCCAGAGTTCCTGAATCACCAAACTGGTCGAAATCTCCTGTGTAGCACCCTTTCCATTCGTCTGTGATGACTGCTTCACTTCCGTTTGGATAGTAGAATTTTGGCAATTGGCAGTTTGGGTCACGGGTATTGGTGAAATTAAAATCAGAGTAGAAGGTGAGGTCCCACGGTGTCTGGACCGTAGGCTTGTAGTGCACCTCATAGCCTTGCAGGTTAAAGGGCGCAGTATTTCTTGGGTATTCCTTAAAGCCGATGAAATCGGCTAATGTAGTGGTAGTAGTGTCCAGCATCACATACCTATCGCGATTAGTTGGATCAAGATCAACTAAAAAAACTCCAATGCTCAAACTGAATGCACCTACATGCCTTTAGAATGGATCTTGTCTATGGCAGCACGCCAATCAGACAAAGTACCCCAATGGGGATCTAGGAGCGTAAAATCTAAGGCAGAGTAGCCGTCTGCTTGCCATGGCATGTTAAGCCACGGAGTTCCAGCAATATAAATGGTTCGGTAGCCCATTCCACTAAACCAAGTACATGCACGTTAAACATAATCGAAAATTGGTGAAAGCACCAAAAAACACCTACTGTATGTAGTCCAAAACCCTGTCCTGGGCCAGTCCCAAAATATCACCCCCATGCCGCAATTCTTTTCATTACATAAATATAGTGAATGGGTAAAAGTCAGCTTAGCGAACCTACCCAATTTTTCTGGAGACTGAAACCGAAACTGACGATTGGAGTTGACATCCCATTCGGACCGATGACCGTAAAAGTCGTTGTTGGATGGATCTCCATCGGAGAACCTGTAATTTTGAAGGCGCAAGCCAAATTTACGTTTTTAAACACCTTAGACTTAAAAGAAGCAAGGCAGAAGAGACTCACCTATCTAAAATCACGGTGTAAGTGGGTAATTCCCTCCAGTTGGTAGGACTTGGGGTATACTTGTAGCTACTTGTATTTTGGCTTTTCTCTGGCCAATCAGAGTAATAATACAATACGTTATTTCCTGCGCTTTGGTTAAGGTTTATATTATAATTTTGTAATTTTGGATCATAGGGATACGAAAGAATAGCAGTGGCCGTAAAAAAGATTCCGAATAAGGAGGCATAGATAAATTTCGGAGGATTCCCCATTAAGATATTGGTCATTTTTTTGGTCATTGAAAAGCATCAAGTTTTAGAACTAGTAAGATATTTTATGATTCCTGAAGGTAAATCAAAAGGCTCAGAGGCAAACAGCAGAAACGGATCTAGCGCTGAAGCTCTTGTTCGTGATCAAGTTCTTTTGAAAGAAAGTTCCGGTACCAAGGCACGGTGATGAAGACCTTGTTAAAGAACTTCTCTGCTCCTCAGCTTACAGCGTCAAACCGTTCATGACACTTATCAGTTGCACCAATCTCATAAGGCAGTCGTGGAAACTGGGTATATAGCACGGCTCTGTTTGTCTATCTGCAAGGGGGAACAAAGCCGTTGGTTCTTTCATCTTCACTAGCTTGAGTGACTTCTCCTGTCGTCTGATTAGCATTTAATCTAAATGTTGAGAAAACTTCTTGTAAGTGGCTTTTTGCCGCATCAGAGCGGCGAAGCATCGTTCATCATCGAACAAGGCTTCTCTTGATGATGCTTTGCATATATTGTCAATGGGCTGTCGAAGTTGATAGTAAATGCCATAAGGGGAAACTCCGACAAAAATAGAAAAAAGATTATACTGCTGCATCTGTAACTAAATATCGGTAACGGATTACGAGTAGCGCCAATTTTTCTCTGATAAGAAAACCTCAACTGTATCTAGCAAATATCCCGAATAGGCCTTTGTGACCCAGAAAAAAATTTCATACTCTAAGACAGTTATCCCCAAAAGACTCTAAAACCAATCGACAAAGCTTATCGCAGTCCTTTGACCCCAAAAGGATAGCCAAAGAGTCTCCCTGGACTGGACAAGGACCAGCTTTGACGATGAAGTTCATTTGACAACTTGTATTGTAGGAAAACCACGAGGACATGAAGAGTTAGTTCAGCAAGCAACAGGATTGTTTGCGCCACGTTCCTTACCGTGAGACAAGTTCTCAAAGCCGAAAAGAAAGCATAATCCAGCTTTTACCCCTATTATTACGAAAAGTACAGAAAATATAAAAAGATCAAAATTCAAACCCATAGGGTCGAACCCCGTCAAAAAAACTTAGTAACAATCATGATCTTTGAGCTCAACATTTTGGATCTGTCCAAACTAGGCTCTGACGAAACTACATCATCGCGTTTATAATTCAAACTGGGCTACACTTCCTGGATATTTAGAATGCTTCAATCGCCTTCTTAAGTACTTTGGGCCCTCTCTTTTGATAAACTCACACTATTATGTCTAAAACGAGTCGATTCTATGTCTTGAATCAAACTTCACCTAAATAGCCAATTAATATACATTTTGTGAAGAAATTCAAGACAAATGTTACTATTTGAAAACATCAAGGTATAATTTAATTTCTTTCAAACTTAATTGGAATAATTCTTCTGAATTCATAATCAGGATATTTTATTAGAGAAGATAAATAATTATTTTTTGTGTATTTCATTTTTAATCTTATTTTGATTGGTGTCATTAGGGATCTCAAGGAAAATGAAAGGGCTTGTAAATACGAGCCAAACTGAATTAGAAATTCTATATGATGAGGAAATAAGGATTAAATAAGAGCATAAAATAATCTGATATTGAATTCCTTTGAATCAATGAATAGGTTTGTGACAATAGATGATAAATTAAACAAGCAACAAGTGAAATTGAACAAAAGAGAGTTCCAATCAATAATTAAACTCTCAAAAAGAAATTTTTGATAAGGATATGGTATCCTTTCTTGAATGAAAAGATGAAGAAGTGAAAAGACTTAATTCTCTTGTCACCAGAATATTAAAAAATGATGAATAGTTGAAAGTAATATTAGAATATATTTTTTGGTTGGAGAAGTGCCAAGAGGGTGAAATATATTTTTAAAACTCGAGGCTGGAAGTTTTGACAATAAATCATGTCTGAAGGAGAGAATTGATGGGTAATTATGCCCAAGACTTGAATAACTATTCCAGCTTTATTGGGACCACAAAAGCCCGATACATGAGTCCCTCAAGCTTCATGTATTGTCAGCCAAATCCAATACATTGAGGGTTACAGAGGAAATATGGTTTGGTTGAGGTTTGTTATTAAGAATTCTACTTGATCCACACCATCTACTTTGATAGGAATATTTATTTTTGATAGTAATAAGATAGTTTAATGGAGTCTCTATACATGAAAATATTACATAGAAAAATTCTACAATCTTATTCAATAATGAGATTTAAAATAAATAATAAATATTTAGTACCCTTTTTAAATAGTTTCTTTTTTGGGAAAAAATCAATTGGGTATGAAGAAATAGTTCAAAAGTGATTATATGAATATTCTCTTAAAGCTAATCTGTCTTGCAATTGATCTGTTTATGTAAAAAGTTGCCAAATCCCATAAAACATACAAATATCTCAAGATTCTGCAACAATATCTTGATGAGCTCAATGAGGTATACCTGATATGTGTAGGTTTTAAAGTTAATTTTAGAAAGAGAGAGAGGTATTCTTAATTGAAGCTAATTGAAATTAAATAAATAGGATGTTTTTTATGCTTTTGAATGTATTTATTCATGAAAAATATCCCTTGAATTTGAAGTTGAAACACTGACTAGAAGAAAATATAGAAAAAGTGTAAATTGGTTCATTTTTACTCAACCCAATTTATCAAGAGAATGTTTTTTGTATATATACAAACGTAATAGGTGCTTTCATGATTTTAGAACATAAATTTAATACAAAAGCTGTCAGGGTGACTCTATGATATAGCTTTACAATAATAACAAAAAGCTATAACACTGAGTGTGACACAAAAGTAATTATGATGGTGAAGTGATAAGATAATTAGAAAATGAGTTAATAAGGATTTTGGGGCTTTACGCATGAGTATTATTGATGGTGATTTCTACTGAAGGACCTGAGTGCGGTGTTTATCTCTTGTTTACAATAATAAACCCTCCAATTATTAACATTATAATAATAACCTGTTCAGTTCTAAGGGTACCACTTCTATTGTAAGTTTTTACTATGAAACAATAAGTAAATAATACAAATACTTCACTTATTGTACTATGAATGTCTTTATTAAATGAATAAAATAAATAATAATTCTAACAATAAGGTCTTATTACAATTATGGCATAAAATTATTATGTTATTAAATAAAGATAATAATATAATTTATATTTTAAAAATATATTATAATAGGAATATATATATTGATATATGATAATTAATATATTTAAAGCTCTTATTATTGTTACTATGAAATAATAAGGCATAAAAAATTGATTTTTTAATAATAAAAAACACTTAATAACAATAATATTACCAATATTAATGTTACATATTAATATAACTACTATTTATATTAATAAAGGAATTACTAAGAGTAATAATAGAGAGAAATTATTATAAAAGAGAAAATAACCTACTTTTAACACTTAATATAGTAATTCTGAAATATTTTATGCCAAAAACTGTAAATACAACTTGTTCAAATTTCATTTACAAGATAAAATAAGAGAAATTACAAGTACTCTTAATTTTACGTGGAAAATGAGATTTATAGAGAAATATAACAAAAACAATTAAACAAATGGAGTAATAAAATCAAGATGGATGATTATAATGAAGATGACCTTTGTTCTTTGATAATATAGGTTATTTATATATAAATAACAAAGATTTTACCTTTTTATTTAATGTTTTATTGTTTTTGATGTGTCTGAGGGGACAATAGAGTCAAAAGAGCTTTATTTAGAGAGAGTTCCTCCCTTCTACGGCCCAGTAGGCTTTTAGTAGACATTTAGTGATGGTATCCATTGGAATTGATAATCATTTTAGAGTTTAGTGATTATTACATCATGATTAAACCCTCTTATCTCATTATTATGCCACTATTTAGAGTTATCAATATAAATTCGAGTTTGATGCTATCATAGGCTTGGAAGAAGCCTAAGCTTTGTGGATTTTATTAGTATTAATAATAGTCTAATAGTATTCACCAATTTTATCACTTATATAACTGTTGAACTTAAAATAAGATTACAGTGAGTGATCATAAATGATCAAATTTAAGCTTAAACTTTGAGCATTAATAACTTTTAATATATACACGCTACAGCCATTAATAGTTTGAATTATGATAGCTTGGCATGTCCTTATTAAAATTCCAAGAGAATTTTATTACATAATCAAAACTCTATTTTTGATGATTTTTCTTGTATCTCAATTTTTCTGTTAAAATTCAATATTTTAAACTTCAAACCATGATTTCAGGGGGTTTTACCTTTAATATTATAGTAAAAAACTCATAATTCCTCACATATGAGCTAGTAGAACCTGAATATTCACTTTATTTCGAGTTAGGACCACTTTGAAAACAAAGTGGTCAACAGCTCTAGCAATTTTGTTCAATAAACCCTTACAAGTTATAACCTTGTTTATAACCTGTAAAATAAAGCTCATATCTTTGCTCTCAAAGTAATTTTGTTTTGACTTTCTTTTTGGTTCAACTCTCTATCATGTATATTTCAAGAGATATAAGCTAAAAACCATGAATGTATGCACTAGCCAAAAAATTGCATATATTCAGCTTAATTCCTTAGGTATTAGCTTTAGAGAATAACATAAAACTGTTTTATGTGTAGGTTTTCATGGAGAATCCAATGGTGCATTTTATCCTACATGTTGGTCCATTGGTTTCTGAGATAAATAATAATTTATGTCTTTTTATGGCATTTTTAGCTTATTACTCATCACTTATTGACTTTATAGATATTCCATAAAAATGATATATGTTTGTTTTATAATGGAGATTCTAATGGTGTAATACATTCCAATTTTTTATTCATCAGATTCTAAGTTAATTCAGAATTTATGCTGTTTTATGGTATTTTTACTTATTTTAAGATAATAATCATCAGGCTGAGTCTATGATGAAGGTGTAATAAGGCTATTTACAACTTTAAATATGACTGTGACACGGTAAAATTAATTTAAAAGAATTTTATAATGGATAATAAAAGTTTAAGATTTAATAATAAGGGCTTTACTATTGTAAAATAGTGGTGGTGAGTGCTGTTGAAATCCCTCGGTGCAGCTTTACCTGTTGGGTTACAATAATAAAGTCTAGAATAATAAATTTTATAGTATAACCTGATTTTTTTCCAAGACTATAAATGTTTTTGACAGTTGTAATATGTAGGAATTTAAGAGTATCATGAGGAAACCTTTTCTGGTGGAGAAAAGGCCTCCTTTTATCCTAAAATGGGGTGGAATGGACCTCTAGACCATCCACATAGAGGAAGTGAAGAAGTTTTCACTTCAGAGTACTGGGTTGTGGTTTTCATAGTGCCTGTATGATCCTTATTGGGCTCAGATGTGGTTTTGAAACCACCTCTGGACAGTTTTTACCAATACAGGGTGAAAGGTTTCATCTGGGAACCACATAGCCCTCTTATGACGTGTGTGACATGTAGAATGCTGTACAGAACCTGTATGGGACCCCAGTGTTGAATTAGTTATGAGGTATTGAAATATAAACATTATTTTTTGTCTATTTGACACCTCATAATCATACTTATGGGAGAATATCCCATAGTAAGACTGTATTAGTCTAATTGTGAGATTTTGAGCTTAAAACTGCCATAACTTTGTCAGTTTTTGAGATATCAAGCTCAAAGATAGTTCATTGTGTAGCCCTGGTGGTGTTCTACACAATGGTAGGTACCTCTTTTGATATTTGTATCATTAAGTATGGGAAAGCTATGCCATGTACAAGATTTTTTGTACATATATATGTTTTGCTTAGAAACTGTATAGAGCTTGTTTTCCCCATAACTTTTGTTCTAGATGAGATATGGGAAAATTGATGGTACCATCAGATAGCCCTCATTGTGTGCTTTCCAAAAAGACCCCACCTTAGGTGTCTCACACCAAAACTGTAGAAGTTAGATGAGAGGTGAATATTTTATTCACCCTTATTTGACCTTATTTTGGTCATAACTTCTGTAATTCTCGTGCTAGTTCAGTTTGGCTAGCACCATTGGATATGGATTAAGCCTCTTCCTCTGTATTTCAGATGAGAGGTGAAAATTAAGGTTTATGCCCAGCAACAACTTTAAGTAGGAATAACTTTGTTATTCTTTGTCCTATGATGATGGGACTTGTATATTTGGAAAGGGGCTAGTTTCCTCTTTCCTTTGATACTTTTTGAGCTGATTTTTCTCCGCTCCATGTTTTGGTGGTATCTTGGCTATACCATTGATTTATGGTATTTGGCTGTCATGCTTGTGCTCTGGTTTTGAGTCACAGGCTGACAATTATTTGGATGAATAATTATTGTAAGGTTTTTCTTGTGACCTTTTTGAATATGTGGTCATATCTCAAAGGCTCACATTCTCTACCACTAAAAATGATTTTACTACAATCTGATGTAGTTAATTAGGGTATCATCCACTGTCCTACCTCTTCATTAGACTTTCTTAGTATTGAAGCTCAATAATGCTTAACTTTTTCATTCTTTAGGTATTCTTTCATTTCTGAAACTTCTTAGTAGTTTATCAGCATTAGTTATATCTTTTTCAAGTATCCATTCATCTTCTTGAGTTGGGTTTCTATACCTTACAAGGTATCCTCTTTCTTTTTTTTTCTTGTCCTTCTTTCTTTAAGGACTTTTACAATTTTCTTTTCTTCTCACTCTTCTAGAGGGGGGATTTCAAGTGGGGGTTCATTTCTTAGTGGAAATGAATCTTTGTAACTTTAGCTGTAAGGCTTTATCAGACTTACAGGGAAATTTGGGTGTTTGTTGATACGCTTACCTGTTAGCTCTAGCTTCACAGAATCAGGTCCATGTAGTGCTTTTATCATAAATGGTCCTGCAAAGGAATCTTTCAATTTCTTTGGGCCTTTAATATTATTAAAATTCAGAGCTCATACTAAGCCAAGTATCATACTTTAAAGTCAGGTGGTTTATGACTTTTATCCCATCTTTCTTTTGCATACTTGAAAGAGTCATGCATACATCTATTTGCATGATGTCTTGCTTTGTCAAGCATTATTTTAAAACTGTGTTCTGTTGGATGTATATCCACTAAGTCCTTTTTGAGGGTATCATAAGGAAGTCTTGGATTCCAACCTTTTTCTAACATTGCTGGTGCGTTTCCATTTGAAGAATGGACTCATGGCTTATATGCCAGTTCAAGAGCTGGTATTAAGGTACACCAATTATGGTAAATACATCAGAGTATTTGATTTTTAGTCCATAAGCACAGAATCTTCTGATCATGTCTTCTAAGGTCTCTATCATTCTTTCTGCTAGACCATCAGTTGGAGGGTGTTAAGCTGTTGAGAATGATAGCTTTGTTCCAAACAAGCTATGGAGGTTTGTCCATAATACTGAAGTGAATTTTGGGTCTCTGTTGCTTATGATATTTTGGAATAAGCCTGTGTGGCTAATAACTTTATTCCATATTATTATGGCTGTGTCCATAGCTGTGTCATCTTCATGACATGGTAGGAGAATTGGAGTTTTTCTATATCTGTCAACCAGTACTATGCATGCATTGTAGCTCTTGTCTCCTCCTGGAGCTAAGGCTGTTACTCAATCCATATGAACTATATCCCATGGGTATTTTGGTTCTTGGATTTTGATCATTATTTCAAATTTCTTTCCTGGGTCGCTGTTTGCTTTTTGACATCTGCCACAGGTTTGGAAGTATTCTGCAACATCTTTTCTCCAGTTTGGCCACCAAGAGAAGGTTTTAACCCTTTCCAGTGTCCTATCTTCTGAGAGATTTCCAGATTCAACACTATCATGACATTCATGTAATATAGTATTTATCAAGGTTCTATCTGTTAAGGTCATAACCCATGTATGTTTTTTCCCATGATACAGTATTCCATCAAGGAGGGGGAATCTTCCCTCATCATATTCTTTTTTCCATATTTCATCTAGTTTGTATGAGAGTGATGAGTCTTTGCAGTCTTTCATCAGAAGTTGGCATAGGATATGACAGTTCTTATCCATCTTATAGCTTTCTTTATATTGATTAAAGAATTGTGTGCCAATTTCTGTGACACATATGCCTTCTATATGGTTCTCTTCCTGTGGTACCCATTCTGGGGTTTCAGGTGTATTTTCTAAAGCCTATCTACTAAGACCATATTCATTTTTATGAATATTTCCAGATTCATGAGCTATAGTCATATTTTCTCTATATTATTGGATAGAAATTTGCAATCTTAGCATATGTCTATTTGGTGTCTTCATGTTTCACAAAGACTTTACAGCATTACAGTGTGTAATTACATCAAACACTGTACCATCCAAATAATAATGTAATTTTTCTAAAGCCCACACTAAGCAAAGACATTCCATTTGGCTTTCTCCATACCTTGCTTCTGTTGGCTTGATTTGTCTTGAAATGAAGCAAATTGGTCCTTCAATAGGTTTATCATTGATAATTTGTGTCTGGTGTAGTGAAGCACCTAATCCTTCTCCACAAGCATCAATCTACAGTTTGAAAGGTAGTTTCCAATCTGGTATTAGAAGAAATGGGGCATTTGTGAGGGAAGTTTTCAATTACTCACATGCTTTGACTCTTTTCTCAGTCATTTTATAAACTGTCTGTTGGTCACAGAGTTTATACAAGGATTTGGAAATTCTTGCAAAGTCCTTTATATGCTGTCTGTAGTAACCAGAAAATTCTAGAAATGACTGCATTTATTTTCGTTTGGGGCATTGGTTTCAGTAGTATTGCTGCTACTTTGTTTTTATCTATTCCCAAGCTTAGGCCAGATACAAAATGTCCTAGTGCTTTCAGCTCACTATATGCAAAATTTCATATTCACTTGGAATACCTTTTATAGTACTATTTCTAGTCTTGTTAAGTGAATTTCCCAAGTTTCTGAGAAAACTATGATATCATCAATACAGATTATTAACCATCCTTCTGATAACTCTTCAGGAAATATGGTGCTCATCATCCTTTGATAATGGAAAGGTGCATTCTTTATACCAAATGGCATCCTTAAGTATTCATATATCCCACAGTGAACTATTATCCTCAGTAGTTTCTTGGCATTTTCTGTAAAGAAATTTTGGTGAAATCCCTTTAGAGCATCCATGGCTTTAATGAGCTTAGCCTGTGACAATTGTGTTAATGTCTCATGAGTTCTGGGTATTGGATATCTTCCAGGGATTGTGTAGGTATTTAGGGCTCTAAATTCCCCTACCATCCTTGATTTTCCATTATTCCAAGTAATAATGACAGGTGTAGTGACCTCTACCTGTTCATTATGGCCTACTTTCCTTAATACCCTGAGGTCCATTAATTCTTTAATGTGTACCTCTTAGGCTTCTCTAGCTCTTGGGATAGCTGGGTAAGCTGGTCTCCTTAACAGAGGTGGATAAGGTTTTTCTACATTGAGTATAATGTCTACTTCATGTCCAATAATGGCACCTAGTTGTTCTTTGTCAGTTGCAAAGGCATTGTTATATTTGGATAAGAGGTCAATCAGTTTTTCTTTCATTTTTTCTGTTAATTCTTTATTGAATTCTGCCTCTTTAAGTTGGTCCCCTATGAAAAAGTCTTTTTTGGGGGTTTTCTCTTCTTTTTTTTATGACTGGAATTTGTTTTTTGTTATTTAAAAACCCAAATTTTTGCCTCTTATTGTCTCCTATGGTAAAATATCTGTCTTTTTGATTTGAGATATCTATGCCATAAATTGACAAGTAATCCTTTCCAAGTATAAAGTGGTTACTAGTACAGTTGTCCATTAACAAAAAATCTACTTTCACTCTTATAAATTGTGACAGGTGAGGAAAAATTAATTTTAATTCTATTATTCCAAGGGGCTTCATGCTACCACTGGCACTACTAAGTTTGACTAGTATTGGTATAAGCTTTCCTTTCCAATCTGGTACAATTGATTCCAAATAACCTTTACCAACACATGTACAGTATGCTCCTGTATCCAAGTTTACTTTTTCCTCTTGATTCTTAACCATGACAATTCTTATAATTGACTTTCCAGCTGTATATCCTATTCCTTTTGCTGGTTTGGTTCTATAAAGTTTGGCATCTTGTATGTTTTTCAGGCTTGTATCAGATGTTCCAACTTGTGGTAAGTTTGAGTTAACATCTAATACTCCATATAGTCAATAAATATTATTAATTTGTGAATTAATTATATTTATTTCATCACTTTAAGAAGTTTCTGACTGTTCAGTTTCTTTTTCAGAATCTTATTCTTCTTCTTTGTCATTGTGGTCATCTGTTACCACAATTTCATTTATCTTTGCTTTTTTGAAGCAATTATTGGCTAAGCGTCTAATAACTCCACATTTATGGAATTTTCTTTGCTCATTGCTAGGTTTATTGGGTTTGAAGGCTTCTCTTGGTTTGTCTTTCTTGATAAATGGTTCATTTGGACTTTTGATGTCCACTTTTTTCCAAGTTCTACCAATCTTAGCTCTTGTCACTAAATATTCCAGTGCATTGATATATTCCTCTGTGGAGCAAATTTCTATGCACCTTATTCTTAGGGAATGTTCTAATTCCCCTCCACATTTATTAAGTATCTTCATGTGCACCATTTTTGTGACATTTCTGGGTACAGTGCATTCAATCTTTCAACTTTCTTTAAGAACAAAGTCAAAGGTTTATCCTTATCTGGATTAAAGAAGGAATTTTCAAATGCATTTTCTATTTTGTACCTCCAGGCATCATTTTCCCATTTGGTGATTATTTCATTGTTCCACAAAGACCAGGCATTTTTACCATTGGTTTGTCTTATGCCATAATAACATCTTTCTAAAGATTTTCCAAATAATGAATGTGATTTGGAAGTGATTAATTCATCTGGTCTAGCATAATATTTTTGTAAGATATCAATTGTTTTAATGAATGACATATGGTAATATTCACCTTCACCTGTGAATGTTGGCCATTCTTTTCACTAAGTTTCTTCTTTCATTAAGACTTGGCAATTGTCTTGATGACTCAATTCTGACATGAATGGGTTTTTATTTCCTCTTTGGGCTTAACAGGACTTCTTATGTGAGAAATTGGGGTTGATAACTTTGGCATATTTAAGTTAGCCTCATTTATTTTATCCATCTTTTCAGTCATAAGTCTTATTTCACTTTGAATGTTATCTTTAATATTCATTCTTGCTTAATCACTTTTTTCTACACGGTCCAAAAGTAATTTTTGGTGTGATGAAGTTTTTTCTTCAAGTGTTTCAACAAAAATACTTAATTTGTTTAATTTTTCTGTTAAATTGTCAATTCTCACATCATAAGTGATTGTTAAAGAATTTCCTTTTATATCTTTTATGTATTTATACAATTCTTGTTGTCCTTGTATTAACTTTTGAGTATTGTCAATTAGAATTTTTGGTTTGTTATTTTCAACCATCAATTTAATGTTATTAATTTCTTTTTTGTTTTGTACAAAAATTTTTGTTAAAGATGATAAGATGCAATTGATTTTTTTTAAGGATAACAGACTATTTTTAATGTCTTTAAGAAGTAAGATACTATTTTCAATATCAGTTAAAGTATTTAAAACATCAAGAGACAAAGTTATTTCTTTGGGAAATGAGGTTGTCTCATTCTTTGTTCCTCTTTGTCCTTGAATTCCATCAAGGTTCTGGCCATGGAATATTTTTGGATTTTTGGGATCCTGTAGCTTGGCAAATATGGACTCCTACAATTCCCTTTCTGGTTCTTCTTCCCCTCTTGGGGAAGTTGGTTGGCTTGAGGCTTTCTCGTAGAAGCTACTGGGGCTTCTTCCTTGCTTGCCTCTCTTTTTTGGCATTGTATTCCTTTATCTTCACAATTTTATCTTTGGATGATAGTGGATTCCATCCATTGGAGTATCTCATTATTTCCTCTTCTTTCAGGAATTTTTTCAGGATATACCAGGAGTTCATCACTCCTTGGTGGATTTGTGGCAACCTTTCCCAATCTTTGTCCTTGTACACTGTGTAGTACTGCTTGTACTGGCTCATGTAAATGTCTATTTGAGCCCTCTGAATGTGATTTGTACCTGTTTGAGTTACTCATACTTAGTTCTAACTCTGGTTCAGATATCATGGGCATTTCTGGGACTTGCCTTTGGGATAAGACGCTTCTTTGTGTGGATTCTGTTTCAATGGGGATTTTGCCCTTTCTTTTCCCTTTTGAGGGATCAATTCTACCTCTGAGTCCAGCTCCATCTGATTGGATGGAGTATTGGGAGCTTCCTCTGGTAGTCATAGTAAAAATCTAATAAAACAAAAGATTTCAGAACACAAAAAATATTTTATGGCATGTAAAAAGGAGGTTCTCACCTTCAGCGTCCTGAATAGTGGGTCCTGGAAATATTAATTTATTAGATTTCTTCTTCTTATTGACAATTGGTGTTGGAGAACTTGGACAAGTTTCTTCCACCAATCTCTCAACAGTGGCTTGATTATCCTCTTCTGGGTTGTCTACAAGCACTAAAAAGGCAATTAAATATAACTCTTCTCTTAAAAGTGTTATTTTTGATAAGTTATGGAAATTTCCACATCAAAATTGCTTTGATATATTTTGAATTAATAAAATTGATAAAAGAAATGATAAAAAAGAAGAAAAATAACGTTTTTTATTGGGTTTTTATATGTATATATATTTTATTATTTTTATATTTTTATTTTTGAGAAACAAAATAAAATCAAGATGATTCTTTTTTAAATTTAATTTATGATATGAAGTTATTTTTGATTTATAAATATCATTTTTAATCACTAGAGTCACTCAAAGAAAGTTCTTGCAAGTCTAAGGATGTGAAAAACCATGAGTAAGACAGTACAATTGCTTTCCAAATGCCTCAATAGCTCTTAAAATTAAAAAAGATAAAATTATTATATAATTTATTATTTGATAAACCCAAAATATTTCTTCTTTGAAGTTTTTTAAGTAAAACTCAGGGCCAGTCCCCCAAATGTAAGGTTTGACTATGAAACAATAGTTAAATATTACAAATATTTCACTTATTGTACTAGTAATGTCCTTATTAGATGAATAAAATAAATAATGATTATAATGATAAAGTATTATTACAATTATGGTGTAAAATTATTATATCATTAAATAAATCTAATAATATAATTTATATTATAAAGTTATAATACAGTAAAAACAAATATATTAATGAATTTAAAGCTCTTATTGTTGTTACCAACAAATAATAAGGCATAAAAAGTTGTTTTTAATAATAAGAGACAATTAATAACAATAATATTACCAATATTAATGTTACATATCAATATAAATACTATTTATATTAGCAAAGGAATTATTAAGAGTAAAAATAGAGAGAAAATAACCTACTTTTAACACTTAATATAATAATTCTGAAAGATTTTATGTCAAAAAATGTAAAGAAAACTTATCTAAATTGTATTTACAAAATAAAATAAGAGAAGTTACAAATATTCCTAATTTTACATTGAAAACAAGATTTATAGAGAGATATAACAAAAATAATTAAACAAATGGAGTAATAATGTCAAGATTGATGATTATAATAAAGATTGACTTTGGTCTTTGATAATATAGATGATCTATATATAAATAATAAAGATTTTCCCTTTTTATTTAATGTTTTATTGTTTTTGATGAATCTGAGGGGAAAATAGAGTAAAAAGGGCTCTATTTATAGTACGTTCTTCCCTTCTAGAGTCCAGTAGGCTTCTAGTAGAAATTTACTGATGGTATCCACTGGAATTTATAATCACTTTAAGGTTTAGTGATGATTACAAGATGATCAAACCATCTTCTCTCATCATTATGCCATTATTTAGAGTTATCACTATAACTCTACATTTGATGACATCAAAGGCTTAGAAGAAGCCTAAAATTTGTGGATTTTATTAGTATTACTCATAATCTAATAGTATTCACCAATTTAATCACTTATGTAACTGTTGAACTTGAAATAAGATTACAGTGAGTGATCATAAATGATCAAATTTAAGCTTAAACTTCGATCATTAATAACTTTTAATTTTAGCTTGCTACAGAAATTAGGAGATTGAATTCCAATAGCTTGGCATGTCCTTATTAAGCATCCAAGATAATTTCATTAAATCATCAAAACTCTATTTTTGATGAGTTTTCTTGTATCTCAATTTTTCTGTTGAAATTCAATATTTTAAACTTCAAACCATGATTTCAGGAGGCTTTACCTTGAATATTATAATAAGAAATACAATATTTCTCCCGTATGAGCTAGTAGAACCTGAATATACACTTCATTTTAAAATTGGACCACTTCCACAACAAAGTGGTCAACAGCTCTAGCAATTTTGTTCAATAAACCCTTACATGCTATAGCCTTGCTTATAGCTTGTCAAATAAAGTTCATATATGTGTTTTACAGTAATTATGTCTTAACTTTATTTTTGGTTTAACTCTCTATCATGTATATTTCAACAGATATTAGCGCAAAACCATTAATGTATGCACTGACCAAAAAAGTGCATATATCCAGCTTAATTCCTTAAGTATTGGCTTTAGAGAAATGACACCAAATTGTTTTATGGGTGCTTTTTTCATGGGGAATCTAATGGTGAAATCTCTTTCACATTTTCTTCATTGGTGTCTGAGATAAATAAGAATTTATGTCTTTATATGGCATTTTTAGCTTACTGTCACAGGGGCTCTTATGGAAGCAAGAGGGCCTGGCACTCAGAAATCAAGAACTCACTTGGAGGGCTCCAAAAGATAAGAAGAATAAAAAAAATTCATTTCTTTAAAGAAGAAGAGAGGGAAGACAAGTATGCAAAATGATAAAAGAAAAGATATGAAGCCAACCAAGTGAATCCTCAATTCACTGTTTCAACCTTCCAGAAAAGGAAATGGAATTAGTAAAGGATATGACCACCAATATCCACTGACAGGTGAGGAAGAAAAAGAGAAAGGGTGCTGAATGACTGACTTAAGATTATCAGTATTAACTTTAATAAGGTAAAAGAAAATAAAGATAATAATAAATCCAATATATTAATTAACTGCGGAAAAAGTCCCCAGGTGCTGAAAGGTGGCCAGTATATGTGAAAAACTGAAAGACTGATCCTGGAAGGTGGATCACCAGCTGTATTGTCCGAATTGGGCCAATACAGTTCTGGCCATCTTGAAATTGAACTGTGTGATTGAATTCCAACAGTGGAAGATTGAATTGGTCCAATTGGGCCAAGGACATAAAGGTTGATGGATTGACGCCTGTATGAACCAATTGAGTTTTCCAAGGAGTATTGAAATACTTTATGCCTGAATAACCTCTGAGAATGCCCTTGGAATAATCCTGAATGAAATTGCCAACCCAACTCCTGCAGGGCCAGGTGATTGGGATCCTTGAATGGTCTTCTGATTGCGGCCATGGATTGCCAGACTGATGGGTTAAAGAATCCTCCTTCAAAATGGGTGTTGGATCTTGGGACCTTGAGTTGGAATTGTGGAATTTGGTCCTGAAAACTTCACCATTGAATTGCTGAGAAAAAATGGTGCATAATGGTATATAATACCATATATGCACCACTCCTGCAACCTTGAGTACAGGGTGCATGGAGGAATGGAAGACTTCCCTTGAAGTTGAGGGGAAAGCTTGCTGAGCTGGTTTGGTGGCCTCCGGTGGCTGCCAGAGGCCATGGCTTGAAATATGGTCCATGGCCAAATTGGTGTCCAAAGGATTTTTGGCCAAATTTGGGGGCTAGGTGGTTGCCCCCTTTGGCCTTATTGGATTAGGCCAAAAGGGGCCTAATTGGCCTATGGACCACGGACTGTAGAAGCCGTAGGGGGCCTAAATGGCCCAAATATGCCATTTAGGCCTAAACCCCCCAAATGAAAGGTGATGGCTATGGGGCCTGGAGGCCCCTAGAAGACAAAAGGACCCCCAGGCCTGGGGGTTGGTGAGGTGGAAATTGGCCAAGGTGGCCAATGATGGCAGGATATGGCCTGAGGCCATAAAAGGATGATTGGGGCCAGAAATGGCCAAGAAGAGGTGTTATGGCCAAATTGCCATAGAGAACCAGAGGGGACCAATTGGCCATAACAGATATGGTGTGGCCAATCGGCCCCAACTTGGTTCCAGGTTAGAATTGCCGCAACACCCATGGAGGAGGGTCAATCTTCGTGGTTGTGACAGTACCCCCTACCTTGAATGGTGAGCTCCTGAGCACCAAGATAAGGTAAGAGCCTGTTGAGGCTGTTGAGACGGATTGGACGTAGGGATTCCAGAGGTATTTGAATCTTGAAAAGAAAATTTTTGAACTGATAATAGTGTTGGCATATGAATTGAGGTTGACTTGGCCTTCTCTTGACATTTGGTTTTGAAAATGTTGAAGACATGATTTGGTGTCAAGATTTTGTCATTAAGATTTATGGCAAAAGAATTTTAAGAAAATATAAAAAAAATAAAAAAGTAAAAGAAACAAAGTATAAAGAGAGAAAAAGAAAATAAAAAAGAAAAATGAATTTTGAGGGGGAGTCCAATCTTCATCACAGCTTTTGACAGTTGATTTTGAAAGTGTCCAGGGACCTGGATAACAGAATTTGATGCCAGGCTCTCACAGAGTGGCCAAGGTGATGTTTTGAAAGATTGTAGACCCCTCAGGGAAGTGCACACCAGGAGAGGAACTTACTTTTGGTAGTTACCAATCCTGCCAGTGCCATAAATAATAAAGAATCTTGATAAATGAATGTGTTGAACAGATAATAACTTGAGAAGGAAAATAAGAAAGGAATGGTCCATTTGCCCCAAGTGGAAATGGTCATAAATTGGAATTGATGTTGAAAGCCAGGCCAGAAGATCTGTGTCCAAATTGCAAAGTGCTCACAGAGTGGCCAAGGTGATGCTTACAACAAAGAAGAGTAGAATACCCCTAAAAGTGCATGCCAGGAGTGGGACTTACTTTTGGTAATTCCTCTCCCCACCAAGAACCATAAACAATCAAGCTTTTGAAGAATTGGGTCCTGGCTTGTCAGGATACAAAGAATGCAAATCTTTGACAAGATCAGGACAATTCTTGAGGCTTTAGGCTGGTTCCCAAGTGGATCTTTCTGGGTCTTGACTGAAACCTTTCCATTCCACCAGATACCATAATTTTCTCCTCTTGAGCTTTTAATCCAGTACTCGAAAGACTTCCTATTGCTCTTCTTCTCCAATGGTGATTGGAGGAGGAGGCTCTTGATGCCAATTTGGGATTGTTGATGTCTTGACTGGTTCCAGGAGGGAAATATGGAAGACTGGGTGTATGGATTTCCATTGAGGTGGTAAGCATGAGTGCTGACTTTCTTCAAGCTTGGAAAAGGAACCAACCATCTTTCAGACAGTTTTTTGGTGGGTCTGGTTTATTTGATGTTCTTGGAGGAAAGCCATACCATGTCACCAGGATTGAAAACAGGTGGACTTTCTCTACTTTTATCTGCATACCTCTTAAACCAGTTTATGGAATTTTCAAGTTCTCTCTTGACATCTTGCTGTACTGATTGGATTTTTGTTGATAAATTTCCAGCAGGACTAACTTGAGTGATGTGAACTGAGTCAAAATGAGGATCTCTTCCATAAACAGTGAAAAGCGGTGATTGCTTGGTTGAAGAGTGATCAGAATTATTATGGGCAAATTCAGCCAGAGGGAGCCAGGTGTTCCAATCATCTTGATGATAACTGAAATACATCCAAAGATACTGTTCTAGTATCTGATTTACCCTCTCTGTCTGTCCATCAGTTTCTGGATGTTAAGCAGTTGACAAATCTCTTGAAATCTTGAGCTACTGACAAAGATTGCTCCAGAAGGAAGAAACAAAGAGAGGACCTCTATCACTGACAATGCTTGAAGGAAGGCCATGCTTTGAAATGATATTCTTGATGAATAAATGGGCCAAATCTAGTGAAGTGATTGAAGACATTGTTGGAATAAACACTGCCATTTTTGAGAATCTGTCCACTATGACAAGGATTGAGTCAAATGAATTGGACAGTGGCAGTTGAGTGATGAAGTCCATTGAAAGACGAATCCAAGGACCATTTGGAATTGGAAGAGGTTTGAGGAGTCCAAACCTCTTATGATGGATATTCTTGTTTCTTGAGCATTGTTGACAGAATGAGACATAATCAATGATGAATTGAGTCATGCCGGTGTGGTATTCCATACCATTAGTACCAGCTTCAAGCTTACCAATAAAACAAAAGAAAAAAATGATAATAAAAAGAATTACGCAAAACAGATTTACACATTACAATTACAAATTTCAAAAAGAAATATACAATACACAGCCTCAAGATCTTATCAAAACAGTATAGTATCAAAGAATTTATCCACCTTATTGCATCATCAATAACAAATTACGTCATTAAAGGCAGTTAATTTAAATAAAGGTATATGAAGATGGACCAAAGCATCAGAATATGTATTTTCCCCACCTTGATTCAATTTAAAGAAGAAATACCTCAAGGCTATGCATAAAATTACAATATATTTTCCAAGAACAAATGCTTCCTTAGTAATAATAACACGCATCAAACTTGATAGAAATGATGAAATCTCCATATGAAATGATACAATACTAAAACAGAAACACCAGCATAATTCTCTCAGATATATCATATGACTAGAAGAAATTTCAATTGTCAGGAGCTGTATTTTCTCCACTTTCTCAAAAAAAAAATCTCACCAGCCAAATTATCTCAAACACATCACATGATTTCGATAACAAAAAGCACCACCAGCATAATTCTCTCAGAAAATACGTAACAAAGTCACCAAAAATGAAAGTGTCAACAGCAAAATTATCTCGAAGACATCAAATGATTTTGATAAGAAACATAAAGCACCAGCATAATTCTCTCATATATATCATATGACTAGAAGAAAGTTCAATTGTCAGGAGCTGTATTTTCTCCACTTTCTTGGCAAAAAAGAAAATCTTACCAGAAAAATTATCTCAAAGACATCACATGATTTTGATAAGAAACAGAAACACCAGCATAATTTTCTCATATATATCATATGACTAGAAGAAAGTTCAATTGTCAGGAGCTGTATTTTCTCCACTTTCTTGGCAAAAAGAAAAACTCACCAGCCAAATTATCTCAAATACATCACATGATTTGGATAAGAAAAAGAACCACCAGCATAATTCTCTCATAACATATGTAAAAAATAGAAACCAAAAATACTTTCCCCACCTTCAAGAAAAAATCACCAGCCATATTATTTCAATGACCTCACATGACTCTGGAAAAAAGAAAATCTATTCACCACAATTATCTCAAATACATCACATGATTTTGATAAGAAAAAGCACCACCAGCATAATTCTCTCAGCAAACACGTTGCTACACCAAAACCACATGTCTCACTAGCTAAAACCTCTCAACTATGATTTTTTCTAAGTACCCTGTTTTGAGAAGCTCTATGGAGGCCCAAAAGCTATAAATAGAGGTCCTCTCTCCCTCATTTTCCCCATCATCATGGAACAAGTTCCCACTATCCAGGATCACAACCATCCCTGAACTAGCAGGATATCTAGAATAGTAGTAGTGTTTTAGTAGTGAAAAGCTCAGTAGCCTTGCTCAGTAGCTTAGTATTAGTGAAGAATAGTAGTATAACCGTAGTAAAAGCTCAGTAGCCTTGCTCAGTAGCTTAGTATTAGTGAAGAATAGTAGTATTAACGTAGTAAAAAGCTCAGTAGCCTTGCTCAGTGGCTTAGTATTATTCAAAAAAAAGTAGTAGTGATATAAAACTCAGTATTAAAAAAAAATCCTAAAAGAATCAAATCCAGTAGTCTTATTATTAGTACTCATATCAAAAAAAAATCATTATAATCAAACTAAAACCATAAAAAATATATATATTCTTATCATTCTTAAAAAAAAAACAAAAAAAAATATTCTTATTAGTTTCATTAAAATAACAGAAACCCAAAACATATATATATATATATTATTATCACTTTTATTAAAATAAAGTAAAAAAATCTAGTGTTTATTTTATCAGAAATTTTAGATGAGAATTTTTACTGTAGTGTTATTGATAGGTCTGATTTAGAGACTGCTGATAAGTCTTCTCTATCTGTTAAAGCCACAAATCTTATTTTATTTTGTGATTCTCTGTAGGCTGACTATTCAGTATTATTTAGAGGGGCAGCTAATACACCTTAGCACCCATGGTTATTGGACAAATTCTGAAATTCAAAACAGACTTACCAATAATTTCCCCCTCAAGGTACTGCCTTATTTCATCCCACACCAAAAGGAGTTCCCACATCTGGTGTCCCAACAGTGGCCAACAACAACTTCAATCATCAATAATCCGTCAATTATCAAAGAAAAAAAAACATTCAAATTTAGTCCATAAAAAGAAAAAGCCTTTTATCAATAAACAATTTCAAGCACCTATCAAGTCAATCTGGAATCAGAAAAACCACAAAATTCTAAATCATCATCACCATCAAGTTCTTCAACAAAATCATTTCACTATTATTATCCAAAAAGAGGAGAAACACCACCTGGAGAAGAATCACCTATAGATTATAGTATACCAGTTGGTACACCCAGAACTAAGAAGAAAGATCAAAAGATAGTTACAGATTATTTTCAGAAATTACTCAAGGAACTATTTGAAATTAAAAAGAAAAGTGAAAAAGAGAAAATAAATAAAGAATATATCAATATGGATTCAGCATCATCATCAAAGATACCACACAATCCAGATGAATCCAAAGATGAAATTATAAATGAAGAGACTATGCAAGGACAAGAAGATATTTCTGATGTAGAAAGACTTCATCAAAGAATGTTGGAAATTCAACGAGAATTAATTGAACTCCTTAAAAAAGAAGGGAAAAGGAAAGAGTCAAGTTTTACCGCAGAAAACAGCCCAATGGAAGAAACTACGAGCATGCCAAGAATCTTTAGACAAAAAGGGTCACCATCACCATTTTCAAGGCCTATGGCCTCATCAACTCCATTCACTTCACAAAGACCAAATACTCTACCAAAGCGGGTTAATATTCATGCACAGGCTTCAAGCCCATTGCAACAAGAAATCCCACGAAACAATACACCCATTGTCAAGATCAGACCAAAGGATTATAATTTATGGTTTGATGGAAAGGAAGTGGAAAGATTTATTAAAAGAGTAGAAAATATAGCAGAAATTGAAGGAGCAAGTGGAAGGGATATAGCAAGACAGATATCCTTTTGGACTAAAGATCAAGAAATTAGCTACCATATTGAAGGAATGCCTGGATATGAAACTGGTGATTGGGAGCAATTAAAATTGGATATGAAGAGGAGATGGGGAACAGTGTCACCTGAAAGAAGATACAAGCTGTCCTCAATTACTCAATTATTTACAAAGATTCAACAAGAAGGAGGAATTAGAAATATGACCCAATATAAAAAGTTCATTGGTGAATATGAATCCATTATTAATTATCTCAGAAGGTACCAATATATACAAGGAGATATCAATCACAATCAAGAAATTTTGGCCAGTCTTTACTCAAGTGTTCAAGAATCTATTTACAAAGAAATGATTAAAGATAAGGCCATGGTGCAAGCTTTGGATGGTGGTTATATCATTCCAAGATTGGAAATCTTAAAGTTATATATTGAACAAGATTTAGAAGCCAAAGTCTTAATTCAACAGAAGGAATTTTCACAACCAAAGTCACAAGAGAAGAAAGATAGGTTTGAAGAGGAAAGCTGGGAAGAAGTCTTAAAGCAAATGAAAGATCTTACCCAAAAAACTCAAAATCCTCAGCCGCAAGGGCATCAATCAAAGGATACTGGGAAGGAATCAGTTAAGCAAGTATTGAATCAGCTCAAACACCTTTCAGAAGTAGTTGAATCTCCAAATAAAATACAAGCAGGCAATAATCAAGATCAGAAAGTTACACAAAACTCACAGCCACTCAGGCCAAGATATCCTTTACTACCCATATCTTCTGGTTATCAACCATATGTTCCAGCACAAATGGCTCCAAGACAGCTACTGAAGTGTTATTACTGCTTAGAAGAAGGACATTCCGCAATAAGATGTAATCACCTCACAGAAGACTTGGAGAAAAGAATTGTCTTGAAGCGTGGAGGAACATATCTTTTTCCAAATTTTCAAAGAGTACCCACAGAAGGCCCTAAATCTGCAAAAGAATTAGTTAGACATTTTGCCAAAGAGCAGGAGGATTTTACAAAGAAAATGATGGAACAATCAAATCCACCCCAAAAGAAGCAAGAGACAACAGTAATTGAGGAAAGGAAAGGTGAGAAGGCAGCAGCTATAGCTCAAATAGAAGAATGGGGAAACTGGAAACCTCCTCAAATATCACCAGCAAATGAAAATATTCAAATAAATGTTGGGCTTAGACAGACAAGGCAAAGAGCTGCAAGACAGGAAACTCAAAGTCAAACCCAGCAAGAGGATAAAAATGAAACACACAAACCCTTTAAAAAGAAGATACCAGGTGCCTACCACAAGGAAGATGAGGCAGAAGAAGAAATAAGAGTTCTAATTCCAACAAAATACAAGAAAACACAAGAAGGAAAGGAAGTAAATAATGATATTGAAATCATTTCCAAGGAAAAGAATAAGGAGGTACTTAGAAAGGATTCACAAAAGATGGAATTAAAAAACAAGGTAAAATCTATACCCAATAACCCAAAGATAATAATTGAACATGTGATGAAGAGAATACTTGAACAAAAGATAAATCTTACTCTTGAAGAAATATTATCAATGTCACCAACCTTTATTGATAAACTACAAAATTTAACTACCCAGGAAAAAGAAGTAATAAAATCAGTCAATACATCAAATATTCAAGAAAGACTACTTTCAGTAAAGCTACGGGACTATGATACCCCAAGATTACATTATGCATGCCCACTTGGATTTATGGAAGTATTTATTGGAAGAGAAGAATATCCTACGATGGCATTGGTGGATACTGGATCAGAAATTAATATAATACCAGAGGAAATTGCAATTCAAGCCTCACTTACAAGTAGAAAGCTCAATATGAATCTCAGAGGAATTGGTGGACATACCACATCCTTGGTTGGACACTCAGAATTTACACCAATTACTATGATAACAGGAGAAGAAAAAGAAATTCATTTATTCATAGCAAAAGGAGCTGTACACACCATACTTGGAAGACCATTTTTAGCAGATAATAATGTTAAATTGGAATTTTCACACAAGCAAGGGGAAATATTTAGTTATCCAGAGCAAGATGGACGTCGATTATGTTTACCAATATGTAACCCTCAAGCTATGGGCTGGCAAATTTCTCCACCAATAGGTATGGAGCTTTGTGCATCTTCAGAGATTGGAAAATGGTCAATTCATGGAGCACAATCATCCAAAAGAAAAGAAACAGAGGAAACAGAAAGTCAATCTTCAACAAGATTGAAGACAATATTTCTTGGAATAAACAAAATACCCTTCTCAGCCATTTTTGATGCAAAAAACGACTTTAATGTTATAACTCAGGAAATGGCCCTAAAAGCAGAATTAAAAATCAGCCCTTACACATCAAAATCATCAGATAACTTTTTGAAGCCAATTGGTCAAATTAAAAATCTTGAAGTCACTTTGGAAAGTGAAGAGAAAACCTACCTGGACTTCTTAGTATTTGAAAATTTCAACCAGATAATAGATGAAGAAAAGTTAAGCATATTATCTTCATCTAAAGAAAGTATTCCACCTCAAACTGAAAGAAAATCTAAAGGGAAGGATCCAGAAGAGGATGAATTAAAGGTAGAAGATAGTGAAGCAATAGAAAAAATAAAAATGGAACTGAAGAAGATGAGAAGAAATTTGGACATGGCCATAGAAGATCCAGAGAAATGGCTAGCACTTGAGTTAAGTGGTATGAACAAAGAAGATCAAGTAGAAAGCCCACAGAAGAAATTCAAAATGGATCTGAAGCCACCTGAAGCAAATTCCTCAAGAATTTCAGAAGAATATTTCAATTTATTTCAAGAGGAAATTGGGTACATTGGTGAAACTGAAAATTTTTTACTAAGTGAAGAACCAAAAGATAGCATAATCAAGCCATTGGCAAAAAGAAAATTTGAAGAATTGAAAAAGGATAGTGCCATAATTACTGAAGACAAAATGGATAAAGTTTGGGATAGAAATATTCAAAAGAGGAATGAGAAAAAAATGGAAACAGCAGAATCAGAAGATGACTTGAAGTTATACCAACCAAATAATGGAGATTTGGAAGATAAATATAAGCAAGGAAGAATATTTGAAGATCTAGAAGAAGGAGAGTTATCAGAAAATACACAAGGGCTAGCTGGACTTAGCATTCTAGAAGAATTTAATCATGCCTATGATCAAATATTCTGCCTTACAAGCTCAACTGATTTATTCAATCAAAATCAAGGAATTACATCTGAATTACCAAATGACTCCCAGAATCAAAATGGCATACAGGAAGACATACCAGAATATGAAGGACTGGAAGATTACGTAATACTTCCAATGATAACATTTGAAGAACTGTATGATTATGAGCTAGATTCACCGATAATTCAAACCAAATATATTTCAGAACTACCTGGATCAAATCTTACAAATGTTGATTTTCTGGAATTACTAACCACTATTGGAATCAAAGGAAATTTAAGGAATCCTTACTGGAAGAAGCCTTATGGATATTATCAAATGACCATAGAAGGACTGTATCACAAAATGTTATGGGCTCAAGAAGACTTGAATCTAGATGGTTTGGAAATCTTGGGGGGAACTCTTTTCTGGTGTGATGTTGGGTACATGTTTATTCATGAAGTCAAAGGTTTTGTTTCAGAATGGAAAGGAAATACACAAAGAAAACAACGCAACAAGATATTTGGAGAAATATTGAAGGACATATGTCTTTCAGTAATTCACAACAGAAGGTTGAATATTTCTCAATAACAGCTGAAGTAATCCAATTTCAATCACCAAGTAAAAAAATAAAAAACCATATAAAAAATAGCAAAATAAAATAAAAAATCACCAAAAAAAGAGAGTTCTGTATATATCTGTATTAGTATCAAGGGCAGTGACCTCCTGCCTTATCAAAGAGGAATTTCAAATCATTCAAACTACCTTATAAAAAAGTCTTTTTTAAAAAACACTCTTATCATTCAGGGCAGTGACCTCCTGCCTTATCAAAGAGGAATTTCAATTTTTTTTTTTTCAAATCTTTCTTAAACACTCTTATCACTCAAGGGCAGTGACCTCCTGCCTTATCAAAGAGGAATTTCAAATCATTCAAAAACATAAAAAAAGTCTTTTTTCGACATTACCATAATTCAGGGCAGTGACCTCCTGCCTTATCAAAGAGGAATTTCAACTTTTTCAATTTTTTTCAAGTATCTTATCACTCAAGGATATAAATCAGTATTCAATAAAGGACTTCAAACTCAACATTTTTCAAGATATTTTTTTTCAATGTACAAGTATTATGATTTTATTTTTTAAAAAAAACAGGGGTGGTTATCTGTTCTTATGCCACCTCATATTAAAAATGGCACAAGTTTGGGGAAGTGTGGGCCCATAGGCCTTTATTAATTTTATTTCTCTTTTTTTAAAAAAACAATCAAAAGATGGTGTGAAGAAACAGCAAAAGAAGATATAGATAGCTCAAAATATCAAAATTATGACCGCCGGTCATAATTTGGTTGTTTGAGACAGGAAGAGATAAAATATGGAAAGGAAAACAAGAAGAAACAAAAATCAACCAAAAAGGCTAGGCCCTTCAGATACAGAAAAAGAAGATGGAAGAACTTAAAAATGTCAAAATTATGACCGCCGGTCATAATTTGCCATAAAAGCAATAAAACTATATCAAGAAAGGGAAGAAAGACCAACAAAACAAGCTAGGCCATTCAGATACAGAAAAGGAAGATCAAAGAATTTCAAATGTCAAAATTAAGACCGCTGGTCATAATTGGGTCAGTGACTTCAGAAAAAGCAAGCAAATAGTATCTGGATAGGAAAAAAAGAAGTAACCAAACAAGAAAAGGTATTCAGATACAGTAAAAGAAGACACTGGAATATCAAAATTATTGCTCACATCCAATCAGAAAATTATTTCAATTTATGGCACAATTAACAAAAAAAACATCACACACAGAGGTATACTGGATAACGTTAGCCCAATATTATTGGTTTAGCCACTCTTCGACATACTCCCATACATCCACCTCAGAAATTCAAATTGAACACAGTAATCATAGATATGAAAGAGGGTGTGGGCTCCCCAAACATAGCCAGAATATCATTCAATTAGTCCTAACAGATCACCATAACTCAACAGATACTAGGCCATCAGTACAGAGCACCCCCCACAGAGTGATGAACATAATGCCAGCATGATTGTAGTTTGACGACACTGCTGCCAGAGGCAGGAATCGAACCCAGGACCTTGGTGAAAGTTGAAAGCAACCCGGAATCACTAACCACTACACCATTTCAAAATATAACATCACTCCTCAAATCAAAAACTCATTCAACATCACTCATCAATTTAATCACTCTTTAAAAAAAAAAAAAAAAAAAAAAATTTTCAACATGAAAAAAAAAAAAAAATTTTTCAACATAAAAAAAAAAAAAAATTTTTAACATAAAAAAAAAAAAAAAAAAAAAATTGTTTCAACATAAAAAAAAAAAAAAAAATTTTTTTTGACATAAAATAAAAAAAAAAAAATTATAATAATAAAGATACATAAAATAAAAAGTATTGATTAAAATTAAGGATAAAAGATCAGACCAAATAAAATAAAGCAAAAAATTTAGTCTTTGTATGACTTTAAACTACAGGGTAGCAACCTGAAGGCTAAAATTTAGTCCTTGTATGACTTTAAACTACAGGGTAGCAACCTGAAGGCTAAAATTAGTCCTTGTATGACTTTAAACTACAGGGTAGCAACCTGAAGGCTAAAATTTAGTCCTTGTATGACTTTAAACTACAGGGTAGCAACCTGAAGGCTAAAATTAGTCCTTGTATGACTTTAAACTACAGGGTAGCAACCTGAAGGCTAAAATTTAGTCTTTGTATGACTCAAACTACAGGGGTAGCACACCAGAGGGCTGAAGATGCAAGTAAAATCAAGGAATCAAGAAAATAAAAAAAATGAAGATATCAAAATTAACAACCAAGGTGAATAATAGAATAATGAAGACTTCAAGGTGAAATTAATGAAGAATATTCAATCAAAAGAAAATACTAACTAGAAGAACTATTGGAGGCAAGAGAAATACAGATTGCAGCAAAAGAGGAAACAAGATTAGCAGCAGCAGAGAAATTAAGAGATTCAAGACACAAATCAGTTAAATATTTGGACAAAAAGATGGCACATAGACTGAGAAATCCACTTGAACTAGGGGACTTGGTATTAGTTTATAATAAGCCACTTGAGTCACAGTGGGGTTTACTCTTCAAGAACCATTGGAATGGACCTTATAGAGTCATAAATCAAATTAAGAATGGACCTTATGAGCTTGAAGAATTGGATGGCACTAAACTTACAAGAAAATTTGCAGCAAGTCACATCAAGAGGTCTTATCCCAGAGGAAAGAAAGTTCAATCAAGTTCAGAGTCAGAAAATGAAAGCAGTGAAGAGATTGAAGATGAAGAGTCAATATCAGAGGGAGAAGAAATTGATCAAAATGGATATGATTGATATTGGCAAGCTTTTCAACTGGAATGCTGGGGACAGCATTAAATGGAGAGGGGGATGTGGTATTCCATACCATTAGTACCAGTTTCAAGCTTACCAATAAAACAAAAGAAAAAAAATGATAATAAAAAGAATTACGCAAAACAGATTTACACATTACAATTACAAATTTCAAAAAGAAATATACAATACACAGCCTCAAGATCTTATCAAAACAGTATAGTATCAAAGAATTTATCCACCTTATTGCATCATCAATAACAAATTACGTCATTAAAGGCAGTTAATTTAAATAAAGGTATATGAAGATGGACCAAAGCATCAGAATATGTATTTTCCCCACCTTGATTCAATTTAAAGAAGAAATACCTCAAGGCTATGCATAAAATTACAATATATTTTCCAAGAACAAATGCTTCCTTAGTAATAATAACACGCATCAAACTTGATAGAAATGATGAAATCTCCATATGAAATGATACAATACTAAAACAGAAACACCAGCATAATTCTCTCAGATATATCATATGACTAGAAGAAATTTCAATTGTCAGGAGCTGTATTTTCTCCACTTTCTCAAAAAAAATCTCACCAGCCAAATTATCTCAAACACATCACATGATTTTGATAACAAAAAGCACCACCAGCATAATTCTCTCAGAAAATACGTAACAAAGTCACCAAAAATGAAAGTGTCAACAGCAAAATTATCTCGAAGACATCAAATGATTTTGATAAGAAACATAAAGCACCAGCATAATTCTCTCATATATATCATATGACTAGAAGAAAGTTCAATTGTCAGGAGCTGTATTTTCTCCACTTTCTTGGCAAAAAAAAAAATCTTACCAGCAAAATTATCTCAAAGACATCGCATGATTTTGATAAGAAACAGAAACACCAGCATAATTTTCTCATATATATCATATGACTAGAAGAAAGTTCAATTGTCAGGAGCTGTATTTTCTCCACTTTCTTGGCAAAAAGAAAAACTCACCAGCCAAATTATCTCAAATACATCACATGATTTGGATAAGAAAAAGAACCACCAGCATAATTCTCTCATAACATATGTAAAAAATAGAAACAAAAAATACTTTCCCCACCTTCAAGAAAAAATCACCAGCCATATTATCTCAATGACCTCACATGACTCTGGAAAAAAGAAAATCTCACCACCCAAATTATCTCAAATACATCACATGATTTTGATAAGAAAAAGCACCACCAGCATAATTCTCTCAGCAAACACGTTGCTACACCAAAACCACATGTCTCACTAGCTAAAACCTCTCAGCTGTGATTTTTTCTAAGTACCCTGTTTTGAGAAGCTCTATGGAGGCCCAAAAGCTATAAATAGAGGTCCTCTCTCCCTCATTTTTCCCATCATCATGGAACAAGTTCCCACTATCCAGGATCACAACCATCCCTGAACTAGCAGGATATCTAGAATAGTAGTAGTGTTTTAGTAGTGAAAAGCTCAGTAGCCTTGCTCAGTAGCTTAGTATTAGTGAAGAATAGTAGTATAACCGTAGTAAAAGCTCAGTAGCCTTGCTCAGTAGCTTAGTATTAGTGAAGAATAGTAGTATTAACGTAGTAAAAAGCTCAGTAGCCTTGCTCAGTGGCTTAGTATTATTAAAAAAAAAGTAGTAGTGATATAAAACTCAGTATTAAAAAAATCCTAAAAGAATCAAATCCAGTAGTCTTATTATTAGTACTCATATCAAAAAAAAATCATTATAATCAACCTAAAACCATAAAAAATATATATATTCTTATCATTCTTAAAAAAAACAAAAAAAAATATTCTTATTAGTTTCATTAAAATAACAGAAACCCAAAACATATATATATATATATATTATCATCACTTTTATTAAAATAAAGTAAAAAAAATCTAGTGTTTATTTTATCAGAAATTTTAGATGAGAATTTTTACTGTAGTGTTATTGATAGGTCTGATTTAGAGACTGCTGATAAGTCTTCTCTATCTGTTAAAGCCACAAATCTTATTTTATTTTGTGATTCTCTGTAGGCTGACTATTCAGTATTATTTAGAGGGGCAGCTAATACACCTTAGCACCCATGGTTATTGGACAAATTCTGAAATTCAAAACAGAGTTACCAATAATTTCCCCCTCAAGGTACTGCCTTATTTCATCCCACACCAAAAGGAGTTCCCACACCAGAAAAGTGGAAATCCCGCTTGACAAGTTTGAGAGTCTTCTCTTGGCCAGGGTGTCCAGCTAGAGGAGAATCATGACGCTTTTGAATAATGCTGAGTTGAATTGTGGGGTCATTTGGGACCACCACCCAATCTTTGAACAGAAGAAGTTGGGAAGAGGAATCAAGAGAATAATCCTGAATGGATTTACCTTTTCCCAATTCTTCAAGGATACTCCTGTCCTCAGGATCTTGCCATAATTTCTTCTGAATTGAGTCAATCAAATTTGAAAAAGATTCCACCTTGACTGCAAAATATCTTGAGGGTTGAACTTCATCTTGCTTAATGAGTTGTTGAAAATTCATTGGATTCTTGCTGATGAAATCCTCCCCCCTCTCTGGATAGATGTCGTCCCGATGTGATAAGGCATCCAGAAGAGTAGCTAGGCGGCCAGGGTGGTAAGTAATTGAGAAATGGAATTCAGCCCAGCGGGCTTGATGGCAAGTGAGTACTTTGGAGGACATGAAGTATTGGAGGGAAGGGTGATTGGTGAGAACTTCAAAAGGGGAAGAGAGTGTCAGCCTGTGACTCAAAACCAGAGCACAAGCATGACAGCCAAAATACCATAAACCAATGGTATAGCCAAGATACCACCAAAACATGGAGCTGAGCCAAATTAGCTCAAAAGGTATCAAAGGATAGAGAAAACCCACCTCTTTTTGAAAATATAAGTCCCATCACCATAGGACAAGAAATAACAAAGTTATTCCTGCTCAAAGTTATTGCTGAGCATAAACCTTAATTTTCACCTCTCATCTAAAATCTAGAAGGAGAGGCTTAACCACATCAAATGGGTATTCAAAAGGAAGCTCTAAGCCAGGGCTATCCAATGGTACCAGTCAAACTGAGCTAGCACCAATATTACTGGAGTTATGGTCAATTTCAGGCCAAATAAGGGTGAACAAAACATTCACCTCTCATCTAACTTCTACAGTTTTAGTGTGGGATACCTGAAGTGGGGTATCTTTGGAAATGGCACAATCAGAGCTATCTGATGGTGTCATCCACTCCTTCATATCTCAACTATAACAGAAGTTATGAGGCAAACAAGCTCAATACAGCTTTTTGCCCAAACCACGCCTATGTACAAAAACCTTGTACATGGGATAACTTTGCCATATTTGATGATAACCATACCAAATTGGGTACCATTGTGTAGAGCTCATACAGGGCTATCCAATGAGCCAATCTTTAGGTTGATATCTCAAAAACTGACAGAGTTATGGCTGGTTTAAGGTCAAAATCCCACCTGCTGTCATATACAGCCTTACCATGGGATAATATCCCATAATCATGAATATGAGGTGTCAAATAGACAAAGAAGCATGTTTTTACTTCAATACCTCATATGTCAGCCAATACTGGGGTCCCATACAGTTTCTGTACAGCTTTCTATGCGTCATACACGTCAGAATCAGGCTGTGAGGTCCCCAGATGAAAGTTTTCACCCTGTATTGGTGAAAATGGCCCAGATGTGGTTTCAAAACCACATCTGAGCCAATACAGGGTATACAGGCTGTTTGCAAACCACAAGCCTGTCCTGGAAAGTGAAAAATCTTCACTTCCTCTACGCGGAAAGGTCTAGCAGCCTTTCCACCCCAATTTCAGGATAAAAGGAGGGCTTTTCACAGCCAAAATCATCTCCTCATCCTGCTCTTGAATAACCTACGTAGTAAACTGTCAAAAACAGTTTTACTCTTGGTTAATAATAAGGTATAATTATAAATTTAATTATTGTAGTCTTTTATTATTGTAACCCAACAGATAAAGCTGCACCCAGGGCTTTCAGCAGCGCTCACCACCACTATATCTCTATAGTAAAGCCCTTAAAATCTCTATTTAATCATCCATTATCAGCTTTATTATCTTTTAAAAACTACTTTCTACCGTGTCACAGTCATAGTTTTAGTTGTAAATAGCCTTATTACTTCTTCAACATAGACTCATCCTGACATTTTGGGGGCCTGGCCGTGTTTTAAATCCTTTTTTTGGACCTTATAAGTAAGTCTTTTCTCTTTTTATGACTTATTAACAAGTGTTTTATCTTTTTTTAGGCGTGATTTCTCTATTAAGATATATATTTTATATATCTTTATCCTTTTCTTTATATATACTCATATTATAAGAGTATCATTCACGTGGTTAATACCCACTGAAAATAACTATTTTTGGCGTGTTTTGTATATAAAAACACATAAGCCATCAATAAGTCCTGTATTCTTGACTTAATAAGGACACCTCTGACTGAAAAACCATCAGTCGAGGCGTGGTTAAGTGTATTGTTAACTCAATAACACTTATACAAAACCACTTGTACAGAATACACTTGAAAACCACAAGTGTATCTGTGGGATACTGGCACACAAACAGTGTGACAGGGTACCAAAAGCTGTAATTCTGACATGGAATTGTTGATTCAATTACACTGTCATTATACAGGGCACATTGTAGTAACATACAAGCCCAGAGGCCAATCTTAGACGTGCAAAACCAGCATCCTTGAGAAGTCTTAACTGACATAAGCCCTCTTTTTTCCTGCCTTGATTCAGTGGAAGAAAATTACATCCCACTTGGGACCCAGTCACAGGCCAACACATCAGTGACACCCTCAGAACCAGAGGGCAGCAAGGGCAAAGGAAAGAGGCACAGTGAAGGTCTCATTACAGCCAAAAAGTGGACACCCATAGCCACTCAGAGAAGTAGAAAACCACGAAACTCTGCATCCATACAAGGTAAACCAACCTTAACCACTTTTACAGGAAAGATTACAATTATTAACCCAGTTGTAACTTCCAAAGGCAAACTGCCCAAGTCAGTAGACAATAAATTTGTACAAGGCACAGTCAAAGGTAAATACCCTAAGAACATAAAGTTTTTGACTGCTTTCAAACACTGATATGTCCCCTGCATACCTCAGAGATCTTGGCTTCCAAAGGAACCAGCCAGAAGACAGAGAAGGATTGTCCAGAACCAGCAGACCTGGAAGAAGACACCTTGGACACAGTGGTGGATGGCAAAACAATGAGGGAGATAATATCAACCTTGCCATTCACACTCCAATTCAACAGAAACCTCAAACCAGAGGACTAGAAGGATATGGATCAAGTTCTTCAGATCCACCAACTCCTCAAAGATATGTTTCAATGGAGCATGGACAACAAGAGGTTCAACCTAGCAACTCACTGGGCAGAACTTGGATCAAGTTGCCAGAAGATCTGTCTCAAAGAGATAGACTTCAAAGACCTTATGGAAATCACCAAAGGTTGGAATCCTACCAGGCAGCACAGACTCCTGGAGGCAAGGGCACAGAGGATAAGGGAGGATCAAGCCACTATCCAAGCAATAGAAGAACAATTAACTCAGACAGGGCCTACTCAGATTCCTTCAGGTTCACAAGGAGCAGGCCAAATCAGCTCTCCAGTGGCTTCACACCATTCAGAAACCAACAGATCAGTGGCCAAGAGTCACCATTCTTCACAATTCCAGGAAGTTTCCAGGAGAAGACAAGGAAACAAGGGCAAGAACAAAGCCTCCTTCAACCAGAGGAGGAAAGAGTCAGACCCCATGATCCAGAAGCTGTTAGATTTGGTAAAAGAAGTACACAAGAACCAGAAGTAGTTGTAAACCACTCTAGAATCAGTAGTCCTAGTAATAGAAACATTACCCCCACTCAGACTGAAAATAACATTGTCACATCTGAGAGTAACATCAACAGTGATACACTGTGGTTACAAATGTCCCAATATGCTGAACAATCTGCAAAGCAGTTTGCAGAAATTAAAGCTAGCCAAGAGAGGATGAGACAAACTCAAGCCTCCTTGGAACAAATAGTTAAAAATCTTCAAGAAGGATATGCTCAAATGAGCAAAGCCTCTGAAGAAACCAACAAAAGACTGAATATAGTCTTTGAAGAACAACACCACAGCACAAGGGACAGGGAGTGTCTGGATCAAGACATTAACAAATTGTTTAATGCCTATCATAGCTTGAAGCCCCAACCACAAGGCCAAGCTATGGAGAATCCATATCAACCAGATGACATCAAACCAGATGCCATGATGTTGAATAAGGCAAGATCTCCATCACAATACCAGGATGGAGATGGCATGTCTTATTCAGAGAAGGAAGCCTTGAAACAGCTTCCTGAGGCCTCCAACTGGCCCAAATTCTCTGGATCAGGAGAATATGATCATATGGAACTCATAGATTATATTGATGGACTCTTCATTGATGTACCAAGCATACCAGACTACTGGATTACTGCTAGATTGAATACTGCATTTAAAGGACATGCTAGTATATGGTACACAGAAATGAAAGAAATCCATGGCAGAAGAAACTGGCCATGGTGGAAGAATCAAATCATCCAAAAGTACAGTAATGGAACTTGGATATGGCAAAAGACCATGTCATTTGAAAATGACAAATACTCTGTGGACAAAGATCCATATGAGTGGTGTCTTAGACAGTCTAAAAGACTCAAAGCCATTGATCCTCAGATGAACATCCAAATGAGGAATCACAAACTCCTGACACAACTGCCAGGAGAACTAGAGCATGCAGTAAAATGCAGATGCAACCAAAATTGCACTCTAGATGACATAGCCAACGCCTTACAAGACATAAGGAAGAGGACAAATATAGGGAGATTCACCCCATATAAGAGCAGTAGTTTCAAAGAGAAACAACCTTTGAGGGTAGAGCTTAAAGAAAAACCCAAAGAAAGAGTGGCACAAGTGGCAAAGAAGAGAAATTCTTGTCACAATTGTGGTTCAACAGACCACTATGCCAACAACTGTCCAAAGGCAAAGAAGAAAGTCTATGCCATAGAGAAAGTCCCCAAGGAAGAACCTCCAACAGAGGATTCTGATTCAGAATCTATGGGTGATGCCATCAGAGAACCATCTGAGGATGATCAAGACCCAAGAGAGGAATTTCTAGTGGAATACCAAGAAGAAACCCCACTAGAAATCCAGGACATACAGTTGGAAGCAGGCATGCCACAGGACACTGCTAACAAGAACTTGTGCAAACACACACAAGATGCACAAACATTCCTGGTTACACCAACCAAAGGAATGGCATATATACATGGAACAGCCACAAAAATGACTGTTTGTATTGACGATGCTCAGCATCCACTGATCATTGATAGTCAAGCACACTGCTCCATAGTAGCCAGAAACTATCTGGATACCCACTTCCCAAACTGGGAAAAACAGCTCTTGCCCACTAAGGCAAAGAACTTTAAAAGTGCATCAGGGAGGATGACTTCCATTGGGACAATTATCAAAGAGATAATTATACCCCACAAGAAGGGTAATATCAGACTCAACCCAGAGTTTGTAGTGCTTAATGATGCCCACATCCAAGGGTTTCTACTGGGAACAGAGAGGATGTATGGCATAGATATTTACAACAGTAAAAATAGGCACATCACCATAGGTACTAACAAGGAAAAGAAATTTTCACTTGACATATACCAGATATCTTCTCAGGATCCACTGGAAGAACTTCTGAAGGAATTCAGAGAGGGACAGTTTAGCACTACCCTCACCAGCAAACAAAAACTAAGTTTACTGAAGATGCTGAGAAAGAACAGACCAGCATTTGCCATTGGTGAAGAACCATTAGGAAAGATCAAAGGCCATGATATAGAACTATATCTGGATGTGGAAAGGCCTTATCCACCCATGCTGAGAAGACCTCCTTATCCAGAAAGCCTGGAAACCAGGAAAGAAATTGAGAAACACATCAATGAACTCCTGGATATGGATGTCATCAGGAATATTGGACATAATGAAATAGTGGAAATCACCACTCCTGTCCTAATCACTTGGCATGATGGCAAATCTAGATTGTGTGGAGACTTCAGAGCCCTGAATAACTACACAAAAGCAGACAGGTACCCTATACCAAGGATACCTCATGCCTTGGATAAGCTAGCCAAAGCCAAATACATAACCAAGATGGATTGTATGAAAGGCTTCCACCAAAATGGAGTTAAACCAAACTCCATGAAATTACTCAGAATAATATGCCATATGGGCATATATGAGTACACCAAAATGCCATTTGGCATTAAGAATGCACCAGCCCACTTATAAAGGATGATGGACACCATATTCCAAGAAGAAATAATGGAAGGCTGGATGGTAGTATATATTGATGATATCATTATATACTCAGAGACATGGGAAGACCATGTACAATACATAGACAGAGTTCTAAGTAAATGTATACCCATCAATCTGAAAATTTCACTCAAAAAGTGTAATTTTGGCCAACAAGAGCTACTAGCTCTGGGACATAAAGTCTCAGGTCTTAGTCTGGCAATTGACCAGAACAAAGTGGCAGAAGTACTGCAAAAGCCAGTACCAAAGAACATCAAAGAGATGCAATCTTTCCTTGGGTTTGCTAGCTACTATAGAAACCATATCAAAAGTTTTGCACACATAACTAGTAGTTTATACAAGTTATGTTCAAAAGATGTAGTTTTTGAAATAACCAAGGAGAGGAGGGATGCATATGAGAGAATCAAATATGAACTCACCAATGCACCAGTGCTCATCTTACCTGACTTTGAACTACCATTCAATTTATATATAGATGCAGCATGCAGCCAAGGCTTAGGAGCAGCCCTTCACCAAAGACAAATTGTGGATGGTGAACCAAGAGAGGGTGTAATATGTTACATCTCTAGGCAACTGAAAGATTCAGAAGCCAGGTATAGGGCCACCCAGACTGAATGTCTATGTCTAGTCTGGGCTCTAGAAAAACTCCATTATTATTTGGAGGGTGCAGTCTTTGAAGTCTACACAGACTGCACAGCCTTGAAGTCTTTACTAAACATGAAGACTACTAATAGACATATGCTGAGATGGCAAATAGCTATCCAGGAGTATAGAGGGAAAATGAACATCATATACAAGGAAGGTAAAAGCCATACCAATGCAGATGGCCTCAGCAGATGGCCACTGGACAATGTCAAGAGCAATCCAGCTTATGACCCAGAAGTTGCAGCCAAAATCCCTATCCATTTCATGGAAATAGATAGGAGGAGGAACTTCAGATTTTCTCAATGGGCACCAGGGAATGGTACCCTTGACAGTGGAAACACTGATTCAGAAGGAACAGAAACTCCCATACTGGGAATAAGCTCCTCAGAACTGCACAATTAATTCTTCAGTACAGTACAGAAGTCTTATGCCAAACACAAACAGTGTAGCATACTACTCCAACTCCTTCAACAAAAGTACAGGAGCCCAGAACTGGAAACCCAGCTGGAAGAACCCTGGTTGAGGGCCTATAAGGACAATAAGTTTTTTCTTATAGATGGCCTGCTCTACCACAGAGAAAAGCACACAAGTGAATTAACAGTGGTAGACAGAGACCACATCTCATTGATCCTACAAGAATGCCATGACTGCCCCTACATGGGACACATGAGTGAAGACAGGACCAGAGAGAGGGTAGCAAGCACAGCTTGGTGGCCCAAGTGGGAACAAGAGTTGAGTGAATACATCAACACTTGTGAAAGATGCCAAAAGGCAAATAGGAAATATGGGAAGAAGTATGGGTTACTTCAACACATAGAAGAACCCAAGCACCCATGGGAAACCATCAACATGGACTGGGTTACAGGACTTGTCCCAGGAGGCAAAGAAAACTACAATGCCTGTTTGATCATAGTTGATAGGTTCAGCAAGAGCATGAGGTGTCTACTATGCCATAAAGAAGACACAGCCATGGATACTGCTCTGTTGTTTTGGAATAACATCATATCCACCTGTGGAGTCCCTAAGATCATCATTAGTGATAGGGACCCAAAACTCACATCTGAATTCTGGACTAACTTATATGACATGCTTGGCACCAAACTTGCTTTCTCCACAGCTTACCATCCACAAACAGATGGCCTAGCTGAAAGGATGATCCAAACAATGGAGGACATCCTCAGAAGATTCTGTGCCTATGGCATGGAATACAAGGACCATGAGGGATACACCCATGATTGGGTTACCCTCTTACCAGCAGTCCAACTTGCTTATAATACAAGCCAGCACTCCACCACAGGTAAAACACCTGCACTGGTGGAGAAAGGGTGGAACCCCCTGTTACCTGTGGATCACTTGAAGAAGAATCTTCTAACCATCCACCCCACAGCCAAAGACTTCCATGATATGTGGAAGAAAGCCTGTGACACTGCTGCCAAATGCATAGCTGAGGCCAAAGAGTATAACAAGCAGAGGTGGGACAAATCACATATGGAACCTGACTTTAAGGAAGGGGACCAGGTGTTAGTGTCTACACTGAACTTTAACAATCTCAAGGGATCCAAGAAAATGAGAGACTCATTTGTAGGGCCCTTCACTATCATTAGGTTGATAGGGAAGAATGCAGTAGAGGTCAAGCTCGGTGAGGAGTTTTCCAGGAAACACCCAGTCTTTCCAGTGAGTTTGGTCAAACCATACTTCCAGACAGAGGAGGATAAATTCCCCTCCAGGAGAAAGAATCCCACACCACAAGAGATAGTGGAAGTGGAGGACTCCCCTGGACCTGTGAGTAAGATAATCAGGGCCAGGAAGATCAGACTCAATGGGAAGGATCAGAGACAATACCTAGTCAGATTCAAGAACCAGACAGCAGATAAAGACAAATGGTTGGCAGAAGATGCCATACCAGATGGGAACCTTCATTTAAGGAGATTCAGAGCCTCTAGGAGGACTAAAAAGTCTCATCAATGATGAGCCTTTTTTGGAGGGAGGGTATGTCAGCCTGTGACTCAAAACCAGAGCACAAGCATGACAGCCAAAATACCATAAACCAATGGTATAGCCAAGATACCACCAAAACATGGAGCGGAGCCAAATTAGCTCAAAAGGTATCAAAAGATAGAGGAAACTCACCTCTTTCTGAAAATATAAGTCCCATCACCATAGGACAAGAAATAACAAAGTTATTCCTGCTCAAAGTTATTGCTGAGCATAAACCTTAATTTTCACCTCTCATCTAAAATCTAGAAGGAGAGGCTTAGCCCCATCAAATGGGTATTTAAAATGAAGCTCTAAGCCAGGGCTATCCAATGGTACCAGCCAAACTGAGCTAGCACCAATATTACTGGAGTTATGGTCAATTTCAGGCCAAATTGTCACAGACGGTGGAACTGTGACCTATAATACCAGAAAAAGATCAAGGAAATTCAACCTTGATCTTGTAGCCTTTTCTGCTCAGTTGTGATGATTGCGCAATCAAGCAACCTAGGGTCTAGTCATGGTGGTGGTGGGGGACCACCTGTTCCGACATGACCCTGAGTGGAGAGCTCGAGTGCTTGTTGATGGTTTCTGGCATCAATGTGACAGAAGATCAAGGTTTACTGTCATGGGTGGATTTCACAATTGTGAGGGAGACACATTGCAAAATTTGGGGGTTTCAAACTTGTTGGCAGAAAGGGCTTGGGAGTAATGACCCAACAACCCTTATGGCTCCTTATACCGGCCTGTTGTGTAGCTGATGCCCCTGATTGAGGACAGGGTTGCCCATCTGTGTTAGTGCACTTCGGGACGCAGTGCTTCCTACCCCGGGGGTACTGTCACAGACGGTGGAACTGTGACCTATAATACCAGAAAAAGATCAAGGAAATTCAACCTTGATCTTGTAGCCTTTTCTGCTCAGTTGTGATGATTGCGCAATCAAGCAACCTAGGGTCTAGTCATGGTGGTGGTGGGGGACCACCTGTTCCGACATGACCCTGAGTGGAGAGCTCAAGTGCTTGTTGATGGTTTCTGGCATCAATGTGACACAAATAAGGGTGAACAAAACATTCACCTCTCATCTAACTTCTACAGTTTTAGTGTGGGATACCTGAAGTGGGGTATCTTTGGAAAGAGCACAATCAGGGCTATCTGATGGTGTCATCCACTCCTTCATATCTCAACTATAACAGAGGTTATGAGGCAAACAAGCTCAATACAGCTTTTTGCCCAAACCACGCCTATGTACAAAAACCTTGTACATGGGATAACTTTGCCATATTTGATGATAACCATACCAAATTGGGTACCATTGTGTAGAGCTCATACAGGGCTATCCAATGCGCCAATCTTTAGGTTGATATCTCAAAAACTGACAGAGTTATGGCTGGTTTAAGGTCAAAATCCCACCTGCTGTCATATACAGCCTTACCATGGGATAATATCCCATAATCATGAATATGAGGTGTCAAATAGACAAAGAAGCATGTTTTTACTTCAATACCCCATATGTCAGCCAATACTGGGGTCCCATACAGTTTCTGTACAGCTTTCTACGCGTCATACACGTCAGAATCAGGCTGTGAGGTCCCCAGATGAAAATATGCACCCTGTATTGGTGAAAACCGCCCAGATGTGGTTTCAAAACCACATCTGAGCCCAATACAGGGTATACAGGCTGTTTGCAAACCACAAGCCTGTCCTGGAGAGTGAAAAATCTTCACTTCCTCTACGTGGAAAGGTCTAGCAGCCTTTCCACCCCAATTTCAGGATAAAAGGAGGGCTTTTGTAAGATGTGACTATGAAACTGATGATAATATTAATATTAATCAACAGTACTATGTCTGTTCTTATGAAATATAATAATAAAATATTATTATAACCACAATTAAATAATTAAAAATTATTTCTTTCACGTGTTAAGCACTACTAGTGATTTTAACAGTGAGCAAGTAATTGTCTACAAGAATCAATTACAAGAAGAATTTAATAATAAAAACTTCTTTATTAAAATAATAAAATTATTTTAATATATAATTATCTTTTGCAAGAATAATTATAAAGATAATTCTTGAAGAAAACTATTACTAGAGAAAAACTTTAAGAATTAAGAATAAATGACTCACTAATACTCCAAAGAACTTATTGATAGGTAAGAGTAGAGAAATTTGACGTGGAATTGTGGATTTAAGGGATCAAAAGGATTTATAACAGTATTACAACAAAATATAGTTGGATTCTATGATTTCACGTCTTTCTGGATGATTTTGAAAGATTTGAAACACTTAAGAATAGCTTTTAACTAATACTTACTTGTTGGTAATAATGATTTAATAAATTGATAAGATGATGATACGGAAAAACAGCAAGAAGAGGCTTCTTTTAAGTCAACAACAGCTCACAGAGGCGTGCCATGGAGCAAACTGAAAAACCAGTGAGTGAGAAAACAATAAACCCTTTTGGATTATTGATTGAATCATCTGTTGTCACGTAAGATTATCATAATTACTTAATTGATGCTTTTACGTGACTACCAACCCCAATATGGTTAAGAATAAAAGGAGTAACATCTGTAAATCTTCTTTTATTCTAAAATAATCATTGATTTCTCAAAGTTATCAATGTTATTGCCAATTTCATCACAGGTTGTAATTACTGTGAATTTTTGAAGATTCAGTGTTTCACATAGAATGGTCAAAAATGGACTGTAAGTAAAACTTTTAATTTTACTAGTAAAACCATAATTCTTTTTGGTTTTACCATAGATGATACAGTTCTCCATTGGTCCTGAAAGTTTCAGAAGGATTCATTAAGAATTGTATTTTTAATGAATTTTTGAAGTTTTTACCTTATTTCTACGTAGAATTGCAAATAGCAGTATTTTGCTGGTTGCTATGAGGTAAATCAATGAATATGGATCCCAAAAGGGTTTAATTACTCTTTTAGGGTCTAGTCATGGAAATTCATCAAGAATTGACGTGGTTACAGGAGTCTAAGTAGCTTATTACCTCCTTGGCACGTCAAAATAGCAGGTTATTTGCTATTTTTCTTATGATTACAGTAGGTGTAACTTGGTAACCAAGTTCCCAAAGAGTTTTAGTTTACCAATTGGGCCAAGATGAGCCATGGATCCATGCTCTGGAGCTATCCACGCCTCTGAGGCCTCAGAAGTTGGGTACCCTGGCTCTCTTTGATGTCTTTTGTCCCCCTTGCCTAATTTTTACGTCAAAATAGTAATTTAAGCTTAAAGTGAGATATCCACTATGGGTGTACCAAAAGTCCATGTAAGAATACCATGATATTAAGTGCTCAAAACATGCATAACACTATTCTTAGTGTATATGTAACATGGGATTTCTCACTTTCCCATTATTTTGGCTAAAAATCAAGAAAAACAAAAGTTTTCACAGATCTTTTATGTGGTATTAATGATGTGGTATTGAAGTATTTTCCATTTTACCACCTCAAATACTTAAATTGAGCTTATTCACTCTATGGAGCTACCCTAGGTGAATTTTTGTGTAGAATCCAAATCTGGTCTTAAATCCATGGATTTACTTACTCAATAAAAAGCTATTCATCTTTTCTGAAATTGAAAATGATGAATTTTGGATATATGCATGACTTATGAGTTTTGCATAATTCAAAATTTCTTTTTAAGATAATTGTGGCCTATTTGGGTATGTAAAATATACCTCAAGGCTCACAGCTTTTCACAGCCAAAATCATCTCCTCATCCTGCTCTTGAATAACCTACGTAGTAAACTGTCAAAAACAGTTTTAATCTTGGTTAATGATCAGGTATAATTATAAATTTAATTATTGTAGTCTTTTATTATTGTAACCCAACAGATAAAGCTGCACCCATGGCTTTCAGCAGCGCTCACCACCACTATATCTCTATAGTAAAGCCCTTAAAATCTCTATTTAATCATCCATTATCAACTTTATTATCTTTTAAAAACTATTTTCTACCGTGTCACAGTCATAGTTTTAGTTGTAAATAGCCTTATTACTTCTTCAACATAGACTCATCCTGACAGAGAGAGACAGGAGAAAAGCCCTCCAGTGCTTGAGAGCCCAGACTATGCCAAGGAGCTCCTTGTCATTAATCTCATAGTTGAGCTCTGCTGGGATATGCTTGCGGCTGTTGAATGCAATGGGGTGTTTTCCTGAGCCAGAGACCTGACTCAGTACAGCACCCAAGGCATAATTGGATGCATTGGTCTCTACAATGGTGGGATAGGATTGGAGCGGTGGTGAAAGCCTCTTTGAGTTGGTGAAACTGACTAAGAGCTTCCTCATTGAGGGCAAAACAGGAATCTTTCTTGAGGAAACCGGTGTGTGAACTGATCTTCTTGGAATAATTCTTGATGAAACGGCGGTAGAAATTGGCAAAGCCAGGGAAGGATTGAAGAACTTTGAGGTTTCTTGGAGGCGGCCAATTGAGAATCTGCTTGACGTTTGCTTGGTCCATCTTCAGGCTTTCAATAGAAACAACATAACCAAGATATTCTACACAAGAAACATGAAAAAGGCACTTTGAAGCCTCAGCAAAAAGGTTGTTGGCTCTAAGTCTGGAAAGAACAGTGGACACATGAGTGACATGTTCTTCCTCAGATTTGGAAAAGACCATAATGTCATCTAAATAAACCACAAGATAAACATCAAGCAGATCCTGGAAAATATCATTGACAAGATTCTGAAAAGAGGCAGGAGCATTGGTGAGCCCAAATAGCATAACCAAGTACTCAAAGCTGCCATATATAGTTCTGAAGCATGTCAAATGTTCATCACCCTCCTTGATTCTGAGCAGGTTATATGCACCATGCAAATCAATCTTGGAGAAGATAGAAGAACCATTGAAAACATCAACAAGCTGATTCATAGGAGGAACGGGATACTTGTTCTTCGTATTAACAGCATTGAGTTTGTGGTAATCAACACACAAAAGGAGGCCACCATCTTTCTTTTTGACAAAGAGGACAGGTGCCCCTGTTGAAGAGGAGCTTGGCTGGATGAAACCTTTCTCTACATTCTCTGAAATGTAGGCCCTGAGTGTATCTGACTCTTGTTTGGATAAAGAGTAGATCACCCCAGCTGGAGGTAGAGACCCCTCCAGCTCAATATGATGATCACAGGCATGGTGAGGAGGAAGGTTTTCTGCTTTCACCTTGGAGAATACATCCAAGTCTTGGTGATAGACAGAAGGAACAACATTCATCATGGTTTCTACTTCTTCTGGCTCTTCCTCTTCATCCCACAACTCCTCCAGGGAGTCATGATAAGATGAAGGAGGAAGGTCCATATTCCCAAAGAAGGGATGAAGTGAAGATACAGAATTATCTTCTCCAAAATCTTAAATCTCTTTGAAGACTTCATCTCCAGATAATGATAATGACTGAGGGGACTTTATGGAAGGAATATGGACAGAAGATGGAAGTGATGGTGTTCTAGAATCACCAACCAGAGCTGCACATGATTTGGCAGAAGAAGAGTCATTACAGAAAGAGTTAGAAGGATCACAATAGTCCTTATGATCAGCATTAAAGGTGATCAGCCCTTTCCTCCAATCAATAGCAGGATTAAAGTGATTTAGAAAGTCAAAGCCCAATATGAGGTCTTCTCCCTTGGGAGTATCAATGACTAAAAAGTCCTATTCAAAGCTTGGGAAGGAAGGGAGCTCAACCATATATTTAGTATGGTGAGTCACAAATAAGGAAGGGGACTCAGAGGAGTCCAGGATAATAAGAGGAATCTTCTCTGGAAGTTCTGACGTAGTCAATGAGTACTTGTGAGCAAACTGCTTTGCAATAAATGAGTGTGTAGCACCAGAATCAATGAGAATACTGTAAAAAACATCAGAAAGAGAAGAAAAAACAAAAAATAGAAAGAATTCTTGACACGATTATTCAGAATGCACAATTTTGCTCTGGAAGGAAAACTGTGAAGACCACTGAACACAACATGGTCTCCACTCAGGCTTTTCCCTGGCTGGGAAATTGGCCTAACGGTTGGGTAAGCTTGTTTTGAGACCTTTTGATACAGGAGTCAAGACTATGCTTCCCACCACAATAGGTACAAAGACCCTCTTTGATTCTTCTTTCTTTTTCAGAGCTCAAGAGCTTGAAATCCTTATGCAACAAAGAAGAATGGGACTTGTCCCTCTTCTGAAAATTCTTCTTCTTCTTATGACTTGAACTTGAAGAATTTTGAGGATGAGGAGTACTTGATCTTGGAGCTTAAGGTTTCTTCTCTTGATAGTGATTCTTCTCCTTTTCCCTTTCATGGTACCTGGTATCAAGCTCCAGGGTAACGTCCATTAAGTCTTGAAGAGAATCAATTCTTGAAGGATGGGAGGCCAATTGATCCAATATCCTGGATGGCAATCCCTTCCTGAAATGATGAATGAGAGCCCTTTCACCCCAATCTCCTGAAATCAGCTATGTATAGTGAGACATGACCACCTTCCTTCATTCTTAGTTAATCCAATTCTGCTTCAGCTTTTCTTACTTCATTCAGGTCACCAAATAGAGTGAAGAGTTGAGATTCAAATAAATGCCAAGAATTGAGAAGGTAATTGGAGTCTTGATTGGTGAGATTCGAAAGATAAGGCTCAATCCATTTTGCAGCCCTGCCAATGAGAAATGAAGTGGCATAAAGGACCTTCTTTCTCTCTTGAGAGAAGTTTTCCGGAGCATTATGAAAGATTAATTAGCATGACTGGAGGAAGCTTCTGACTTTGAAGGGCTGAGTCCCATCAAAGCATTCTGGTGCCTTCATAGATGGAGTCTTGAAGGAAGGTTGTCTTGATGATCCAGAAGAAGAAGCTGCTTGAATATTGGCCATAATTTGAGTCATCTGCTGCATAATGGCCAATAAAGATGGTTCAGGCTGATCAGACTGGGCTAGAGTTGGTCCTCCAGTACTTTGGGATGCCCCCACAGGAGCAGGAACACCTTCAGTACCATCAGACTCTTCCTCTTCCACAGAATTCTCCTCCTCATCATCATCATCTTCACCTTGAACCTTGAGACTGGTTCTTGAAAGTCTTTGAAAGCCTCCAACCACTCCTGACAATGAAATTGATCTTCTTGGCCCTCTTCCTTCCTTCCATGCGGGGTCCTCTATCCAATTGGACTCAGTTGAGGAACTGCTGGGGTGCCATCAAGAGGAACTCTTGGAGTTGGAGTAAGAGCAGCTTGAGATCTGGTTTGTCTCGCAGGAGTTGAATGCTCAATGGGCATGATTTCAGGAATAAAAGATTAAATAAATGAATAAAAACAAAATCTTCTTGAAGTATGGAATCAACAATCAAATCTTGAGGAAATTGATGAATAAAATAAAATCTTCAGGTACATCAATCAACCAAAATCAAATGAGTCTTGAAGTCAAAATCAATATCAATGAAAATCTTGAAGTCAATAAAATCAATCAATCAAAGTCAAATGAGTCTTTAAGTCAATAAAGTCAATCAATCAAATCTTGCAGAGAAAATCAGTCAGTAAAATGAATTCTTGAGTCAAAATCAATATATGTCAATTCTTGATGTGAAATTCAGAAAAATCAATGGAAATTCTTCAGGTCAGTCAATTTTCTTGAAGTCAATGTCAATTATATCAAATCAGCCAATCAAATCAATTATCAAGTGAAGTCTTCCTGAAAATCAAAATTCTTGAGGAATAAAAATCAAATTGAATCCTGATATGAAGAATGTGTCTGAATAATCTGATGAATAATTTGAAAATCAAAGTGAAAAGATGCCTGAATGAAGGATAAGATGAGATTGATGATTGAGATTAAGATTAAGAAAGATAAACAAAAATAAAATTGGGTCAGCTTTCAATTTTCAGAATGAAGAATGAATGAGAGAAAATTGAGAGATGACAAAGAATCATTAAATTCATAAGCGTTAAAGAGTCATAATTTTGATGAACTAATGAATGAGATAAAATGATGAAGAATGAATGAATAGAATGAAAAGAAATTATGAGTTAATTAATATAATGTCACAGGGGCTCTTATGGAAGCAAGAGGGCCTGGCACTCAGGAATCAAGAACTCACTTGGAGGGCTCCAAAAGAAAAGAAGAATAATAAAAATGAATTTCTTTAAAGAAGAAGAGAGGGAAGACAAGTATGCCAAAAGATAAAAGAAAAGATATGAAGCCAAAGGCCAAGAAGCCAACCAATTGAATCCTTGATTCACTGTTTCAACCTGCCAGAAAAGGAAATGGAATCAGTAAAGGATATGACCACCAATATCCACTGACAGGTGAGGAAGAAAAAGAGAAAGGGTGCTGAATGACTGACTTAAGATTATCAGTATTAACTTTAATAAGGTAAAAGAAAATAAAGATAATAATATATCCAATATATTAATTAACTGGGGAAAAAGTCCCCAGGTGCTGAAAGGTGGCCAGTATATGTGAAAAACTGAAAGACTGATCCTGGAAGGTGGATCACCAGCTGTATTGCCCAAATTGGGCCAATACAGTTCTTCCCATCTTGTAATTGAACTGTGTGATTGAATTGGCCCAATTGGGCCAAGGACATACAGGTTGATGGATTGACGCCTGTATGGATCAATTGAGTTGTCCAAGGAGTATTGAAATACTTGATGCCTTGAAAACTGATTGAAAGACTGAATAACCTCTGAGAATGCCCTTGGAATAATCCTGAATGAAATTGCCAACCCAACTCCTGCAGGGCCAGGTGATTGGGATCCTTGAATGGTCTTCTGCTTGTGGCCATGGATTTCCAGACTGATGGGTTAAAGAGTCCTCCTTTGAAATGGGTGTTGGATCTTGGGAACTTGAGTTGGAATTGTGGAATTTGGTCCTGAAAACGTCACCATTGAATTGCTGAGCAAAAATGGTGCATAATGGTATATAATACCATATATGCACCACTCCTGCAACCTTGAGTCCGGGGGCATGGAGGAATGGAAGACTTCCCTTGAAGTTGAGGGGAAAGCTTGCTGAGCTGGTTTGGTGGCCTCCGGTGGCTGCCAGAAGCCATGGCCGAATTGGTGTCCAAAGGATTTTTGGCCAAATTTGGGTCTAAGGGATTGGTGGCCAAAATTGGCTCAGGTGGGTCCAATTGTGGTTTGGGACCCACCTGGCCTTGGGGGCTAGGTGGTTTCCCCCTTTGGCCCCATTGGATTAGGCCAAAAGGGGCCTAATTGGCCTACGGACCGCGGACTGTAGAAGCCGTAGGGGGCCTAAATGGCCTAAATCCCCCTAATGAAAGGGGGTGGCCCAAAACCAAAGGTGATAGCTATGGGTCCTGGAGGCCCCTAGAAGACAAAAGGACCCCCCAGGCCCAAAATCAAAGATGAAGGCCTGGGGGTTGGTGAGGTGGAAATTGGCCAAGGTGGCCAATGATGGCAGGATATGGCCTGAGGCCATAAAAGGATGATTGGGGACCGAAATGGCCAAGAAGAGGTGTTATGGCCAAATCGCCATAGAGCAACAGAGGGGACCAATTGGCCATAAAATATATGGTGTGGCCAATTGGTTCCAGGTTAGAATTGCCGCAACACCCATGGAGGAGGGTCAATCTTCGTGGTTGTGACACTTACTACTCATTAGCTATTGACTCTAAAGATGCACTATAAAAATGGTATATGTGTTTTATCATGGGAAATCTAATGGTGTAGTTTATTTCACATTTTACTTTATAATATTCTAAGTTAATTCAGAATTTATGCTTTTTTACGGTATTTTTACTTATCTTAAGATAATTATTTGGAGCAATAATTATTGTAAAGTTCTTCTTGTAACGTTTTTGGATATGTGGTCATATCTAAAAGGCCCACATCTATATAGGAATTTATATCATGTAAGAATACTAGAGCAGGATGATTGATTGGCTTATTGGTGAGGAAAAGCTTCCTTTTATCTTGTTCTGTGGTGGTGGAAGGTTGCTTACCTCTGTGCACAACCACAAAGTGAAATATTTCACTACTGTGGGCTGGTTTGTGGTTATATACACTCAATACAGACTGGTGTTGGGTGAAAATGTTGGTTTAGAACCACAAGTTTACATTTTTACCCTATACAGGGTGAAAAGTTTCACCAATGGAGTTTACAGGTGTGTTATGGTGTTTCTGAAGCCTCAGAATCTGTACAGATCATTCCTGTATGACTCTTGTTTTTCAAGCTATGGTAGTTGAGATAATCAACAGCATTTAATTAAATTGATTAGCTTTGAATTCAATTATATTGACAGCTGTCCCACAGTAAGATCCCTTACTGGGCAGTGTGGGATTATAATCTTAAAGCCTGAATGTCTTTGTTATTTTTAAAGATAAAAAGCTCAAATATGACTCATTTCGTATCCCTTGATGATTTCTACATGATGGCTACTAATTTGGTATAGCTAGAATTATATATGGCAAAGTTATACCAATTCTAAATCCCATTATCAATTTGTGGATCTGTTATGAATCCTTACTGAGCTTATTTTCTCCATAACGTTTGCTCTAGAAGAGCTATGAGAAAATTCATGGCACCATCAGGAATCCCTGACTTCTCTCTTTCCAAAAAGACCCCATGTTAAGTATCTTACACAAAGACTTTAGAAGTTGGATGAGAGGTAAATATTTTGTTCACCCTTGTTTGGATTGGTTTGAGCCATAACTTCTGTAGTCATTATTCTAGCTCAATTTTCCTAGTACCATTAAATATCCCTTATTGAGAGATTCTATTTTAACACCAATATGATGGGGTTCTGACTCTCCCTCTGAGCTTTAGATGAGAGGTGAAAATTAAGGTTTATTCCCAGTTCTTGCTTTGAGCTGGAGTAACTCTGTAATTCCTTATACTATGGCTCTTTGAGCTGAATCAATGTAAGTTAGTGACTTTAATCTTTCTTTTGATGCCTTTTATGAGCTCTTTTGGCTCAGGTCATTTTTTAGTGGGAATTTTGCTCTACCATTGGTTTATGGTATTTTGGTGTCATGCTTGTGCTCTGGCTCTGAGTCACAGGCTGACAAGATTCATCTCAACTTGTCAATTTTATGTTTATATATATATAATTATTTATCTCAAGTAATTATCAAGTTATTCTGTTAACATATTTGTTGAAAAAATATTCTGATTGAGCAAAATTTTGGTTAAATGGAATTCTCCTTCAAGAAAGATTCATTTATATTTAATTCATTTCTTATCCTGTTCTTAAATATATATTTCTTTTATTAATTCTTCAAAAATATTTTTCCATTGTTTTTGGTATAATATTTCCATAAGAAAAACACCCAAATTGCATATGTAGAGATCTTTTCATTCTTATGTGTAATCTCAAACTTAAAGGATAAATGTTATTGAGAGATAAACACACCAATTGGAATTAATATTTGAGACCATTTTACCTATACAGTCATTTTTTCTAAGAGAAATGTTTATCATAAGATGGGAACAATTTCCAAACGATTTGCTTGTTTATTTTTTTATTGGCATTTTTGTAAGTTTCTAGTTACATTAACCAATTTCTTTATCATTTAAAACTTAGAAATCCTTCTGATTCTCTTCAAATATAGCATATTTTGTCTCAATCTATTAATTAAAATGAAAAATATTTTTCAGGAACTGATATTCCTAGAGTGATTTTTATTCAAAGAATTTCAGCTGTTTTCTAGGATTGAAAGAAATTTTATTTAAAATGAAAACAATATTAACATTGATTAATATATTATTGAAAGTTTTTAATTTTGATTTTATATAATATCTTTAAGAAAGTGAAAAAATCTACCAAAAAACTCAAGGATAAAAAAGATTCCAAGTATTTGATTTCATGTATGGTTTCAAGAATTGAAGTTGTTTCATGAATATATGACATTTAGGTTTCCTACTCCATTTTTAACAAGCATTAAGAATGGTATTTCATGCATTTCATGATATATCCTCAACAAAAATCTGTATGCTCATTTTTAGATATTCCCCCATCTACAGAGGTAGTTTTGTGAAGTTCAAAGGTTAAAAAAGGAAAATAATGTTTTGAAAAGATGAGGAAAAAGAAGATAGGCTTCAGCCTCAGATGATCACTTTCATGGTTCATACAAAATGAATCATGATGGTAATAAATTAGGGTACTTAATATTCATAGATTCAGTAGAAGGAGAAATAAGCAGTACAAAATAACAATAAAATTTAATTCCATTTATATATCCTAAGGAAACATTTAATAGAAAATAACTAGGATAAAATAAACATTCTAAAAGGAAAGATAAGTTTTCTTCTATTTTTTGGATGAAATATTGAAGCCCCTTTTTGATTTATTAGGCAATGAGTCAAATTGCCTTTCAGAATCTAATGTTTTTTTGTCTTTAAAGCTTATTGATGAATGTATCATCCCAGATCTTCTCAGTGGGATCTGATTTTATTGTGATATTAATGGACTTTATTCTATCCCTTATTCAATTTACCCTGAGATTAATTGGCTTAGTTTTGTGATTATATAGTGGGCTTTCACAGAGGGAAATCGTGACTTTATTGTTGCCGGTGATTTAGATTTTTGGTTTAAGCTTTAGGTCCTTTACTCAAGTCTTCATTGATAATATATCTTTAAATGACTCATAAATGGATCTAATTTTGGTTTTGGTTGAGGAAACTTAAACTATTGGCTGTCTTCTAGTCTTCTTTTTAATTAATCCATAGCATATGATACTAACTCCTTAGAATTACTTGCTTTCAAATATTTTTCCCCAGTAATCATCACAACATCCCTCTTTTTTCTACTAATTACTATCTCCAAGGGTTCTAGTGGCCTTCTTTGTTCATTTTAAGTATCTCAATACCCTTTTGAATGAACTCACATGTTTTTATGATGGTTTATACATGAACTGTTACAGAGTATTGTCACAGGGGCTCTTCTAAATGAAGAGGGCCTGGCACTCAGTGAACAGACTTACTTATGGAGGGCTCAGAATAAAATACTCAAATGATAATAGTAATGAAATAAGATAATAATTTCCTAGTCATAAAATGATAAGAATTAAAAGATATGAGAGGAAAACAAAAGCAATAATGAAGAGCCAACCACAAGTAATCCTGTACCACTGTTTCAACCTGTTCAGAAAAGAGAAAAGGATTAATAAAGGATATGGCCCACAGGACTCTACTGAACAGGTGAGGGAAGGCAAGGACTAACTTAATAATTAATAAAATAATATTTCTTAATGAGAAATAAAATAATATTAAGTAATAAATCCAATATTTTAATTAACTGGGGGAAAAACCCCCAGGTGGATGAAGAGGGGCTGGTATATGTGAGAAATACCAGCCTTGGAGTTTGAGTGTTGAGATACTTGCCTGTATGCTGGAAGAAGTTGGATGTGGGATTGAATACTGTATTGGTGAATCCAATACAGGCTATACAGTCAATACAGGTATTTGCGCCTGTATTGATGACAGGCCTGTATTTGGTGAATCCTGTATTTGGGTCTTTCCTGTATGAAACTGTATTGAGGTCTGAAAACTGTATTTGGAGAATGTTGAATGAAACTCCCTTGTTGATTGGGTTTTGAAGGGTATCAATGAATTAATGATCGTTGAAGATGATTAGTAATGCCCCTGCCTCCTTGGCTGTGACAAGTATATGTTATCAATTTTAAATTGGGTCTTCTTAATTAAACAAGATAGCTTAGAGTTCCAAGCTACTTTTTATTCGAGGCCATTGTTTCTTCTATCATTAGTTTTTTTGAAATGGGAGTTAAGACTCATTTACAGTCTTTCATTCAATATTACTTGAGTACTTTTTGGTGTAGTTTTCTTTATATATTGGTATTTGTTTTGAGTTTTGTTTTTGGTTTACCTTAATTAAAAGCAGAAATTGTGCTTCTCCCATTTCATCTATGAAAAAGTGCTTTTTAATTTTTACTTTGAATTTGGAAATCATTCTTGGTTATTCCACTATGATGATTTGATGTAAATGGAAAGATATATATAAGATATATTCTGTATCTCTGAAGAGCAAACAAGGTCCATATGAGAGATATTGGATTTTGTGGAGTTTTTAAGGTGTTGAAATTAAACTTTGATGAGAAATCAAGTACTTTTCCTTTCCTCCAAATTTGTATGATGTAAAAGCATAGCAAAAATAGTAATCTTCAAAGTTTTATAAGAAAAAACACCAAATTTATTTTTTTGAACTTTTTCTTTTTTTAGTATGAAAACATAATATTATGAAGATTTCTTGTTTTATCAACAATAAGAATTTATCCAAAAACATTATGCAAGAGATATTTATGGATAAAAAATAAATTTGAATTTGAACTAATTTGGAGAAGAAAGTCAGGAAATTTATATGCCAGAATTGTCTCTATAATTAATATTAAAGAGAGAAAATGCCCAAAATTGACCATAGTTGATCTGGAAACAAAGTGAAAAAGCTAACAGTAATGAAAGATGCTTCAATTCAATTTTGGGGTGGTTTAAGGGAAAACCATATTATTAAGAGTCAAAAAATATCCAATAATTTTATAACATGGTTTAAAGGCTTAGAATGAGTTGAGAATTGTGGTTGAGATCTTTTATTGATTGGTTTAACAATGTTTAAACTAATTATAAAAGGAAAAGATGGGGAAAGGAAGAAATTATTTTATAAACAACAATTTTCTTCCTGAAAAAGTAAAATTTACTCTCAGAAGTCATGAAAACTCATTTTCAACAGAAAATCCAATTATGGCATCATTTACCCCTGGTTTTGGCCATTTTATTTCTGAAAAGCAGTCATTAATGTAGTAATAGCTGGTTGTGAGCCTCCAAAAAATGTAATAATTTGTATAAGGACCCTTTAAAGCAGCTAAATCTTCTTTTGTGAGGCTTTTGCTAGCTTGAGGGTTGTTTTAACCTCTTGGGAACCACTAAAACTACCCTGGTTGGTATGAAAATCTAATCATCAAGGGAGTTAAAGGCCCTGTGATTCAATACCAGGAAGCAATAGATGAACCTTTGCTTAAATTTTGACATCTCACTCCTTTCAGAAAGTAATTTTGGGTAGTATGGCACCCTTGGAGCCAAGATTAATTCCCCCCAAAAAGAATTCAATCTTTACCATTTAGTTTTTCTTTAATTACCCATCATGTATTATAGTTGAATTTCTAAATACTTAGTTCAATTGAAAAATTACAGTGAACAACTGTAATTATCAATTCCTCACATGCAAATTTAAGTTAGCTTACATGATACATGTGCACATTTTGTCATTTCAATTGAAAATACTTCAATTATTCATAACTTATAAGTTGCACACCACACCCCAATTTTAAAATAAAAAGTTATTGCTGAACCCAAATGTGGTGCTAATTGAATCAAGGTATTTAGCATTTTCATATTTTTATACAGAAAATACTTAATACTTAATTTAAGCTTATTTATAGTTGAGTCACAGAAATTTCACTCCAAGGTGACTCCAATGGTGAACTAAAATTTTGTATGTTCATCTATTAGAAAAAAAGTTTAATAATTTTTATTAAAATAGTTCCAAAATATTATTTTACTTTGTAGAATTTCGTTGAAAAATTATCCTTACTTCATTATTTCAAGTAAAAATGTTTTTCTACATTTCTTTGTTAAATTTATATTTATTGTTATAGTTTCAATATCTATTTTATTTTTATATTCAAAAGATAATTCTTTTATTTTCCATTATACCTGGTATTTGACTTTTGTGGTCTGTTGGGTATATGAAGATACTTAAAAGGCTCTCAGAGTTGAATATCTTTGCTAAGCATTTGGATCAGAAGTTCAGGCTGTGTCTCAAGGTGAGCCTGCAAGCATGAAAAGTCTTACCTGATACACAAGCTCCAATCAATTTCTCTTGGTTTTATTTCAATTATTTCAATTTCCTTGTTGAAATTCAAATCTTTCTTTTGTCTCCTTCTATTTTTGCTTACAAGCCACTCATTTAAGATTAGTTGTTATAGTGATCTTATTTCCAAGTAACTCATTTAATTTTTGGAGTTATAGAAACATTGTTGAATCTTGTTTTTATAGCACCCTTTTACTTTGTTGAGATAGTAGCTTTGCTTCTATAACATCAGCATATTCTTTGTTACATATCTTGCTACTATGACAATACCCTTTCTGCTAAAAAATATGTATTACTTTATTTGTGTTTTATTTTGATTTTGTACCTACAGAATTTAAAGAGGAACATTCTGCTTGAGAATTATTCCTCAGAGCTCTTACAAATATATTTTTTAAAAATAAATTAATAACACTTTTCTGTTATTATATCTCTCAAAATAAGTAATAAAATTTACTTTTAAGTATTTTTCATATTGGTGAAGTTCATTCCACAAAATAAATACTCCTTTTATATAGTGAAGTCTCTATTAATTTATTTTAATAGTATTTCACTACCTTGTAGTTTCTTAAAATTCCTAGTAATTAGACTTGAAGCCACATTGAAGGCCCCAGGCTAACACTCAATCAGTTCAAGACTTTTTTCTTCTTTTTGTATGTTTATCCCTCAGTATATCTCATACATATTCATTCTTCTGGTGTTCCATACATAAATGTATCTTGAATTTCCATTTGGCGTGCTTCTAAGTTATTTGAAGTGCAGTGAATTATGAGAGCTCATAGAGTTTCTAGCTGTTCTTTAGGTTCAAATTTGTAATTGAACTATAGCCCTTTGATTTGGGAATACCCTTTCATTAATAATCTTTCCTTAAACCATACGATGTTTCCATTACTATTTTCTTTTCCCTTGAGCACTCATTTAATACCAAGGAGGTTTTCATGGTTTGGAATTTGGATAGTCTTCCAGACGTGATGACATTCAATTTTTGATATATCATCCTTAATTGTCTGTATCCATTATCAATATTGAAGATTATTTGTAGCTCCTTGGTGTCTTTGTGGTAAATGTGATTGTGTTGATTGTGGTCTTCCTTGCTCATTCATTAGTAAGAACCTTTGTGTCAAATATATAGAAAGTAACATGTGGAATGCATAAAAATAAATAACATTGTTCATACCACACCTCTTTTGTATCTCAGGAGTAACTTTATTACTACTTCTGGACGTTTCATTTGTATTCTCAACTTGTGTTCATTCCTCTTCTTCTTCAGATTCTCAGAGAAGGAGTATTGAGGTTAAGGGGCAGGAAATGAATTTTTTTCTTCATGTTCAGGGTTTAAAGGGGAATATTCAAGAATATTAATAGATTCCCTAGGATTTTAGGACTTTATCTCGGGGAGTATTTTATATCCTCTTTGGTGGAGTTTTCTAAAAATATCTCTTAAGTAGTATTAATGAGTTATTAAGAGATTTTCTGATTTGATATTGAATACTTTATAGCTTCTGTTGTCTCTTTTGTATCCGATAAATATCATTTTTTGAAAGATTAATAAAATTATTGTGCTTGTTAAGGCTGATGTACACCACACAGCCAAAGTTTTTCATATTACTAGTATTTGGGACCTTTACATATATAATCTAATAGGGCTTTTGAAGCTTATTTATTTGATGGGATCTCTACTTAATAAGCTTTCCACAATAGAGGCTGCTTGCCCCACCAGGAGTAGTCAGGCTGTGAGTCCAGTAGGAGGCAGCACATCCTTTCAAGGAGAGTTCTATTAGATCTTTCATAAAACAGATTTTTCTCTGGTGTATATGATGCTGTCAGTTTTCTCAAGACCCCATTAACTCTGAGGTACCTATTAGGATTATCACTGGTGAAATCCTCACCATTGTCTAGCACCACCTTTTTAATTCATGGCCCCAGTATTTTTCATATTTTTGTTTGAAGATTTCCAAAACTTTCAGACACTGAAGCTTCATGGTTATTGAGAAAATAAATTTCTACCTTAAATTAAGTTCAAAAATTTGAAAAGTATAATTATTTCCTCCCTTCAGTGTAGGACTAATTTCTCCAAAAAGGTCCATATAAATTACTTCTAAGGGTGCCATTGCCTCCATAAAAATTAATTTTGAGGGAGTTCAATGGTACTTGGACTGAACACAGGTTCTTAATTCAAATCCAGAGAACTGAATTCTTGGAATAATCACTTAAACACACTTTTTTCTAGGACTTCCAATTCTGTTGTGAGTTATTTGAGGTGAGATCTTTCTGACATTTCCTATAAAAGGTGACCTGAGGGATGAATTTCTGACATTCTCATTTAGGAATACTTTTAACAGTTATCTTCCTTGTGTATCCAGGAGATTGTAATATTCCCTTTTTCCTACTAGTGAGGATCCTTCTTTAGGCAAGAAACCAGAGTGATCAGGGGGTGTCTATCACTTGAAAAAATATTTCATCTTTCAAGTGTGTTGTACTTCCTAATTTTAATTTGAAAGAGGATTATCCTATTCCTTTGGCATAGATGGAGCTCACATCATAAAGATAAAATTTTATGCAATTCTTATTTAGAGTGATAAAATCAGAAGACAGCAGAAACAATTAGAAGGGCTCTCCACTTTACAAGAATTTCATGGTTGCATTTTTTGAATGTAGATCTTTGAATGGTAAAGACTTTAGTAAATTTTTACTCTTATTTCTTCCAATGCATGCATGATAGCAGTCTTGCTTCTTTGGATGTAACTGAAAACAGTCATACTTTTAGTAAGGTGAAAGGGGATTGTGTTTCTCATTGTAGCGTTTGAGATTCTTTCCTGGTACTTTTTTAGAATGGGTATCAGTAAGCCCACTAGTTCACTGTGATTAGGTTCGTTCAATTTCAGAAAATACCTCTTGAAAGTGCATATTTCTCCCAATATTTGATTTTTTACAACAGAAGTTAGAGATGCGTAAAAGAGCTTGAGCTTCAAGGAGTCCAAGATATTTATAAAGATAATATTTACAAATACGTAAGGGAAGATCCTTTACAAGATGTTGAAGAGGTGGTAGAGTTCATGAATGGTCTGAGGTACTGATTTCTCATCCATCCTATTATTTGATAGTTTTACAATGATATGAACACAATTTTTGACTGAAGAGGCAGAATATTTCTCCTTGATTACAGACCCCAAGACAGCTGCAAAATGTCTTATTATACTTTAAGTCTAGGAATTATCATTATTTTTTTGGTTGAGTTAATATTTTAGCCAGTAATAAATCTAACTGAATACTCCTCCGTAAATTCTAGATTCCTCTTGTTATCCTTTTTGGGGAAATTACATAATACAGTATGTCTCCAGAAAGGATTCTAGGTTTCTCATTTTGAAGCCAAAGAAGATAGAGGTTTCCCATTGTGCATATTCTTGGCAGATACTTCTTTACACATTGTTTATTTTCTCAAGAGGTTGTGGTTGGCTTTGATGGTTAAAGCTAAAAGAAGACTAGGTTTAGGTGAGAAAATTCCTTAATTTTCATTTTCAATATCCTTTCATAGTTTATAGTAGTCTTGGATGATCTTATTTTGAACTAAAAATTCAACTATTTTGATTTTTAGAAGTCAGATGTCCCCATAACACAAGAATATTAAGACCTGAAGAAAGAGAAAATACTTTTTCAAAAGAACAAATATAAAATTTCTTATTGAGAGGAAAAAATGAGAGACTTTCCTGTGAACATTAAAGGTTAAAAAAAGTAAAAGGCAAAAAATAGTGATCTTATAATGGCTCCTTCTATGGTCTATACATCAGAGATTTCTACAGCAATATTTCGGGGTTTTTGATCTCCACAGATTCATTGGAACAACAGATAAACAGTCAATATGATTCTATTTGTAAAGTTTGATGAGACATTAAATAGAACAATTTGCGGTAATATAAGGCAGTTCATGAGGTGTAAATAACCAATAATCAGTCTTTTGTTTCCAAAGGTTCCTGTACCAAAGGTGCTCATGGTGCTTTAGCGTTAACTCTGAATATATCAAAGAACGTTTCCTACTGAGCTCACTAATCAAAAATAAGGATTGTGGCTTTAAATCTGGATAAGACTACTTTGGAAGTCTCTTATCATATATGTGTCACAGTGGCTCTTCTAATTGAAGACTACCTGGCACTCAGTAGGCTGGAACTCACTTATGGAGGGCTCATATGTCATAAGAATTAATAAGCTTAAGTCTAACAAGGATAGAATTTCTAATGAGACAAATATAATAAAGCAGAAGCAATAATACTGTGAGCCTTTGAGATGTGACCACATATCCAAGAAAGGTCACAACAAAATTTCTGTAATAATTATACTTATAATAACTATCTCAAAGACTAGTAAAAATACCATAAAAAAGTACAAAATCTGAATTAAATCAGAATCTAATGAGTAAAAATGTGAAATAAACTACACCATTAGATTCCTCATGGTAAAATACGCATATGTCATTTTTATGGCATATCTGAAAAGTCACTAATTACTGAAGAATAAGTAAAAATACCTTAAAAAAGTATAAAACCTTATTTAACTCAGAATCCAATGAAACAACATGTGAAATAAATCTTACCATTGTATTCTTCATAAACGACCGCACATAAAACAATTATAAAGTTATTCTCTAAAGTCAATACTTAAGGAATTAAGCTGAATATATGTGTGAGCCTTAGAGGTAATTTCATATACCCAAAAGACCACAAATATAACAAATAACATATTAATATGAATAGAATAAATTTATTTATATTATTAAAATAAAAATCAAAATATAAATATAAAATTATATAAAAAATAAAAAATTAATTACAATTTAAAAACAAAATTACATTAAATTTTGTAAGTATAAAATTACATTTATACTTGAAAAAATTAAGTAAAAATGAAATTTTAACAAAATTGTGAAAAAATAAATAAATTTGGAAAAAAGTTAAATAAAAATTATTATAACTTTTTATCCAATAAATAAACATATAAAAATTATTTCACCATTGGATTCCTCATAAAAAATCAGGTGGGGTCACCTCTGAGTGAAATTCTTGTAACTCAACTCTAAATAAGCTTAAATTAAGTTTTTAGTATTTTCAATACAAAAGTTGAAAATCCTCAAAAACTTAATTTAATTCACACCACATGTGGTGTTAACCATCAATTTTTGTGTTAAAATTGAGGTGTTGTGTTTAGTTTAGAAGTTATGAGGAATTGAAGTATTTTCAATTGAATTCAATTGAAATGTCAAAATGTGCGCGTGTATTACATAAGTGAACTTTGATTTACATATGAGGTGTCAATTATTACTGTATTGTACTGTACAATTGAATTGAATTACATATGTAAATTATAAGTATAATACATGATGAGGAATTAAAGGAAAAATAAATTGGAAAGATTAAATTTGGGGGGGGAAAGGAACTCCATCTCTAAGGGGGAGCTAGACCCCCAAAATCCTTTCTGACAGGCGTGGGATGTCAAAATTCATGCAAAAGTTCATCACTTTTGGCCTGGAATTGAGTTACAGGGTCTGTGGACTCAATTGATGATGAGGTTTTGATACCAACTGGGGTAGTTTTAGCTGTTGCCAAGAAGGTAAAACTACCCTTAAAATAAAACAACCATAGTAAAAACAGTTTTAACTGGTTTCTACGCCTCTTACACACATTCTGACGTGTTTTGAAGGCTCTAGGCCTTGTATTGCTATAGTAATGGCTGATTTAAGGGTCTAAAATGGCTAAAAATGGCTAAAAATGGCTTAAACCAGCCCTTTTTGGTCTAAACCAGGGTTCAATGATGCCATAATTGGCTTTTCTGTTGTCAGACTGTTTTTCACGACTGACAAGAGTAAAATTTACTTTTGGAGTAAGAGAATTGATGGCTATAAAAGAATGTCTTCTTTGCCCCACTTTTCTCTTCATGTTAGAATCTTTTCCTTTTATTAATTAGTTTAAACACTGTTAAACCAATCAATAAAAGATTCCAACCACCATTTTTAAATCATTTTAATCCTTTTAATCACGTGAAAAAATCATTATAATCATTGTTTGTAACTCTTATAATCATTTTTACCCCTGAACCACCCCAAAAGTGAATTAAAGCATCTTTCATCACTGTAAACTTTGTCACTTTGTTTCCAAATTCACTCTGGTCACTTTTGGGCGTGTTTTCTCTTTAATATACTTTTTATATACTTTTTTCTTTAATTAATTGCTTGCAGTTCTTTGCTCAATTAATTCCAATTGAAATTGCTCTTGAAGAAATTTCTTTTGTAGCCTTAAAATATCTCTTGTAGAGTATTTTTTGTATAAATTTTTATTGTTGGTAAAACAATAAATTTTTATAATATTATTGTTTTATACTAATAAAGTTATAAACAATAAAATTGGCGTGTTTTCTCTTAAAAATAATATTTCATACTATTTTTAACTGAATTTTACCTTATACAAATTTTGAGGACAGGAAAAGTACTTGATTTTTAATCAAAGTTTCATATCCACACCTTACATTTGGGGGCCCAGCCATGATATTTTACCTGTGACATATTTTTTTTACTCTTTTTAAATCTTTTTTCTTATATTGAAAAATTTAAAAACATATAAAAAATACTTATAATTCAAAAAATCCATAAAAAATAACTTTTTTTCATATTATAAGTGAGGCTTATATTTTATTTCTTTTTTTGAAATAACCTTTTTTTACTTAATTAATTGGCTTTTTCATTAATTTTAGTGTCTGACAAGGTGGTAAGACAAGAAAACATTGAAACAGCCTCAACAGTAACGAGCATTATCCCTGCCAGTACTGTTAATTCTGATCATAATAGTACTGTTATTGTGACTCAAAATAACCAACCTGAACCAATATCTTCTGAATTGATTAACTTGGACATAAGTAATACTCTTCAGAAAGCTAAGAATTTGGCCAATAGTAAGTTTTTTGACGTAAAAATATTATTTTAAGCCTTTTTAAACCATAATTATGCCTTCAACCAGGTCAGGAGCCAGCTACAACCCCTCAAGCAGCTCCCAAAAAGGTAATAGACGTGATTATGGCAGAGGCCAACCAGGTACAGAAGGAAAAGGGTCAGTTGATGACTTCCAAACAACTAAATTGGGTCATTCTGAAGCTGATAATACTATTTTACCTTCAAAAAGAGCTGACACCGCCACAACAAGCCTCTGTGGACATATACAAAGCCAGCCACAGTGCATACAACAATGCACTTCAATTCAAGGAGTACCAGATCCTTGCAGACCTGTGAGCCTTTGAGATATGACCACATACCCAATAAGGTCACAAAAAGACTCAGAAAAATTATACCTTTAATATAATTATATTAAAATTACTTAGAATAATTATACATTAAGAATAATTACTTAAATATACAAAAAATACCATAAATTGGTACAAAAATTGGTTTAACTTAAAAACCAATGAATCAAAATGTAAAATAAATTATACCATTGGATTCCCCATGGAAAAATACACATATACCATTTTTATGGCATATCTGTAAAGCCAATATCTAAGGAATTATAAGGTATAATACCTTATAAAAATCATAAAACCTTATTTATCTCAAGAACTAATGAAACAACATGTGAAGTAAGTTGTACCAGTGAATTTCCCATGAAAGTCCACACATAAAACAATTAATAAGCTAATTTCCAATGTTAATACTTAAGGAATTATCCTGAATATATATGCACTTTTTGGGTCAACGCATATATTCAAGGATCATAGCTAATATCTTCTAAACTATACATGATAGAATGATGAACCAAAAATAAAGCTACCACGTAATTACTGTAAGAACACAGATATGAACTTTATTTTACAAATTATAAACAAGGTTAAAACCTATGATGAATTATTGATAAAAATCAACAGAGCTGTTGACCACTTTGTTGTGAAAGTGTTCCAAACTTAAAAAAAAGTATACAGTTGAATTCTCCTGGTTCATTCGTGAAGAATGATGTAATTTTTATTATTAAATTCAGGGTATAACCCCCTGAAATCAAGGTTTGAAGTTTAAAATATTGAATTTCGACAGAAAAGATGAGTTACAAGAAAAATCATCAAAATTATAGTTTTGATGATGTAATGAAAAGCTCTTGGAAGCATCATAGGGTTATGCCAGGCTATCAGAATTCACTCTCTGAATTGCTGTAGCGTGTAAATCTCAAAAGTTATTGAGGATCAAAGTTTGAGCTTAATTTGAGCTGTTATGATCACACACTGTAACCTTAATTTAAGTTTAACAGTCTTAATAGTGATAAAATTGGTGAATACTATTAGTTTATGATTAAAACTAATAAAATCCACGAAATTTGGGGTTCTGCCAAGCCTCTGATGTCATCAAACTTAGAGTTATAGTGATAACTCTAAATAATTGTGTAATAATGATGTAATATGGTTTGATCATGATGTAATCACCCTCAAACCTTAAAATATTGATCAATTCCAGTGGATATGATCAGTACACGTCTACTAGAAGCCTGTTGGACTCTAGGAGGGAGGTATTTACTATAAATAGAGCTCTTTTTACTCTATTTACCCCTCAGATGCATCAAAAACATTAAATCAATTAAATAAAAGGTAATTTCTTTATTCTTTATATATAAAACTCTTATATTATTAAAGACCAAAGACCATCTTAATATTAAGCACTATTTTTACGTGATTAAATCAATTCTTTAATTGTTTTTGTTATAAATCTCTCTATAAACTCATTTCCACGTAAAATCAAGAAATTTAGTAATTTTCTTTATTTTTTATTGTAAATACAATTTGAAAAAGTTGTATTATATTCTTTTGGCGTAAAATATCTCAAAATTATTATTTTAAGTGTTAAAAGTAGGTTATTTCATCTTATTATTACTCTTAATAATTCTTAATTAATATAAATAGTATTTATATTAATATATAACTTTAATATTAGTAATATTATTGTTATTAATTGTTTTTTATTTATAAAAAACAGTTTTTTATGCCTTTATTATTTGTTGGTAACAATAATAAAGAGCTTTATAATATATTAATTATTTTATATTAATATATTATTTATAATATTATAATTTCATATAATATTAATTATATTATTATATTTATTTAATAATATAATATTTTTATGCCATAATAATAATATTTCTTTATTATTATTATTATTATTTTAATCTTATTTATTTCAATTATAAGGACATTCAGAGTACAATAAGTAATAAATTAGTAATTTTTACTTATTGTTTCATAGTCAAACCTTACATTTGGGGGCCTGGCTGTGATATTTACTTAAAAGACCTTTAAAAAGATTCTATTTGGGTTTATCCAATAATAAATTATATTTATAATCATAAAATTATATAATAATTTTATATTTTATTGATTTTAAAAGCTATTGAGGCATTTGGAAAGCAATTGTACTGTCTTACACGTGGTTTTTCACATCCTTAGACTTGCAAGAACTTTCTTTGAGTGACTCTAGTGATTAAAAGAGATATTTTATAAATTAAAAATAATTTTTATTATAATTTAATTTTATAAGAATCATATTCATTTTTTATTTTATTCTTTAAAAAAAAATAAAAAAATAAATAAAAAATATTAAAAAAATATTAAAAACCAATAAAAAAGTTATTTTTATTCATTTTTTTTCTTTATTTATTTCAATTTTTCAAAGATAAAAAAGCAATTTCTACGTGGAAAATTGCCATATCTTACCAAAAATAACACTTCTTATAAAAAGACTTATATTTATTTGTCTTTTTTAGTGTTTGAAGATAACCCAATAGAAGACAACCAAGCTACTGTTGAGAGATTGGTGGAAGAAACTTGTCAAAGTTCTCCAACACCAGTTATCACCAAAAGAAAGAAAGCTAAGAAATTAGACTTTCCAGGGCCCACCATTCAAGACTCTGAAGGTGAGCACCTCTTTTTAAATTGCCATAAAAGAATTTTATTCTAAAATACTTTTATTTTTTCTTATTCTTTAATTATGACTACCAGAAGAGGTTCCCAATACTCCATCCAATCAGATGGAGCTGGACTCAGAGGTAGAATTGATCCCTCAAAAGGGAAAAGAAAGGGCAATATCCCCAGTGGAACAGAATCCACACAAGGAAGTGCCTTATCCCAAAGGCAAGTCCCAGAAATGCCCATGATATCTGAGCCTGAATTGGAACTAAGTATGAGTAATTCAAACAGGTACAAATCACATTCAGAAGGCTCAAATAGACATCTACATGAGCCAGTACAAGCAGTATTGCACAGTGTACAAGGACAAAGACTGGGAAATGCTGCCTCAAATACACCAAGGAGTGATGAACTTGTCAGCCTGTGACTCAAAACCAGAGCACAAGCATGACAGCCAAAATACCATAAACCAATGGTATAGCCAAAATACCACTAAAACATGGAACTGAGCCAAATTAGCTCAGAAGGTATCAAAAGAAAAAGGAAACTCACCTCTTCCTGAAAGTATAAGTCCCATCACCATAGGACAAGAAATAACAAAGGTATTCCTGCTCAAAGTTATTGCTGAGCATAAACCTTAATTTTCACCTCTCATCTAAAATCTAGAAGGAGAGGCTTAACCCCATCAAATTGGTATTCAAAATGAAGCTCTAAGCCAGGGCTATCCAATGGTACCAGCCAAACTGAGCTAGCACCAGTATTACTTGAGTTATGGTCAAATTCAGACCAAATAAGGGTGAACAAAACATTCACCTCTCATCTAACTTTTACAGTTTTAGTGTGAGATACCTAAAGTGGGGTCTTTTTGGAAAGAGCACAATCAGGGCTATCTGATGGTGCCATCCATTTCCTCATAACTCAACTACAACAGAAGTCATTGGCCAAACAAGCTTAATACAGCTTTTGACCAGACCACGCCAATGTACAAAAATACTTGTACATGGGATAACTTTGTCATATTTAATGATAACCATGTCAGGTTGGGTACCATTGTGTAGAGCTCATACAGGGCTATTCAATGAACCAACTTTGAGCTTGATATCTCAAAAACTGACAGAGTTATGACCATTTTAAGGTCAAAATCCCACCTGCTGTCAGATACAGCCTTACCATGGGATAATATCCCATAACCATGAATATGAGGTGTCAAATAGACAAAGAAGCATGTTTTTACTTCAATACCTCATATGTCAGTCAATACTGGGGTACCATACAGTTTCTGTACAGCATTCTACGCGTCATACACGTCAGAATCAGGCTGTGAGGTCCCCAGATGAAAATTTTCACCCTGTATTGGTGAGAACTGCCAAGATGTGGTTTCAAAACCACATCTGAGCCCAATACAGGGTATACAGGCTGTTTGCAAACCACAAGCCTGTCCTGGAGAGTGAAAAATCTTCACTTCCTCTACGTGGAAAGGTCTAGCAGCCTTTCCACCTCAATTTCAGGATAAAAGGAGGGCTTTTCACAGCCAAAAACCTTTCCTCATCCTGCTCTTGAATAACCTACGTAGTAAACTGTCAAAAACAGTTTTACTCTTGGTTAAATAATCAGGTATAATTATAATCTTTAATTATTGTAGACTTTATTATTGTAATCCAACAGATAAAGCCTGCACCCAGGGTTCTCAATAGCGCTCACCACCACTATTTCTCAATAGTAGAACCCTTTTATCTTATTATAAAACCTTTATAAATCTTTTTTAATCATTTTCTTCCATGTCACATACACAGTTAAAGTTGTAATTAGCCTAGTTATACCTTTATCATAGTATCATCCTGACAGAACTCCTGGCACATCCTGAAAAAGTTCCTCAAAGAGGAGGAGATAGTGAAATACTCCAATGGATGGAATCCACTGTCATCCAAACCTCAAATCAAAAAAATCAAGGATTATCATGCCAAAAAGAGGGAGGCAACCAAGGAAGAAGCCCCAGTAGCCTCTACCAGCAAGCCTCAAGCCAACCCACTTCCCCAAGAAGGGAAGAAGAACAAGAAAAAGCATTGGAGGAAACCATATTCCCCAAGAATCCAAAAGGATGCCATGGACAATGTTTTCAACATGGCCAGAACCTTGATGGAATTCAAGGACAAGGAAGAACAAAGAATGAGACAACCTCATTTCCCAAAGAAATAACCTTGTCCAAAGATGTTGTAAATACTTTAAAAGAAATTAAAAATAGTATATTACCTCTAAAAGAAATTAAAGATAGTTTATTATCACTACAAGAAATAAATAACAATTTATCTTCTTTAACAAAAATTGTTGTGCAAAACAAGAAAGAAATTGACAACATTAAGTTTATTGTTGAAAATAATAAACCAAAGAATTTAATTGACAATACTCAAAAATTAATACAAGGACAACAAGAATTGTATAAATACATAAAAGATATCAAAGACAAGACTTTGACAATCAATTATGATGTGAGTATTGACAATCTTACAGAAAAATTAAATAAATTAAGTATTTCGGTAGAAAAATTTGAAGAAAAGACTTCATCACACCAAAAATTACTTTTGGACCATGTGGAAAGAAGTGATGAAGCAAGAATGCATCTGAAAGATGATATTCAAAGTGAAATAAGGCTTATTACAGAAAAAATGGATAAAATTAATGAGGCTAATTTAAATATGCCAAAGTTATCAACACCATTTTCTCATATAAGAAGCCCTGTTAAAACAAAAGAGGAATTGTCAAATCCTTTCATAACAGACTTGAGTCACCAAGACAATAACCAAGTCTTAATGAAAGAAGCACCTCAATTGAAGGAATGGCCAACATTCACAGGAGAAGGTGAATATGACCACATGTCATTTATTAAAACAATTGACATGTTACAAGAAGACTATGCCATACCAGATGAATTAATCACTGCAAGACTACATTCATTGTTTGAGAAATCTGCAAAAAGATGGTATTATGGCATAAGACAAACAAATGGTAAAAATACCTGGTCTTGGTGGAAACAAGAAATAATCACCAAGTGGGCAAATAATGCCTGGAGGTATAAGATAGAAAATGCATTTGCAAACTCTTTCTTTGAGCCAGAGAAAGATAAACCTTTAACTTGGTTCTTAAAGCAAGTTTAAAGGCTTAATGCACTGTACCCAGAAATGTCACAAAAGATGGTGCATATGAAAATACTTAAAAAATGTGGAGGGGAACTAGAACATGCCCTAAGAAGCAGGTATATAGAACCATGCTCCACAGAAGAGTATATAAATGCACTAGAAGATATAGTGACAAGAACAAAAATTGGCAGGACTTGGAAAAAATTGGACATTAAAAGCCCAAATAAACCATTTATCAAAAAAGATAAGTCAAAAGAATCCTTTAAACCCAATACATCCAACAATAATGAGCAAAGAAAATGCCATAAATGTGGAGGTATTGGACACTTAGCCAATAATTGCCTTAAAAAAGCAAAGATTAATGAAATTGTGGAAACAGAAAACCACAATGACAAAGAAGAGGAATCTGACTCTGAAAAAGAGACAGAAGAGTCAGAAAGCTCTGAAAGTGATGAAATCAATATAATTAATGCACAAATTAATAATATTGATATAATTTATGAAGTACTGGATGTTAATTCAAACTTGCCACAAGTTGGAACATCTGACACAAATCTGACAAACATACAAGATGCCAAAATGTATAGAACCAAACCTGCAAAAGGAATGGGATATACAGCTGGAAAATCAAGTATTAGTATTGTTATGGTTGATAACCAAGAAGGAAAGGTTAACTTGGATACAGGAGCATATTGCACTTGTGTTGGCAAAAGTTATTTAAAAACCATTGTCCCAGACTGGCAAGAAAAACTTATGCCAATACAAGGTGTCAAATTTAGTAGTGCAAGTGAGAGCATGAAGCCCCTTGGAATAATTGATTTAACACTAATTTTTCCTCATCCCTCACAATGTGTCAGAATTAAAGTAGAGTTTGTAGTAATGGACAACTGTACTAGTAATCATTTCATACTTGGGAATGACTACTTATCAATCTATGGTATAGATATCTCCAACCAAAAGGATAGATATTTTACCATAGGAGATAACAAAAGACAAAAGTTTGGATTCTTAAATAACAAAAAGCAAATCACAGTTATTAAGAATGAAGAAAAAATTCCAGAAAAGGAACTTTTTATATCTGAGCAACTCAAAGAGGCAGAATTCAATCAAGAATTAACAGAAAAAATGAAAGAAAAATTGATTGACCTCTTATTTAAGTATAAAAATGCCTTTGCAACTGACAAAGAGCCACTAGGTGCCATAATTGGACATGAAGTGGATATAATTCTTAATGTAGAAAAACCTTACCCACCTTTATTAAGAAGACCTGCTTATCCAGCCAGTCCAAGAGCTAGAGAAGCCTTAGAGGTGCACATTAAAGAATTAATGGACCTTGGAGTATTAAGAAAGGTTGGACATAATGAACAAGTAGAAGTTACTACACCTGTCATTATAACTTGGCATAATGGAAAATCAAGGATGGTAGGAGACTTCAGAGCCCTGAATACCTATACCATTCCAGACAGATATCCAATACCCAGAATCCATGAGACATTAACCCAATTGTCACAAGCTAAGTTCATCACAGCTATGGATGCTCTGAAGGGTTTTCATCAAAATGTCTTAACAGACAATGCCAAGAAACTACTAAGAATAATAGTCCATTGTGGAATTTTTGAATACTTAAGAATGCCATTTGGAATAAAAAATGCACCTTCCCACTATCAAAGAATGATGAATACCATATTCCCTGAAGAATTATCAGAAGGATGGTTGATTATCTATATTGATGATATCATAGTTTGCTCAGAAACTTGGGAAAATCACCTTACAAGACTAGAAAGGGTACTACAGAAAATAGTCCAAGTAAATATGAAAATTTCCTTGAAAAAATGTCATTTTGCATACAGTGAATTAAAGGCACTAGGACATGTAGTATCTGGCCTTAGTCTAGGCATAGACAAAAATAAAGTAGCAGCAGTACTACTTAAACCAATGCCTCAAACCAAAAAAGAAATGCAATCATTTCTAGGATTTGCTGGTTACTATAGACAGCATATAAAAGACTTTGCAAAGATTGCTAAATCCTTGTATAAACTATGTGACCAACAAACAGTCTATGAGATGACAGAAGAAAGAGTCAAGGCATATGAAGAATTGAAAAATTCCTTAACAAATGCCCCATTTCTTCTGATGCCAGATTGGAAACTACCCTTCAAACTGTACATTGATTCTTGTGGAGAAGGACTAGGTGCTGCACTTCACCAAACACAAATTATCAATGATAAACCAGTGGAAGGACCAATTTGTTTCATTTAAAGACAGATAAAGCCAACAGAAGCAAGGTATGGAGCAAGCCAAATGGAATGCTTATGCCTAGTATGGGCTTTAGAAAAACTGCATTATTATTTGGATGGCACAGTATTTGATGTAATCACAGACTGTAATGCTGTGAAATCACTATTAAATATGAAGACTCCAAATAGACATATGCTGAGATGGCAAATTGCTATCCAAGAATATAGAGGAAATATGACTATTGTTCATAAATCTGGAAATATTCATAAAAATGCAGATGGTCTTAGCAGATGGGCTCTAGCAAATACCCCTGACAATCCAGCATGGGTACCACAAGAAGAGCACCATATAGAAGGAATATGTGTTACAGACATTGGCACAGAATTCTTTAACCAAGTTAAAGAAAGCTATAAGACAGACAAAAATTGCCATATCTTAAGCCAACTTCTAATGAAAGACTGCAAAGATCCATCACTTTCATCAAAACTAGATGAAATATGGAAAAAGGCATATGATGAAGGAAGATTTCACCTCCTTGATGGAATCCTTTACCATAGAACAAAACACACATGTGTTATGGCCTTAACAGATAGAACACTAATAAACACTATTTTACATGAGTGTCATGATAGTGTTGCATCTGGACATCTCTCAGAAGATAGGACACTAGAGAGGGTGAAAACCTGCTCTTGGTGGCCAAATTGGAAGAAAGATGTTGCAGAATACTGCCAAACCTGTGACAGATGTCAAAAAGCTAACAGAGCCACAGGAAAGAAATTTGGAATGATGATCCAAATCCAAGAACCAAAATCCCCATGGGAAATAGTTCATATGGATTGGGTAACAGCCTTACCTCCAGGAGGAGACAGGAGTTATAATGCATGCCTAGTGTTAGTTGACAGGTACAGTAAAACTCCCATGTTCTTACCATGTCATAAAGATGACACAGCTATGGATACAGCCATAATGATATGGAATAAAGTCATTAGCCACACAGGCTTATTCCAAAATATTATAAGTGACAGAGACCCAAAGTTCACTTCAGCATTATGGACATATCTCCATAACTTGTTTGGGACAAAGTTATCATCCTCAACAGCTTATCATCCTCAAACTGATGGTCTAGCAGAAAGAATGATACAGACCCTAGAGGATATGATCAGAAGATTCTGTGCTTATGGGCTAGAATTCAAAGATTCTGATGGTTTTACCCATGATTGGTGTACATTAATACCAGCACTTGAACTGGCATATAAGACATCAATCCATTCTTCTACTGGCAAAACACCAGAAATGCTAGAGAAAGGTTGGAATCCAAGACTTCCTTATGATACCCTCAAAAAGGACTTAGTGGATATACATCCAACAGCAAGCAGTTTCAAGATAATGCTTGACAAAGCAAGACACCATGCAAACAGATGCATGCAAGATTCTTTTAAATATGCAAAAGAAAGATGGGATAAAAGTCATAAGCCACCTGATTTCAAAATAGGAGACTTGGTTGTAGTATCAACCCTTAATTTCAATAACATAAAAGGCCCAAAGAAATTTAAAGATTCCTTTGCAGGACCATTTATGATAAAAGCACTCCATGGACCCAATGCTGTGCAATTAGAACTCACAGGTGAACTAATGAACAAGCACCCAGCTTTCCCTGTGAGTCTAATAAAGCCTTACAGTTCAAGTGACAAGGAGTTATTTCCACTAAGAAATAAACCCCCACTTGAAATTCCACCCTTGGAAGAAGGAGAAGAAAAGAAAATAGTAAAAGTCCTTAAAGAAAGAAGGACAAGAAACAAAAAAGAAAGGGAATACCTTGTAAGGTATAGAAATTCAACTCAAGAAGATGAATGGCTACTTGAGAAAGATATAACAAATGCTGATAAACTACTAAGAAGGTTCAGACATGAAAGAAAGCCTGAAAAATAGAAAAGTTAAGCATTATTGAGCTTCAAGACTAACAAAGTCTAATGAAGAGGTAGGACAGTGGATGATACCCTAATCACACATATCAGATTGTGGTACAATCTTTTTTGGTGGTAGGGAATGTGAGCCTTTGAGATATGACCACATACCCAATAAGGTCACAAAAAGACTCAGAACAATTATACCTTTAATATAATTATATTAAAATTACTTAGAATAATTATACATCAAGAATAATTACTTAAATATACAAAAAATACCATAAATTGGTACAAAAATTGGTTTAACTTAAAAACCAATGAATCAAAATGTAAAATAAATTATACCATTGGATTCCCCATGGAAAAATACACATATACCATTTTTATGGCATATCTGTAAAGCCAATATTTAAGGAATTATAAGGTATAATACCTTATAAAAATCATAAAACCTTATTTATCTCAAGAACTAATGAAACAACATGTGAAATAAATTGTACCAGTGGATTCCCCATGAAATTCCACACATTAAACAATTAATAAGCTAATTTCCAATGTTAATACTTAAGGAATTATCCTGAATATATGCACTTTTTGGGTCAACGCATATATTCAAGGATCATAGCTAATATCTTCTAAACTATACATGATAGAATGATGAACAAAAAATAAAGTTACCACGTAATTACTGTAAGAACACAGATATGAACTCTATTTTACAAATTATAAACAAGGTTAAAACCTATGATGAATTATTGATAAAAATCAACAGAGCTGTTGACCACTTTGTTGTGAAGGTGTTCCAAACTTAAAAAAAAGTATACAGTTGAATTCTCCTAGTTCATTCGTGAAGAATGATGTAATTTTTATTATTAAATTCAGGGTATAACCCCCTGAAATCAAGGTTTGAAGTTTAAAATATTGAATTTTGACAGAAAAGATGAGTTACAAGAAAAATCATCAAAATTAGAGTTTTGATGATGTAATGAAAAGCTCTTGGAAGAATAATAAGGTTATGCCAGGCTATCAGAATTCACTCTCTGAATTGCTGTAGCGTGTAAATCTTAAAGGTTATTGAGGATCAAAGTTTGAGCTTAATTTGAGCTGTTATGATCACACACTGTAACCTTAATTTAAGCTTAACAGTCTTAAGAGTGATAAAATTGGTGAATACTATTAGTTTATGATTAAAAATAATAAAATCCACGAAATTTGGGGTTCTGCCAAGCCTCTGATGTCATCAAACCTAGAGTTATAGTGATAACTCTAAATAATGGTGTAATAATGATGTAATATGGTTTGATCATGATGTAATCACCCTCAAACCTTAAAATATTGATCAATTCCAGTGGATATGATCAGTACACGTCTACTAGAAGCCTGTTGGACTCTAGGAGGGAGGTATTTACTATAAATAGAGCTCTTTTTACTCTATTTACCCCTCAGACGCATCAAAAACATTAAATCAATTAAATAAAAGGTAATTTCTTTATTCTTTATATATAAAACTCTTATATTATTAAAGACCAAAGACCATCTTAATATTAATCACTATTTTTACGTGATTAAATCAATTCTTTAATTGTTTTTGTTATAAATCTCTCTATAAACTCATTTCCACGTAAAATCAAGAAATTTAGTAATTTTCTTTTTTTTTTATTGTAAATACAATTTGAAAAAGTTGTATTATATTCTTTTGGCGTAAAATATCTCAAAATTATTATTTTAAGTGTTAAAAGTAGGTTATTTCATCTTATTATAATAATTTCTCTCTTATTATTACTCTTAATAATTCTTAATTAATATAAATAGTATTTATATTAATATATAACTTTAATATTAGTAATATTATTGTTATTAATTGTTTTTTATTTATAAGAAACAGTTTTTTACGCCTTTATTATTTGTTGGTAACAATAATAAAGAGCTTTATAATATATTAATTATTTTATATTAATATATTATTTATAATATTATAATTTCATATAATATTAATTATATTATTATATTTATTTAATAATATAATATTTTTACGCCATAATAATAATATTTCTTTATTATTATTATTAATTTAATCTTATTTATTTCAATTATAAGGACATTCAGAGTACAATAAGTAATAAATTAGTAATTTTTACTTATTGTTTCATAGTCAAACCTTACAAGACCTGTGGAAGAATTGCATGAATTCTTACCTGACAGTAAGAAAACTCTTGGGCCATCCCAGCACTTGCAGATTGCTCAATGGATGGCATCCATTGATGGAGAAGAAAAACATGATGCTTTTGACACTAGAATGGAGGAAAAACAACCCTCCACCACCCAAACCAGTGCCAAAAACAGCCCCAGTGGCCAGCAGCAGCAATTCCAACGTGAAAAAGCAGCCACAAACTCCAAACAAGGGCAAAGGGAAGGCACCAGCCCCAAAACCTTACAGCCAGGGCTACAGAATCCCAAAGATTCAGCAGGATGCCATGGAAAATGTATTTCAGATGGCCAGAACCATGATTGAATTACAGAAGAAGGAGGAAGCCAGATTAAGGTTCCAGAAATGATTTCTGACATATTTGATTCCATCCCAGGGTTGTATAATGCTATAAATGACGTGAAAAAACATCTTTCTGATAAAAATGAAACCATTTGTAACAACATTAAAACAAACAACCTGAGTCTGTGCCAAATTAATGAAACACTTATGTGTTTTGAAAAAGTTTTAAGGACAATTAAAAATTCCAATAATGATAATTCTTCTAACAATAAAATCAATGAACAACCTGCCATTATTAAAGAATTAACAGATAAATATTCTAAATTCAATATTGATGACATAATTGAAAAAAGAATTAAACAAGTCATAAATATTATCAAAACAGATAACAAGGAAGTCCTTGATGACATTTCAAATTCATTTACTGAAGTAAAGACATATACCATTGCCATGAAAAAGTGTTTTGATGCTTCACAAGAAGAAGTATCAAAATTATCAATGAAATTGAATCAAGCCACTGCTAATAATACAAGACAGACAGAGTTATGGCAAGAACTGACACATAAGGAAGACATGTATAAAATTGAAGTAATAAATTTAATACAAAGCTTCCAACATGAATACAGAAATTCCCAAAGGTGTAGCAACAGTAAAATGAATGACATTGAACAAATACTGAATACCTTACCAAGAATGTCTACACCTCTAAATCAAAATGAGGGCACAAGAATTTCAAGTCCACAAGTATTGGATCCTGATAATTCAAAATTAAAAAATGAATTATCTACTTCTTTTCATAACTTGGAACCATCAATGGGCCAAGCACTCTTGAAAGAAGTTCCAAAAATTAAAGAATGGCCTCACTTCAGTGGTGAAGGAGAGTATTACCATATGAAATTCATTAGAGGTATTGACGTGATCAAAGAGGATTTTGAATTACCAGACAGATTGGTAACAGCCAGGTTTAACACCTTGTTTACCAGATCAGCTCACAGATGGTACATCAAAATAAGACAAGCACATGGACACCAGAGTTGGACTTGGTGGAAAACCCAAATCATCAACAAATGGGCAAATGATACTTGGAGGTTTAAAGTTGAAACAGCCTTTGAATCTGCCAAATTTAATGCTGATAAAGACAAAGCTTTACGATGGTTTTGCCAACAAAAGGACAGATTAACAGCATTATATCCTGACATGTCAGAATTTATGATCCATAGAAAGATTCTGAGACAATGTGGAGGTGACTTAGAGCATGCTGTCAAAAGCAGGACTACTGAACAATCTTCAGCAGAGGATATTATCAATATACTAGAAGAAGTAACCACCAGAACCAAAATTGGTTCTAGTAGGGTGAATCTAAAAACAAGGTTTAATACACCTTGGAAATATTCTGTGGACAAAAACCCCACAGAAAATTCTAGTAATATTAAATATAAATCTGCAGATACAGTCAGAAAATGCCATATTTGCCAAAGCACCACCCATTTAGCCAATACATGTCCAAAAAGGGGGAAAATCAATGAAATTGACATTGAGAAGGAACCAGATGTTGAAAAAGAAGACATAACTGAAGACAATTCAGATGATAAGTCATCCATATTTTCTGAATCTTCAAAAGATATAGAAAATATCAATGCCACTTTTGACATCATGAAATCTTATTCCCACTTGCCACAATTGAGCAATGGTCAAGTTGATTTATCAAAAGTTCAAGATGCACAGCTTATGAAGACAAAACCAAACAGAGGGAAAGGTTATACAGCTGGTAACTCCTGTATAACAGAAGTGGTGATTGACAACAAGCCCACCAAACGTTTGCTTGACCCAGGAGCCTTCTGCTCTTGTGTTGGAAAATCCTTTCTTAAAACTTGTGTACCAAATTTTGAAGACCAATTGTTACCAATTGATGGTATAAAATTCAACAGTGTAAGTAACCCAATGAAAGCATTACGAATCTTTGAGACCAATGTCATATTCCCACACATAAATGGGAATTTAACGATCACAGTTGAATTTGTTGTTATGGAAAATTGCTCTAGTACCCATTTTATATTGGGAAATGACTATTTAATCATGTATGGGATAGATTTACATAATAACAAAGACAGATACTTTACAATTGGGGACAATAAGCGCCAGAAATTTGCCTTTTTGCCATTTAAAAGACAAATTACAGTAAACAAAGTATCACCAGTCAGCTTAGAGTTAGAGAAATTCAAGTCTGAACAGTTAAATGAGGCTGAGATAAGCCTTCATCTGACTGATAAACAAGAAAATGAACTTTCTTCCCTTTTGTATGACCACAGAGGAGCATTTGCTACAGACAAAGAACCTCTGGGAGCAATTATTGGTCATGAAGTTGACATCATTCTTAACATTGAGAGACCTTATCCACCACTCTTAAGAAGACCTGCTTATCCAGCAAGTCCAAAATCAAGAGAAGCTCTAGAAATTCATATCAAAGAACTTCTTGACCTTGGTGTAATAAGAAAAGTAGGCCACAATGAGGAAGTAGAAATAACTACACCAGTTATAGTGGTGTGGCATAATGTAAAATCCAGAATGGTTGGGGACTTTAGAGCTCTGAACACTTACACTGTCCCCGACAGATACCCAATACCAAAAATCCAAATTGCCCTTACTCAAATATCTCAAGCAGTGTATATAACCACTATGGATGCCCTTAAAGGATTCCATCAAAATGTGGTAACACCAAGAGCAAGAAAATACTTGAGAATTATTGTTCATTGTGGAGTGTATGAATACTTAAGGATGCCCTTTGGTATCAAGAATGCACCTTCACACTTCCAAAGAATGATGAATGAAATCTTCCCTGAAGAACTCTCAGAGGGATGGTTAATCATTTACATTGATGACATTATTATCTGTTCAAAGACTTGGGAGGAGCACATGTACAGATTATCAAGAGTTTCGACAAAAATCCAATCAGTAAACATGAAAATCTCCTTGAAGAAATGTCATTTTGGATTTAAAGAACTTAAAGCACTGGGACATGTTTTATCTGGTTTGTCCCTTGGAATTGATAAAAACAAAGTTGCAGCAGTATTGTTAAAACCGATGCCTCAGAATAAGAAGGACATTCAGTCATTCTTAGGTTTTGCAGGATATTACAAGCAACACATTAAAGATTTTGCATCTATAGCAAGACCACTTTATAAGTTGTGTGACAAAGACACAGTGTTTGAGATGACTGTTGACAGAGTCAAAGCTTTTGAGTCTCTAAGAGAAGCATTGACCACTGCTCCACTCTTACTGATGCCAGACTTTAAATTGCCTTTCAAACTGTATATTGATGCATCAGGTGATGGACTGGGTGCTGCACTTCACCAAGTTCAGATCATATATGATAAGCCTGTAGAAGGACCCATATGTTTCATATCCAGGCAAATCAAACCAACTAAAGCCAGATATGGAGCAAGTCAAATGGAATGTCTATGCCTTGTCTGGGCCTTGGAAAAATTGAACTACTTTTTAGAGGGATGTGTTTTTGAAGTAATAACAGATTGTACAGCTGTCAAATCACTTTTGAACATGAAAACACCCAACAGACACATGCTCAGATGGCAAATAGCCATACAAGAATACAGAGGCAATATGACTATTGTGCATAAGGATGGGAATATTCATAAGAATGCAGATGGACTAAGCAGATGGCCATTACCAAATAATATTGATAATCCTGCTTGTGTTCCAGAAGAAGCTTCACCACAAATTCCAATAGAAGGAATAAGTGTTACAGACTTGAACACCACCTTCTTTGAAGAAGTCAGAAGTAGCTACACTCAAGATAGGAATTGTAGCATCTTATGCCAATTACTTAACAAAGACTGTAAAGACAACTCTCTAATACATGCCTTGGATGAAGTATGGAGAAAATCTTATGATGAAGGAAGATTTCACCTACTGGATGGTATAATTTACCACAGAACCAAGCACACATGTGTCATGACAGTTGTAGACAGGTCATTAATCAATCTTGTACTGAAAGAATGCCATGATAGTCCCTTTTCAGGACATCTGTCTGAAGACAGATCAAGAGAGAAAGTAAAGACCTGCATATGGTGGTCAATGTGGCAGAAAGATGTCGCAGAGTATTGCAAAACCTGTGACAGATGCCAAAAGGCAAATAAATCCACTGGCAAAAGACTTGGAAATATGATAAAAATCAAAGAACCAAACAGACCTTGGGAAATTGTCCATATGGATTGGGTAACTGGCCTACCACCAGGAGGTGACAGGAGCTATAATGCTTGCCTAGTAATTGTGGACAGATTCAGTAAAACTCAAATCTTTTTACCATGTCACAAAGATGATACAGCCATGGATACAGCTCTTCTGATATGGAAGAGAGTAGTGTCATGGACTGGGATATTTACAAATATCATCAGTGATAGAGATCCCAAACTCACTTCAGCACTATGGACAAATCTTCACCAATTATTTGGCACTAAACTGTCTTTCTCTACAGCCTACCACCCACAAACTGATGGCCTGGCTGAAAGAATGATCCAAACTTTAGAAGACATGGTGAGAAAATTTTGTGCATATGGCCATGAATTCAAATATTGTGATGGATTTACCCATGATTGGTGTACTCTGTCGCCAGCACTGGAATTAGCATATAAAACATCAATCCATGCCAGTACTAATCAGACTCCTGCTATTCTAGAAAAAGGATGGAACCCCAAGTTACCCCAAGATTCCTTGAGGAAAGACTTAATTGAAATACATCCCACAGCTGCTAGCTTCAAAGGAATGCTAGACAAAGCTAGAAAGCATGCAGTGAGATGCATGGAGGACTCTTTTGCATATGCTAAAGACAAATGGGATAAATCACATGCAACTCCAGATTTCAAAGTGGGGGACCTAGTTCTTGTATCCACCACTAACTTCAATAACATCAAAGGATGTAAAAAGTTGAAAGACTCCTTTGCAGGACCTTTTGTGATTAAGGCCCTCCACAGAGAAAATGCTGTTGAAGTAGATTTATCTGAAGAACTTAGCAATAAGCACTCTACATTTCCAGTGAGCTTGATAAAGCCATATAAATCTAGTGATGCTGAGAAATTTCCCTTGAGGAATAAGATTTTCCAAGTTATACCTCCTATTGAGACATCTGGTACTAAGAAAATTACCAAACTTCTTAAAGAAAGGAAATTAAGAACCAAGAAAGTAAGGGAATACCTTGTTAGGTACAGTGACCCAACTTGTGAAGATGAATGGTTAGAAGAAAAAGATATACCAGAAGCTACCAAACTCCTCAGGAGATTCAGACACACTAGAAACACCAATATTACAAATTAATATTCTTTTTGAGGGGGAGGGAATGTGAGCCTTAGAGGTAATTTTATATACCCAAAAGACCACAAATATAAAAAATAACATATTAATATAAATAAAAGAAATTTATTTATATTATTAAAATAAAAATATAAATATAAATATAAAATTATATAAAAAATAAAAAATTAATCACAATTTAAAAACAAAATTACATTAAATTTTGTAAGTATAAAATTACATTTATACTTGAAAAAATTAAGTTAAAATGAAATTTTAACAAAATTGTGAAAAAATAAATAAATTTGGAAAAAAGTTAAATAAAAATTATTATAACTTTTTATCCAATAAATAAACATATAAAAATTATTTCACCATTGGATTCCTCATAAAAAATCAGGTGGGGTCACCTCTGAGTGAAATTCTTGTAACTCAACTCTAAATAAGCTTAAATTAAGTTTTTAGTATTTTCAATACAAAAGTTGAAAATCCTCAAAATCTTAATTTAATTCACACCACATGTGGTGTTAACCATCAATTTTTGTGTTAAAATTGAGGTGGTGTGTTTAGTTTAGAAGTTATGAGGAATTGAAGTATTTTCAATTGAATTCAATTGAAATGTCAAAATGTGCGCGTGTATTACATAAGTGAACTTTGATTTACATATGAGGTGTCAATTATTACTGTATTTTACTGTACAATTGAATTGAATTACATATGTAAATTATAAGTATAATACATGATGAGGAATTAAAGGAAAAATAAATTGGAAAGATTAAATTTGGGGGGGAAAAGGAACTCCAGCTCTAAGGGGGAGCTAGACCCCCAAAATCCTTTCTGACAGGAGTGGAATGTCAAAATTCACACAAAAGTTCATCACTTTTGGCCTGGAATTGAGTTACAGGGTCTGTGGACTCAATTGATGATGAGGTTTTGATACCAACTGGGGTAGTTTTAGCTGTTGCCAAGAAGGTAAAACTACCCTTAAGATAAAACAACCATAGTAAAAACAGTTTTAACTGGTTTCTACGCCTCTTACACACATTCTGACGTGTTTTGAAGGCTCTAGGCCTGGTATTGCTATAGTAATGGCTGATTTAAGGGTCTAAAATGGCTAAAAATGGCTTAAACCAGCCCTTTTTGGTCTAAACCAGGGTTCAATGATGCCATAATTGGCTTTTCTGTTGTCAGACTGTTTTTCACGACTGACAAGAGTAAAATTTACTTTTGGAGTAAGAGAATTGATGGCTATAAAAGAATGTCTTCTTTGCCCCACTTTTCTCTTCATGTTAGAATCTTTTCCTTTTATTAATTAGTTTAAACACTGTTAAACCAATCAATCAAAGATTCCAACCACCATTTTTAAATCATTTTAATCCTTTTAATCACGTGAAAAAATTATTAAAATCATTGTTTGTAACTCTTATAATCATTTTTACCCCTGAACCACCCCAAAAGTGAATTAAAGCATCTTTCATCACTGTAAACTTTGTCACTTTGTTTCCAAATTCACTCTGGTCACTTTTGGGCATGTTTTCTCTTTAATATTCTTTTTAAAGACTTTGTTCTTTAATTAATTGCTTGCAGTTCTTTGCTCAATTAATTCCAATTGAAATTGCTCTTGAAGAAATTTCTTTTGTAGCCTTAAAATATCTCTTGTAGAGTATTTTTTGGATAAATTTTTATTGTTGGTAAAACAATAAATTTTTATAATATTATTTTTTATACTAATAAAGTTGTAAACAATAAAATTGGCGTGTTTTCTCTTAAAAATAATATTTCATACTATTTTTAACTGAATTTTACCTTATACAAATTTTGAGGACAGGAAAAGTACTTGATTTTTAATCAAATTTTCATATCCACACCTTACAATATACACCTTTTTGGTAAATGCATATATTCATGGCTTTTAGCTAATATCTCTTGAGATATACAAGATAGAGAGATAAACCAAAAATAAAGTCACCACATACTTACTTTAAGGGCACATAAATGAACTTTATTTCACAAGTTATAAGCAAGGTTAAAACTTGTAATGGATTATTGATTAAAATCAATGGAGCTGTTGACCACTTTGTTGTGAAAGTGGTCCAAACTTGAAAAAAGTGGACAGTCAGATTCTACTAGTTCATACGTGAATAATGATGTAATTTTAACATAATATTCAAGGTATAACCCCTTGAAATCATTGTTTGAAGTTTAAAATATTAAATTTTAACAGAAAAGATGAGTTACTTGCAAAATCATCAAAAATAGAGTTTTGATGATGTAATGAAATTCTCTTGGAAGTTTAATTATAATCCACTCTCAGAATAGCTTTAGTGTGTATAAATTAAACATTATTAATGATCAAAATTTAAGCATAAATTTGATGATTTATGATCACTCACTGTCATCTTATTTTAATCTTGACAGTTATATAAGTGATATAAATGGTGAATACTATTATATTATGATTAATACTAATAGAATCCACAAAGCTTAGGCTTCTTCAAAGCCTATGATTTCATCAAATTTAGAGTTATAGTGATAACTCTAAATGATGGCATAATAATGACATAAGATGGTTTGATCATGATGTAATAATCACTAAACCTTAAAATACTGATCATTTCTAGTAGATACCATCAGTACACGTCTACTAGAAGCCTACTGGACTCTAGAAGGGAGGTATTTACTATAAATAGAGCTCTTTTTAGTCTATTTTCCCCTCAGATGCATCAAAACATTTAAACAACTAAATCAAAAGGTAAAATCTTTGTTCTTTATCTATAGATATTTGATATTATCAAAGACCAAAGATAATATTTATTATAATCATCAATTTTGATGTGATTACTTCAATTGTTCTGCTGTTTTGCTATAATCCTCTTAAAAATCTCATTTCCACGTAAAATCAAGAAAATTTGTAATCTCTCTTATTTTTATTTGTAAATACAATGTAAATAAGTTGTATTTACATTATTTGGCGTAAATTAATTCAAAATTATTATATTAAGTGTCAAAAGTAGGTTATTTCCTCTTATTATAATAATTTCTCTCTATCATTACTATTAATAATTCTTCAATTGATATAAATGGTATTTATATTAATATTTAATCCTAATATTGGTAATACTTTTGTTATTAATTGTTTTTTATTAATAAAAAACAATTTTTTACGCCTTTATTACTTGTTGGTAGCAATAATAAAGTTCTTTTAAATATATTAATTATCTCATATTGATATATTTATTTATTACATTATTATATTAATTTAATAATATAAATATTTTTACACCATAATTATAATAATTCTTTATTATTAGAATTATTTTTTATCTTATTTATTTCATTTATAAGGACAGTCATACTACAATAAGTAAAATATTAGTAATTTTTTCTTATTGTTTCATAGTCAAACCTTACATTTGGGGGCCTGGCCGTGATATTTACTTTAAAAGACCTTTAAAAAGATTCTAATTGGGTTTATCCAACAATAAATTATGATTATAATCATAAAAATATATCATAATATTATATTTACTTAGTTTAAGAGCTATTGAGGCATTTGAAAAGCAATTGTACTGTCTTACACATGGTTTTTCACATCCTTAGACTTGCAAGAACTTTCTTTGAGTGACTCTAGTGATTAAAAATGATTTTATATTATAAATTAACTTCATAAAACAATAATCTTCATTTTATTTTACTCTTTAAAAATAAAAATAAAACAAAATATTAAAGAAATATTACAAACCAATAAAAAAAGGTATTTTTATTCATTCTTTTATTTGAAAGATATAAAAGCAATTTTTACATGTAAAATTGCCATATCATAACAAAAATAACACTTCTTATATAAGAGACTTATATTTATTTGTCTTTTTAGTGTTTGAAGATAATCCAACAGAGGACAATCAAGCCACTGCTGAAAGAATATTGTAATTAAGAAAAAGAAAGCTAATAAATTAGACTTTCCAGGACCCACTATTCAGGACTCTGAATGTGATTACCTCCTTTATAAATTGCCATAAGAAGAATTCTTGTCCTGAAATCTTCTCATTTCTTATTTTATGACTACCAGAAAAAGCTCCAAATACTCCATCCAATCAGATGGAGCTGGACTCAGAGGTAGAATTGATCCCTCAAAAGGGCAAAGAAAGGGAAAAATCCCCATTGGAACAGAATCCACACAAAGAAGGGCCTTATCTCAAAGGCAAGTCCCCGAAATTCCCATGATATCTGAACCAGAGTTAGAACTAAGTATGAGTAACTCAAACAGGTACAAATCACATTCAGAGGGCTCAGATAGACATTTACATGAGCCAGTACAAGCAGTACTACACAATGTACAAGGACAAGGACTGGGAAATGTTGCCACAAATACACCAAGGAGTGATTAACTCCTGGCACATTCTCAAAAAGTTCCCCAAAGAGGAGGGAATAGTGAGATACTCCAATGGATGGAATCCACTATCATCCAAACCTCAAATCAAAAAGATCAAGGAGTACCATGCCAAAAAGAAGGAGGCAACCAAGGAAGAAGACCCAGTAGCTTCTACCAGCAAGCCCCAAGCCAACCCACTTCTCCAAGAAGGGAAGAAGAACAAGAAAAAGAACTGGAGAAAACCATATTACCCAAGCTACAGGATCTCAAAAATCCAAAAATATGCCATGGACAATGTCTTCAACATGGCCAGAGCCTTGATGGAATTCAAGGACAAGGAGGAGCAAAGAATGAGACAACCTCATTTCCCAAAGAAATAACCTTGTCCCCAGATGTTGTAAAGACTTTAACAGAAATTAAAAATAGTACTTTACCTCTAAAAGAAATTAAAAATAGTTTATTATCATTACAAGAAATAAATAATAATTTATCTTCTTTAACAAAAATTGTTGTACAGAATAAAAAAGAAATTGAAAGCATTAAATTTATTGTTGAAAATAACAAACCAAAAGCTTTAATTGACAGTACTCAAAAATTAATACAAGGACAACAATAATTGTATGAATACATAAAAGATATCAAAGATAAAACTTTGGAAATCAATTATGACGTCAGTATTGATCATCATACAGAAGAATTGAACAAATTCAGTATTTCTGTAGAAATATTTGAAGAAAATACTTCATCACACCAAAAATTACTTTTAGACCATGTGGAAAAAGGTGATGAAGCAAGAATTCATCTGAAAGATGATATTCAAAGTGAAATAAGGCTTATTACTGAAAAAATGGATAAAATTAATGAGGCTAACTTAAATATGCCAAAGTTATCAACTCCATTTTCTCACATAAGAAGCCCTGTTAAGCCAAAAGAAGAATTAACAAATCCATTCATTACAGACTTGAGTCATCAAGACAATAACCAAGTCTCAATGAAGGAAGCACCTCAATTAAAAGAATGGCCAACATTCACAGGAGAAGGTGAATATGATCATATGTCATTTATTAAAACAATTGACATGTTACAAGAAGATTACACCATACCATAAGAATTAATCACTTCCAGATTACACTCACTTTTTGAGAAATATGAAAAAAGATGGTATTATGGCATAAGACAGACAAATGGCAAAAATACCTGGTCTTGGTGGAAACAAGAAATAATCACCAAGTGGGCTAATGATTCCTGGAGGTACAAAATAGAAAATGCATTTTAAAACTGCTTTATTGACCCAGAAAAGATAAACCTTTGACTTGGTTCTTAAAACATGTAGAAAGATTAAATGCACTGTACCCAGAAATGTCACAAAAAATGGTACACATAAAAATACTCAAGAAATGTGGAGGAGAATTGGAGCATGCCCTGAAAATCAGATGTATAGAGCTATGCTCCACAAAAGAGTATATCAATGCACTAGAAGACATAGTGAGAAGGACAAAAATTGGCAAAACTTGGAAGAAATTGGACATTAAAAGTCCAAACAAGCCATTTATCAAAAATATAAACCAAGAGAAACTCTAAAGCCCAATACATCCAGCAATAATGAGCAAAGAATGTGCCACAGATGTGGAGTTATTGGACACTTAGCCTTTAATTGCCTTAAAAAAGCAAAAATCAATGAAATTGTGGAAACAGAGGACCACAATGATAAATGAGTAGAATCTGATTCTGAAAAATACACTGAAGAATCAGAAACTTCTTAAAGTAATGAAATTAATATTATTAATGCACAAATTAATAATATTGATTTAATATATGAAGTACTGGATGTCAATTCAAACTTACAACAAGTTGGAACATCTGATACAAGCCTCACAAACATACAAGATGCTAAATTGTATTGAACCAAACCAGCAATAGGGATGGGATATACAGCTGGAAAATCAAGTATAAGTATTTTCATTGTGGGAAACCAAGAGGCAAAATTAAAATTAGATACAGGAGCATATTGTACCTGTGTTGGTAAAAGTTATTTGAAAGAAATTGTACCAGATTGGGAAAAGAAACTTATACCAATAAAAGGAGTCAAATTTAGTAGTGCAAGTGAAAGCATGAAGCCCCTTTGAATAATTGACTTAAAACTCATTTTTCCTCATCCTTCACAATCTATCAGATTGAAAGTAGAATTTGTAGTAATGGAAAACTGCACTAGTAACCATTTTATACTTGGAAATGACTACTTGTCAATTTATGGCATAGATATCTTGAACCAAAAAGATAGATATTTTATCATAGGAGACAAGAAAAGAGAAAAATTTGGCTTTTGCAATGACAAAAGACAAATTACAGTTATCAAGAATGAAGAAAAAGGCCCAGAAATGGATTCTTTCATAACTGATCAGCTAAAAGAGGCGGAATTCAATCATGAATTGACAGTAAAAATGAAAGAAAAATTGATTGACCTCTTATTTAAATATAAAAATGCCTTTTCAGCTTACAAGGAACCACTAGGTGCCATAATTGGACATGAGGTAGACATAATCCTTAATATAGAAAAGCCTTATCCACCTCTATTGAGAAGACCAGCTTATCCAGCCAGCCCAAGAGCTAGAGAAGCTTTAGAGGTACACATTAAAGAGCCAATGGACCTTGGAGTATTAAGAAAAGTAGGACATAATGAACAGGTAGAGGTCACTAAACCTGTCATTTTAGCTTGGAATAATTGAAAATCAAGGATGGTAGGGGACTTTAGAGCTCTAAACACCTATACTATCCCTGACAGATACCCAATACCCAGAATCCATGAGACATTAACACAATTATCTCAGGCTAAGTTCATCACAGCCATGGATGCTCTAAAGGGCTTTCATCAAAATGTCTTAACAGACAATGCCAAGAAACTACTAAGGATAATTGTCCACTATGTAATTTTTGAATATCTCAGAATGCCATTTGGTATAAAAAATGTACTATCCCATTACCAAAGGATGATGAATACCATATTTCCTGAAGAATCATTGGAAGGATGGCTGATTATTTATATTGCTGATATCATAATTTGCTCAGAGACTTGGGAAAGTCACTTATCAAGACTAGAAAGAGTCTTGCAAAAAATAGTACAAGTAAACATCAAAATCTCTCTGAAAAAATTTCCTTTTGCATACAGTGAACTGAAAGCACTAGGACATGTTGTATCCGGATTAAGTTTGGGCATAGACAAAGACAAAGTAGCAAAATTACTATTGAAACCAATACCCCAAACCAAAAAGAAAATGCAATCATTTCTAGGATTTTCTGGTTATTACAGACAACATATAACAGATTTTGCAAGAATTGCTAAGTCATTGTATAAGCTCTGTGACCAACAGACAGTCTATGAAATGACTGAAGAAAGAGTCAAGATATATGAATAATTGAAAAATTGCTTAACAAATGCCCCATTTCTTCTAATGCCAAATTGGAAGCTACCCTTTAAGCTATACATTGCTGCTTGTGGAGAAAGACTAGGTGCTGCACTACACCAGACACAAATCATCAATTACAAACCTGTTGAGGGACCAATTTGCTTCATTTCAAGACAAATAAAGCCAACAGAAGCAAGGTACAGAGCAAGCCAAATGGAATGCCTCTGCTTAGTGTGGGCTTTGGAGAAATTAGACTATTATTTAGATGAGACAGTGTTTGATTTAATTACATATTTCAATTCTGTAAAATCTTTATTGAACATGAAAATCCCAAATAGGCATATGTTAAGATGGCAAATTGCCATCCAAGAATATAGAGGAAATAGAAATTAAGATGGTCTTAGCAGATGGGCTCTGGAAAATACAGCTGAAAATCCAGCATGGGTACCACAGGAAGAGCACCATATAGAAGGCATATGTGTAACATATATAGGCACAGAATTCTTTAACCTAGTTGAAAAAACTAAAAAATGGATAATAATTGCCATATCTTATGCCAACACCTAATGAAAGACTGTAATGACCCATCACTTTCATCAAAACTAGATGAAAAATGGAAAAAATAATATCATGAAGGAAGATTCCACCTCCTTGATGGAATACTTTACCATAGAACTAAACATACATGTGTTATGGCTTTAACAGATAGAACTCTAATAAACACTATACTACATGAATGTCATGATAGTGTTGCAGCTGGACATCTCTCAGAAGAAAGACTACTAGAGAGGGTAAAAACCTTCTCTTGGTGGCCAAATTGGAAGAAAGATGTTTCAGAATACTGCCAAACCTGTGACAGATACCAAAAATCAAACATAGCCACCAGTAAAAAATTTGGAATGATGATCCAAATCCAAGAACCAAAATCGACTTGGAAAATATTTCACATGGATTTCGTAACAGCATTACCTCCAGGAAGTGACAGAAGCTACAATGCATGCCTAGTATTATTTGACAGATACAGCAAACCCCCAATGTTCTTACCATGTCACAAGAATTATACAGCTATGGATACAGCCATAATGATATGGAGTGAAGGTATTAGCCACACAGGCTTATTCCAAAACATCATAAGTGATAGAGACCCAAAATTCACTTCATCATTATGGACAAACCTCCATAACCTGTTTGGAACAAGACTATCATTCTCAACAGCTTACCACCCCCAAACTGATTGTCTAGCAGAAAAAATGATACAGATATTAGAAGACATGATCTGAAGATTCTGTGCTTATGGCCTAAAATTCAAGGATTCTGATGGCTTTACCCAAGATTGGTGTACATAAATACCAACTCTTCAACTGGCATATAAAACATCAATCCATTCTTCAACTGGAAAAACACCTGCAATTCTATAAAAAGGCTAGAATCCAAGACTACCTTATGATACCCTCAAAAAGGACTTAGTGGATACACACCCAACAGCAAATAGCTTCAAGTCAATGCTTAACAAAGCAAGACACCATGCAAACAGATGTATTCAAAAGAAAGATGGGATAAAATTCATAAACCATCTGACTTCAAAATAGGAGACTTTTTCCTAGTGTCAACTCTAAATTTCAACAATATAAAAGGACCCAAGAAATTGAGAGATTCCTTTACAGGACCATTTATGATAAAAGCACTACATGGACCTAATGCTGTTCAATGAGAGCTCACAGGTGAACTAATGAACAAACACCCAACTTTCCCTGTAAGTCTGATAAAATCTTACAGGGAAAGTGACAAGAAATTATTTACACTAAGAAATAAACCCCCACTTGAAATACCCCCTTTAGAAGAATGAGAAGAAAAGAAAATTGTGAAAGTCCTTAAAGAAAGAAGGACAAGAAACAAAAAAGAAAGGGAATACCTTGTAAGGTATGCAAATCCAACTCAAGAAGATGAATGGGTACTTGAGAAGGATATAACAAATGCTGATAAGCTATTAAGAAGGTTCAGACATGAAAGAAAGCCTAAAGAGTAGAAAAATAAAACATTATTGAGCTTCAAGACTAACAAAGTCTATTGAAGAGGTATTAAAGTGAATGATACCCTAATTAACTATATCAGATTGTGGTACATTCTTTTTTGGTGGTAGGGAATGTGAGCCTTTGAGATATGACCACATATCCAAAAAAGGGTCACAGCAAAATTTCTGTAATAATTATCTCAAAGACTAGTAAAATAACATAGATAAGTAAAAAATCTAAATTAACATAGAATCTAATGACTAAACATATGAAATAAATTACACCATTGGATTCCTTCATGGTAAAATACACATATTTCATTTTTATGGCATATCTGAAAAGTCAATAATTACTAAAGAATAAGTAATAATACCTTAAAAAAGGCATAAAACCTTATTTAACTCAGAAACCAATGAAGCAGCATGTGAAGTTGTCAGCCTTAGAGGTATTTTCAGATACCCAAAAGACCACAAATGATAAATTAAGATACAAATATAAATAAAATAAATTTATTTATATTATAAAAATAAAAAATTGAAATATAAATACAAATTTATATTTAAAAATCAAAATTTAATTATAATTTAAAAATAAAATTACAATAAAATTTAAAATTATGAAAATACATTTTTACTTGTAAAAATTAAGTAAAAATGAATTTTCAATAAAAATTATGAAATTTAAATATTTTTGGTAAAACATTATATAAAATATATTATAACTTTTTATTCAATAAATAAACATAAAGATATTATAACACCATTGGATTCCTCACAAAGAATAAAGTGGGGTCACTGCTGGATGAAATTTCTGTAACTCAACTCTAAATAAGCTTAAATTAAGTTATTAGTATTTTTGTACAAAAGTATAAAAAATCCTCAAAACCTTAATTTAATTCGCACCACATGTGGTGTTAACCATCAATTTTTGTGTTAAAATTGAGGTGTTGTGTTTAGTTTAGAAGCTATGAGGAATTGAAGTATTTTCAATTGAAATGTCAAAATGTGCACGTGTATTACATAAGTGAACTTTAATTTACATATGAGGTATCAATTATTACAGATGTGTAATTAAAAACTCAATTGAATTACATGTGTAAATTATAATTGTATTACATGATGAGGAATTAAAGAAAAAATAAATTGGAAAGATTAATTCTGAGGGGGAAAAGACACTCTAGCTCTAAGGGGGAGCTAGACCCCCAAAATCCTTTCTGACTGGCGTGTGGTATCAAAATTCACACAAAAGCTCATCACTTTTGGCCTGGAATTGAGTCACAGGCTCTGTGACTCAATTGATGATGAGGTTTTGATACCAACCAGGGTAGTTTTAACTGGTTTCTACGCCTCTTACACACATTCTGATGTGTTTTGAAGTCTCTAGACCAGTTATTGCTATAGTAATGGCTGATCTAAGGGTCTAAAATGGCTAAAAATAGCCAAAAATGGCTTAAACCAGCCCTTTTTTAGTCTAAACCAGGGTTCAATGATGCCATAGTTGAATTTTCTGCTGTCAGACTGTTCTTAACGACTGAAAAGAGTAAATTTTACTTTTGGAGTAAGAAAATTGATGTCTATAAAAGAATGTCTTCTTTTCCCCACTTTTCTCTTCATGTTAGAATCTTTTCCTTTTATAATTAGTTTAAACACTGTTAAACCAATCAATAAAAGATTCCAACCACCCTTTTTTAAACATTTTAAACCTTTCAACCACGTGAAAAAATCATTATAATCATTTTTCGTAACTCTTATAATCATTTTTTACTACTGAACCACCCCAAAAGTGAATTATAGTATCTTTCATCACTGTTAGCTTTGTCACTTTGTTTCCAAATTCACTCTTGTCACTTTTGGGGGTTTTTTCTCTTTAAATATCTTTTTATAGACTTTTTTCTTTAGTTAATTGCTTGCAGTTCTTTGCTCAATTAATTCCAATTGAAATTGCTCTTGAAGAAATTTCTTTTGTAGCCTTGAATATCTCTTGTAAAGTATTTTTGGATAAATCTTTATTGTTGGTAAAACAATAAATTTTTATTATATTATTTTCTTATACTTACAAAGTTAAAAAAACAAAGTTGGCGTGTTTTCTCTTTAAACATACTATTTCTCACTATTTTTAAATAATTTTACTTTATACAAATTTTGAGGACAAGAAAAGTACTTGATATTTAATAAAAGTTTCATATCCACACCTTACATTTGGGGGCCCAGCCATAATATCTTACTTGTGGCATAATTTTTTACTTTTTTTTAATCATTTTTCTTATATTGAAAAATTTAAAAATATATAAAAAATACTTATAATTCGAAAATCCTTAAAAAAAATAATTTCTTTTTATAAGTATAAGTGAGGCTTTATCTTTTATTTCTCTTTTGAAAAACCTTTTTCCATTAATTTCAGTGTCTGACAACGTGGTAAGACAAGAAAAGATTTAAACATCCTCCAAAGTTACTAGCATTATTCCTGCAAGCACTGTTATTATAACTCAGAATAACCAACAAGAGCCAATTTCTTCTGAATTGATCAGCTTGGATATCAGTAATACTCTTCAGAAAGCTACAAATTTTGCAAATAGTAAGCTTTTGACGTAAAATTACTATTTTAAACCTTTTTAATCATAAAAAGTGCCTTCAACAAGATCAGGAGCAAGCTATAAGCCCTCAAGCAGCTCCCAAAAATGTCATAGACGTGATTATGGCAGAATCCAATCAGATACAGAAGGACAAAGGTCAGTAAAAGACTTCCACAACAATAAATTGTCCAATTCTGAAGCTGATGACATTATTTTACCTTCAAAGGGAGCTGACACCACCACAAGAAGCCTCAGTGGGCATTTACAAAGCCAGCCAGAAGGCTTACAACAATGCACTGCAGCACAAAGAGTACCATATCCTTGCAGATCTGTGGAAAAACTGTATGAACTCATACCTGACTGTCAGAAAACTCCTGGGTCATCCCAACACTTGCAAGTTACTCAATGGATGGCATCCATTGATGGAAAAGAAGAATATGATGCTTTTAGCAGCAGAATGGAGGGAAAACAACCCTCCACCACCAAAGCAAGTGCCAAGACCAGCAGCAATTCCAACGTTAAAAAGCAGCCACAAGATCAAAAAAAGGGAAAAGGGAAGGCACCAGCCCCAAAGCCTTACAGCCAGGGCTACAGGATTCCAAAGATTCAGAAGGATGCCACAGAAAATGTATTTCAGATGGCCAGAACCATGATGGAATTACAGAAGAAGGAGGAAGCCAGATTAACATTCCAGAAATGATTTCTGCCATATTTGGTTTCATCCCAGAGCTGTATGAAGCTATAAATGACGTGAAAAAACATCTTTCTGATATAAATTAAACCATTTGTAACAACATTAAAACCAACAACTTGAGTCTGTGCCAAATTAACAAAACACTTATGTGTTTTGAAAAAGGTTTAAGGACAATTAAAACTTCCAATAATGTAAATTCTTTTGGAAATAAAATGAATAAACGATATGCCATTATTAAAGCCTTTCCAGACAAATATTCTAAATTCAATATTGATGACATAATGGAAACAATACTTAAACAAGCCATAAGTATTATCAAGACAGATAGCAAGGAATTCCTTGATTACATTTCAAATTTATTTACTGGAGTAAAGACATATACCATTGCCTTGAAAAAGTGTTTTGATGTTTCACAAGAAGAAGTATCAAAACTATCAATGAAGTTGAATAAAGTCACTTCTGATAATACAAGACAGACAGAGTTATGGCAAGAACTGACACATAAAGAAGACATGTATAAAATTGAAGTAATAAATTTAATACAAGCCTTACAACATGAATACAGGAATTCCCAAAGGTGTAGAAACATTAAAATGAATGATATTGAAAAAATACTGAACACCTTACCAAGAATGTCTACACCTCTGAATCAAAATGAGGGCACAAGGATTCCAGATCCACAATTATTGGATACTGATAATTCACAGTTAAAAGATGAATTTTCCACTTCTTTTCATAACTGGGACCCACCAATGGGCCAAGCACTTTTGAAAGAAGTACCAAAGCTTGAAGAATGGCCTCACTTCAGTGGTGAAGGAGAATATGACCATATGGAATTTATCAGAGGAATTGACATCATTAAAGAAGATTTTGAATTACCATACAGATTGGTAACAGAAATATTTAACACCTTGTTTACCAGATCAGCTCACAGATGGTATATCAAATTAAGACAAGCACATGGACACCAAAGTTGGACTTGGTGGAAAACCCAAATTATCAACAACTGGGCCAATGATGCTTGGAGATTTGAAGTGGAAACAGCCTTTGAATATGCCAAATTTAATTCTGATAAAGACAAAGCCTTACCATGGTTTTTCCAACAAAAAGACAGACTATCAGCATTATACCCTGACATGTCAGAATTTATGATCCACAGAAAGATTCTGAGACAATGTGGAGGTGACTTAGAGCATTCTTTCAAAAGCAGGACTACTGAACAATCTTCAGCAGAGGATATTATCAATATATTAGAAGAAGTAACCACCAGAACCAAAATTGGTTCTAGTAGGGTGAATCTCAAAACAAGGTTTAATACACCTTGGAAAGATTCTGTGGACAAAATCCCCAAAGAAAACTCTAATAATGTTAAGTATAAGTCTGCAGATACAGTCAGAAAGTGCCATATTTTCCAAAGAACCACCCATTTAGCCAATACATGTCCAAAAAGGGGGAAATCAATGAAATTGATTTTGAAAAGGAACCTGATGTTGAAAAAGATGACATGATTGAAGTCAATTCAGATGATAAGTCATCAATATTTTTCTGAATCTTCAAAAGATATAGAAAATATCAATTCCACTTTTGACATCATGGAATCTTATTCCCACTTGCCACAATTGAGCAATGGTCAGCTTGATTTATCAAAAGTTCAAGATGCACAATTTATGAAAACCAAACCAAACAGGGGGAAAGGTTATACATCTGGTAACTCCTGTATAACAGAAGTGGTGATTGACAACAAGCCCACTAAAATTTTGCTTGACCCAGGAGCCTTCTGCTCTTGTGTTGGTGAATCTTTTCTTAAAACTTGTGTACCAAATTTTGAAAACCAATTTTTACCAATTGATGGCATAAAATTCAATAGTTTAAGTAATCCAATGAAAGCATTGGGAATCTTTGAGACTACTGTCATATTCCCACACATTAATGGGAATTTAAGAATCACAGTTGAATTTGTTGTTATAGAAAACTGTTCTAGTACCCATTTTATATTGGCAAATGACCATTTAATCATGTATGGGATAGATTTGCATAACAACAAAGACAGATACTTTCCTATTGGAGACAATAAGCATCAGAAATTTTCCTTTTTACCATTTAAAAGACAAATTGCAGTAAATAAAGTACCACCAGTCGACTTATGAAATGAAAAATTCAAATCTGAACAGTTGAAGGAGGCTGAAATAAGCCTTCATCTGACTGATAAACAATAAAATGAACTTTCTTCCCTTTTGTATGACCACAAAGGAGCATTTGCTTCAGAAAAATAACCTCTAGGAGCAATTATTGGTCATGAAGTTGACATCATTCTTATTATTGAAAGACCTTACCAACCACTCTTGAGAAGACCTGCATACCCAGCAAGTCCCAAGTCAAGAGAAGCTCTGGAAATTCATATCAAAGAACTTCTAGACCTTGGTCTAATAAGAGACATTGGCCATAATGAAGAAGTAGAAATAACTACACCAGTCATAGTGGCATGGAATTATGGAAAATCCAGAATGGTTGGAGACTTTAGAGCTCTGAACACTTACACTGTTCCAGATAGGTACCCAATACCAAAAATCCAAATTGCCCTTACTCAAATATCTCAAGCAGTGTATATAACCACTATGGATGCCCTTAAAGGATTCCATCAAAATGTGGCGACACCAAGAGCAAGAAAATATTTGAGAACTATTGTTCATTGTGTAGTGTATTAATATTTAAGAATGCCCTTTGGTATCAAAAATGCACCTTCACACTTCCAAAGAATGATGAATGAAATTTTCCCTGAAGAACTTTCAGAGGGATGGTTAATCATTTACATTGATGACATTATTGTCTGTTCCAAGACTTGGGAAGAGCACATGTACAGATTGTCCAGAGCTTTGACAAAAATTCAATCAGTGAACATGAAAGTCACTTGAAAGAAATGTCATTTTGGATTTAAAGAGCTTAAAGCACTAGGACATGCTGTATCTGGTTTGTCCCTTGGAATTGACAAAAACAAAGTTTCAGCAGTATTTCTAAAACCCATGCCTCAGAACAAAAAGGAAATTCAGTCATTTTTAGGTTTTGCAGGATATTACAGGCCAGATTTTGCATCCATAGCAAGACCACTTTATAAATTGTGTGACAAAGACACAGTATTTGGAATGACTGTTTACAGAGGCAAAGCTTTTGAGTCTCTAAGAGAAGCCTTTACCACTTCTCCACTCTTACTGATGCCAGACTTTAACTTTCCTTTTAAATTGTATATTGATGCATCAGGGGATGGGCTGGGTGCTGCACTTCACCAAGTTCAGATCATAAATGATAAACCTGTGGAAGGACCCATATGTTTCATATCCAGGCAAATCAAACCAACTGAAGCCAGATATGGAGCAAGTCAAATGGAATGTCTATGCCTTGTCTGGGCCTTGGAAAAATTGAACTACTTCTTAGAGGGATGTGTTTTTGAAGTGATAACAGATTGCACAGCTGTCAAATCACTTTTAAACATTAAAACACCTAACAGACATATGCTCAGATGGCAAATAGCCATACAAGAATACAGGGGCAATATGACTATTGTTCATAAGGATGGGAATCTTCATAAAGATGCAGATGGATTAAGCAGATAGCCATTACCAAATGATATTGATAATCCTGCTTATGTGCCAGAAGAAGCTTCACCAAAGATCCCAATAGAAGGAATAAGTGTTACAGACTTGAACACCACCCTCTTTGAAGAAGTAAGAAACAGTTACACTCAAGATACAAATTGAAGCATCTTATGCCAATTACTTAACAAAGACTGTAAAGACAACTCTCTAATACATGCCCTGGATGAAGTATGGAAGAAATCTTATGATTAAGGAAGATTTCACCTACTGGATGGTATAATTTACCACAGGACCAAACACACATGTGTCATGACAGTTGTGGACAGTTCATTAATCACTCTTGTAATAAAAGAATGCCATGATGGCCCCTTTTCAGGACATCTGTCTGAAGACAGAACAACAGAAAAAGTAAAGACCTGCATATGGTGGCCAATGTGGCAGAAAGATGTTGCAGATTATTTCAAAACCTGTGACAGATGTCAAAAGGCAAATAAATCCACTGGCAAGAGACTTGTAAATATGATGAAAATCCAATAACCCAGCAGACCTTGGGAAATTGTCCATATGGATTGGGTAACTGGCCTACCACCAGGAGGTTACAGAAGCTATAATGCTTGCCTAGTAATTGTGGACAGATTCAGTAAAACTCCAATCTTTTTACCATGTCACAAAGATTATACAGCCATGGATACAGCTCTTCTGATATGGAATAGAGTAGTTTCATGGACTGGGATATTTACAAATATCATCAGTGATAGGGATCCCAAATTCACTTCAGCACTATGGACAAATCTTCACCAATTATTTGGCACTAAACTGTCTTTCTCTACAGCCTACCACCCACAAACTGATGGCCTGGCTGAAAGGATGATCCAAACCTTAGAGGACATGGTGAGAAGATTTTGTGCATATGGCCTTGAATTAAAAGATTGTGATGGATTTACCCATTATTGGTGTACTCTGTTTCCAGAACTGGAATTAGCATATAAAACATCAATCCATTCCAGTACCAATCAAACTCCTGCTATCCTAAAAAAGGGATGGAACCCCAAATTACCTCAATATTCCTTGAGGAAATATTTGATTTAAATACATCCCACAGCTTCTAGCTTCAAGGGAATGCTAGACAAAGCTAGAAAGCATGCAGTAAGGTGAATGGAAGACTCTTTTGCATATGCTAAGGACAAATGGGATAAATCACATGCAACTCCAGATTGCAAAGTGGGGAATTTAGTTCTTGTATATACCACTAACTTCAATAACATAAAAGGATGTAAAAAGCTGAAAGACTCCTTTTCAGGACCTTTTGTTATTAAGGCCCTCCATGGAGAAAATGCTGTTGAAGTAGAGTTATCTGATGAAATTAGCAATAAGCATCCTACATTTCCAGTGAGCTTGATAAAGCCATATAAATCTAGTGAGCTGAAAAATTTCCCTTGAGGAATAAATTTCCCCAAGTCATACCTCCTATTGAGTCATCTGGTAGTAAGAAAATTACCAAATTTCTCAAAGAAAGAAAGTTGAGAACCAACAAAGTAAGGAAATACCTTGTTAGGTACAGTGACCCAACTTGTGAAGATGAATGGTTTCCAGAAAAAGACATACCTGAAGCTACTAAGCTTCTCAGAAGGTTCAGACACACTAGAAAGAACGATATTACAAAGTAATATTCTTTTTTAGGTGGAAGGAATGTGAGCCTTAGAGGTATTTTCATATACCCAAAAGAGCACAAATGATAAATTCAGATACAAATATAAAGAAAATCAATTTATTTCTATTATAAAAATAAAAGTTGAAATATAAATACAAATTTATATTTAAAAATCAAAATTTAATTATAATTTAAAAATAAAATTACAATAAGATTTGAAATTATGAAAATACATTTTTACTTGTAAAAATTAAGTAACAATGAATTTTTCATAAAAGCTATGAAATTGACATATTTTTGGTAAAATGTTATATAAAATACATTATAGCTTTTTATCCAATAAATAAACATAAAGAAATTATAACACCGTTGTATTCCTCATAACAAATAAATTGGGGTCACTTCTGTATGAAATTTCTGTAACTCAACTCTAGATAAGCTTAAATTAAGTTTTTAGTATTTTTGTACAAAAGTATGAAAATCCTCAAAACCGTAAATTAATTCACAACAAATGTGGTGTTAACCATCAATTTTTGTGTTAAAATTGAGGTGTTGTGTTTAGTTGAGAAGCTATGAGGAATCGAAGTATTTTCAATTGAAATGTCAAAACGTGTGCATGTATTACATAAGTGAACTTTAATTTACATATGAGGTATCAATTATTACAGATGTGTAATTAAAAAACTCAATTGAATTACATATGTAAATTATAATTGTATTACATGATGAGGAATTAAAGAAAAAATAAATTGGAAAGATTGATTCTGGGGGGGAAAAGACACTCCAGCTCTAAGGGGGAGCTAGACTCCCAAAATCCTTGCTGACTGGCGTGGGATGTCAAAATCCATGCAAAGGTTCATTACTTTTGGCCTGGAATTGAGTAGCAGGGTCTGTGACTCAATTGATGATGAGGTTTTGATACCAACCAGGGTAGTTTTAACTTCTGCCAAGAGGGTAAAACTACCCTTAAGCTAAACCAATGTTAGTAAAAACAGTTTTAACTGGTTTCTAAGTGTAAGGTTTGACTATGAAACAATAAGTGAAAATTACTAATATTTTACTTATTGTACTATGAATGTCCTTATAAATGTAATAAATAAAGTAAAAATAATTATAATAATAAAGAATTATTATAATTATGGCGTAAAATAATTATATTATTAAATAAATTTAATAATATAATAATTAAATATATTGATATAAGATAGTTAATATATTTAAAAGCACTTTATTATTTTTACCAACAAATAATAAAGGCGTAAAAAATTGTTTTTATTAATAAAAAACAATTAATAACAATAATATTACCAATATTAAAGCCATAAATTAATATAAATACTATTTATATCAATTATAGAATTATTCAAAGTAATAATAGAGAAAAATTATCATAATAAGAGAAATGACCTACTTTTAATACTTAATATAATAATTTTGAATAATTTTACGCCTAGAAATGTAAATACAACTTATTTAAACTGTAGTTACAATACAATTTAAGAGAAATTGCAAATTTCCTTGGTTTTACATGGAATTGAGGTTTTTAAGAGAAATTTAAACAAAACAATCAAATAATTGCAATAATCACGTCAAAGATGAAGATTACTATAAGATTATCTTTGGTCTTTAATAATATAAAAGTTTTATATATAAAGAATAAAGAAATTACCTTTTTATTTAATGATTTAGTGTTTTGTAAGCATCTGAGGGGGAAATAGAGTAAAAAGGGCTCTATAGATATCAAATTCCTTCCTCCTAGAGTCCAACAGGCTTCTAGTAGACGTGCACTGATCATATCCACTGGGATTGATCAATATTTTAAGGCTTGGTGATGATTACATCATGATCAAACCATCTTATCTCATTATTACGCCATTATTTAGAGTTATCACTATAACTCTAAGTTTTGATGACGTCAAGGCTTGGCAGAACCCCAAATTTCATGGATTTTATTATTTTTGATCATAAACTAACAGTATTCACCAATTGTATCCCTCATATGACTGTTAAACTTAATTTAAAGTTACAGTGAGTGATCATCAATGATCAAATTAAGCTCAAACTTTAATCCTTAATAAATTTTAAGCTTTACACGCTACAGCAATTCAGAGAGTTAATTATGATAGCTTGGCATAACCCTATTATGCTTCCAAGAGCATTTCATTACATCATCAAAAATCTATTTTTTATGATTTTTCTTGTAACTCATCTTTTCTGTCAAAATTTAATATTTTAAACTTCAAACCATGATTTCAAGGGGTTATACCTTGAATATTATAATTAAAAATACATCATTCTTCACGAAGAAACTAGTAGAATCCTATTGTCCACTTTTTTTAAGTTTGGACCACTTTCACAACAAAGTGGTCAACAGCTCTATTGATTTTAATCAATAATCCCTTACAGGTTTTAACCTTGTTTATATCTTGTGAAATAAAGTTCATTTCTGTATTCCTACAGTAATTATGTGATGACTTCATTTTTTGGTTGATCACTCTATCATGCATATTTCAAAAGATATTAGCTAAAATCCTTGAATATATGCGTTGACCAAAAAAGCGCATATATTCAGCTTAACTCCTTGAGTATTGACTTTGGAGATTAGCTTCTCAATTGTTTTATGTGTGGATTTTTATGGAAATTCCAATGGTGCCATTTATTGTACATGTTGTTTCATTGGTATTTGAAATAATTAAGGATTTATGTTTTTTATAAGGTATTATTACTTATAACTCATTAAATATTGACTTTACAGATATGCCATCAAAATGGTATATGTGTATTTTACCGTGGGGAATCCAATGGTACAATTTATTTCACATGTTTATTCATTGGTTTTTAAGTTAAACCAAGTTTTATTCCAATTTATGGCATTTTTGTAGTTTTAAGGTAATTATTTTTAATGTATAATTATTTTGAATATTTCTTGTGACCTTTTTGGGTATGTGGTCATATCTCAAAGGTTCACACTAGGCCTCCTACACACATTCTGACATGTTTTGAAGGCTCCAAACCAGGTATTGCTATAGTAATGGCTAATCTAAGGGTCTAAAATGGCTTAAACCAGCCCTTTTTTGGTCTAAACCAGGATTCAATGATTCCATAATTGGCTTTTCTGTTGTCAGAATGTTTTTCACGACTTACACAAGTAAATTTTACCTGTGGAGTAAGAAAAATTATGGCTATAAAAGAATGTCTTCTTTGCCCCACTTTTCTCTTCATGTTAGAATCTTTTCCTTTTATAATTAGTTTAAACACCATTAAACCAATGAATAAAACATTCCAACCACCCTTTTTGAAACATTCTTAACCATTTTAAAAAATAATTATAATCATTTTTTTACCCCTTAACCACCCCAGAAGTGAATTATAGCATCTTTCATCACTGTTAACTTTGTCACTTTGTTTCCAAATTCACTCTGGTCACTTTTGGGCATTTTTTCTCTTTGAATATCTTTTTATAGACTTTTTTCTTTAATTAATTGCTTGCGGTTCTTTGCTTGATTAATTCCAATTGAAATTTCCCTTGAAGAAATTTTCTTTGTAGCCTTAAATATCTCTTGTAGAGTATTTTTGGATAAATCTTTATTGTTGGTAAAACAATAAATTTTTATTATATTATTGTTTTATACTTAAAAAGTTAAAAAAAACAAAATTGGTGTGTTTTCTCTCTAAAAATACTATTTCTCACTATTTTCAAATAATTTTACCCTATACAAATTTTGAGGACAGGAAAAGTACTTGATATTTCATCAAAGTTTCATGTCCACACCTTACATTAATAAATTTTACCATTAGATTCTCCATAAAAGACCACAAATAAAACAATTATAAAGTTATTCTCTAAATTCAATACTTAAGGAATTAAGCTGAATATGTGCACTTTTTGGGTCAATGCATATATTCATTGTTTTTAGCTAATATCTCTTGAAATATACAAGATAGAGAAATGAACCAAAAAAGAAAGTCACCACATAATTACTGTAATAACACAGATATGAACTTTATTTTTCAAGCTATAAACAAGGTTAAAACCTGTCATGGATTATTGATTAAAATCAATGGAGCTGTTGACCACTTTGTTGTGAAAGTGGTCCAAACTTAAAAAAAATAGACAATCAGATTCTACTAGTTCATAGGTGAAAAATGAGGTAATTTAATCATAATATTTAAGGTATAACCCCTTGAAATCATGGTTTGAAGTTTAAAATATTCAATTTTGACAGAAAAGATGAGTTACAAGAAAAATCATCAAAATTAGAGTTTTGATGATGTAATGAAATGCGCTTGGCAGTGTAATATGGACATTCCAGGCTATCAGAACCCACTTCCAGAATAGCTTTTGCGTGTACAACTTAAAAGCTATTAATGATCAATGCTTAATCTTAAATTTGGCCATTTATGATGACTCACTGTAATCTTATTTTAGGTTTAACAGCTATATAAGTGATAAAACTGGTAAATACTATTAGATTATGATTAATACTAATAAAATCCACAAATTTTACACTTCTTCCAAGTCTATGATGTCATCAAATTTAGAGTTATAGTGATAACTCTAAATGATGGCGTAATAATGAGATAAGATGGCTTGATTATGATGTAATCATCACTAAAACTTGAAATACTAATCATTTCTAGTATATACTATCAGTACACGTCTACTAGAGCCCTACTGGACTCTAGAAGGGAGGTATTTACTATAAATAGAGCTCTTTTTACTCTATTTTCCCCTCAGACACATCAAAACATTTAAACAATTAAATCAAATAGTAAAATCTTTATTCTTTATATATGAATCTTTTATATTATTAAAGACCAAAGGTCATCTTTATTATAATTGTCAATTTTGAAATGATTAATTCAATTGTCCTGCTTTTTTGCTATAATTCTCTTAAAAATCTCATTTCCACGTAAAATCAAGAAAATTTGTAATCTCTCTTATTTTTATTTCTAAATACCATTCAAATAAGTTATATTTACATTATTTGGTGTAAATGCATCCAAAATTATTATATGAAGGGTGAAAAGTAGGTTTTTTCCTCTTTTTATAATAATTTCTCTCTATTATTACTATTAATAATTCTTCAATTAATATAAATAGTATTTATATTAATATATAACCTTAATGTTGGTAATATTATTGTTATTAATTGTCTTTTATAAATAAAAAAACAATTTTTTACACCTTTATTATTTGTTGGTAACCATAATAAAGGCCTTTTAAGTTTATTAATTATCTTATATTAATATATTCATTTATTATATTATTCTTTTATAATAGAAATCATATTATTATATTCATTTAATAATATAATTACTTTTACACCATAATTATAATAATTCTTTATTATTCTAATTATTTTATATCCTATTTATTTTATTTATAAGGACATTCATGGTACAATAAGTAAAATATTAGTAATTTATACTTATTGTTTCATAGTCAAACCTTAAAAAGACTAAGACTAAAGAAATAAAAGGGGCAACCACAAACATTCCACGTCCACTATTTCATGCTGTCAGAAAGAGAGTTAAGGGTTTATAAGGATATGGCCACCACAACTCCACTGAACAGGTGAGGAAGTGCATTGATCAACATAACGCCAATAAATATAATATTCCAAAATAAAAAATAAGAATATTTATTAAATAATAAGTCAAATATATCAATTAACTGGGGAAAACTCCCCAGGGGAGAATTAGGGGCTGGTATATATGAGAATCCACCAGCCCTGATCCAAAGAGTTAATTTTCTTGCAAGGAATCTTGAATTGAATTGATTTGGATAATACAGCCCCTGTATGGATGTACAGGTTCTGCACAAGAGGTGTGGTTGATTTATGTGACCATAAAGCTTCATAATTGTGAATCCAAAACTTTATTTGGTGAATCTGGCCTGTACACGTGTTGAAATGCTGTATTGATGAACCAAGCTGTATGCATATTTAAGAGGATTTTCCGAAACTGATTACTGATACACATACTGGATTTCTGGTTTGAGGAGCTTGAGTGGGGTTAAGATTGAATACCCTTACCCCTGGATAGTCCCTGTGACAGTATTCACCTTATGAAACTGGTGGGCTCCTGAACACCATAATATCCTTCCCCCTTTTGAGTGTGATCCCTAAATCCCCACATTTTTTCTGAAATTTTGATAATTAAATCTTCATTTCTCTTGATTATTATCCTGAAAATCCCTTCTTCACTTCTTTGTTATTTTTCCTTTAATCAATTCCCCTTTTCTTCAAGTAACTGAAAATTTTCTATTTCTTCAAGTAATTCTTGCTTTGAGTCATCTTCCAGTCAAATTCTATGTTCTTCAATTGGCCTTGGGATGTATCCAATAATAAAGACCACCACATTCTTCAGCTCAAGATTTGAGGAAGAATGGATATATGAAAATTCATTCCTGCCTGAATTTTCCAAATTGTCTTCTGGGGCCTTTTCTTGTAGTCATTCTTGATCTTGAAAATCCTGATTGCTAACAAAGGATGTTTCTTGTTGCCATAATCCTTGAAGAATTGGTCCAAAATTCCTTTTGAGGCCATTTTGGGTCAATTATGGTCATTTTTCTCTTCTTTAACATTTGTCCCTTTTTGACTATTTTTGGTTTCCATGGCCCACAATCCATGGGGGCTATTGGGGTCCCCCTGGGCCCAATTTTTCTGGATTTTTAGGGGGTCCAAGAGACCAAATGAAGGCCTTTTAGGCAATATGGCCTGGAACCATTGAGGGTGGTCCAGGACCATAAGGAATAGTGACCTCCCCAGAGCTGAAGGGAAGGTACTGGCTTGTTTCTTGAGGACCTTAAGGGGGTCATAAATGGAATTATGGCCCCAAATCATGATCAACTTCAGGATTTTGATATGCATATCTGACTTAAATGATTTCTTTTTCTTTAATGACACTAGAAGTGAGTTCCAAACTCACTGAACTCACTTAATCTTTCCCTTCTTTGCCACCACCTTCTATTCCTTGTGGGTCCGGAATCTTCAGTTGATTGGGCTCACCCTGGTCCGTGGCTTCCTCATAAAACCCTTGATGGGTACAAGGCAGTTGAGCTCTTGGATCCATCTTTTGCTGAGGTTTTGATGAATGGTAAATAATTCTTATAGAATTCCAACCCAAGTTCTTCAAAGTTCCACTATTGCTTTTCTGGAAAAAAGCTATGCCAACATCCAGGAGTGCCACTTTCCACAATCAAAACATACTTGCGGAGCAAGAAGGATGGGCCTTTTGGGAAAGAGCTCCCAGTCTCTGAGGGCCCTACTCCTGATTGTACTTCAACCTGTCCTAGTTTCAAGTGCTTTGATTTTCTTTTATGACTTGATACTGATGTCTTGAATTAGTGAATGGATCCAGGAAAAGGGAGGTTGAAATATGGACCAAGGTTAGAGGGCCCATTCCCACTGGTGGTAGGCCAGTTTACCCCAGCTCAGAGTGCCCAATCTCCAGAATTAATAACCAAGTAGTGGTGAAAAAGATAAGGAATATTTCTGATTAACCAACCAATCCAGATTCTGAAGGGAGTGATGAATTTGATGGTGAACAATTTGAGTTTATTAATCCATTGGTTGGTCACTCTTCAAGTTCTTCACCCACTCAACCTCCTGCCAAGAAATTCAATAGTCACCTTATTCCCAGTACTCCAAGAAGCTTCCAACCTGTCCTGTCCTCAGTCCCATCTTCAGTTTCTCCTCCAATGCCAGGCCTATCCTAGCTTCACCAATGAATCCAGCTCTCATTCCACAGCCCAGGCTATCCTCAGTCCTCACCTCCCACCAATTACAACCTATGGCCAACAGCAGCTGAAGAAGAGACAACCAGTCACCTTTGCCATTCCCAACTGCTCCAGTGTTTCAGAATTTGGAGCATTGGCGAATCAGGGTTACCAGAGAGGATCCAACTGTGGTGAATGAAGTTCAATATGCTGTGTCCAGATTTCTCAGAAGGGTTTATAGAAATAGTAGGTAGTTGATTGTATATTCTAATGATAGAATGATCCCTGGTACTGCTTCTGAAGAGATGCCTTCCAAGTTTTCCTGGTATGAAGAGTAATTGATAAGTTAATTCCATAGAACCTGTGATGATCTTGGTAAGTATAACTATTTTATTGGCTTTTTTTGTGTTTTCTTGTCTTTTATCCCCACTCTTATTGATACAGAATGCAAAATGGAACCTCTCAATACATGATATAGGGTGGATGCTACTACTTTATATAAAAAAGTATAATGAAACAAGAATCATAAAAGTAAAAGAAGAAAATAATTAAAGAATTAAGAGAAAATGGAGTAAAGAAAAAGAAAAAATAAAGAAACTTCTGAGAGGTGACCTTCTTGATTTTGGCCATAGATATTTCTTAAAAGATTAAACCAAGCAGTTGTTGCTCACAGAGTGGCCAAGGTGTTGTTTTACAAGAAGTAGAAACCCTCAGAGATGCATACCAGAAGATGGAGTTTACTTTCATAACTTCCACTCCCCACTAAGTACCATAAAATAACAGAAAAACCCTTTTCATAATTGACTTGATGTAAAGAATGAGTTGGATCTTGATTAATAGCATACATTAGAAACAGAAACAAGGAAAAAATAAAAAAGGAGTTTGGCCATATCTTGATGAAGGGTCCAAACTTGAGAGTATTGATGTTGCAAGGCCTTCTGAATCTCTACAAAGAATTGACAAGTTCTGAAAAAGTGGGAAGTTTTATGCTTACAAAAATTATGGGTAGAATACCCCCTCAAAGGTGCATTCCATGAGAGAAACTTACTCTCATAACTTCTACTTCCCACAAAGCACCATGAAATCAAACTCTTGAGGGATTTGGGCCAGACATTTCAGGGTAAAAGGTATGGAAATCCCTGACAAGGTCTGGTTAGCTGGTAATATTGGAAGCTTGCTCCCACATTTTTCTTTCTGGGTCTTCACTGAGTTATTTCCACTCTACAAGATACCATAATCTACCTCCCTTGAGCTTTGAGTCCAGAGCCTACTTCAATTCCCATTCCTCTTTCTACTCCACTGAGATTGGTGGTGGTTAAAATTTGTGTTGGTTTGGGATAGTTGATTGCTTGACTGGTTCTAATAAGGACACATGTAATACAGGGTGAACTTACTTCCATTGTTGATGCAACTTGAGGTGATATGCATGGATTCCAATCTTCTTCAAGACTTCAAAGGGTTTCAACAATCTTTCTGAGAGCTTCTTGGTGGGTCTTGTAGTCTTGATATTCCTTTAGGCTAGCCATACTTTGTCCCCAGGTTAGAAATCAGGTGTAATTTTCCAATTTCTATCTTCATAATTCTTGAAAATCCTTATTGCTGACTCTAATTCTTCTTTTACTAATTTCTTTACTGATTGGAGTTTTGTTGATAAATTTCCTGAAGGTGTATCTTCAGACATGTGAATTGAGTTAAAGCTGGGGTTTCTTCCATAAATGGTGAAAAAAGGTGATTGTTTTGTTGATGAATCTTTTGCATTATTATAGGCAAATTCAGCCAAAGGGAGCCAGATGTTCCAGTCATCCTGATGATAGCTGAAATAAATCCAACTATACTGTTATAGAATCTTATTTACCCTCTCTGTATGTCCATCTGTTTCAGGGTGGAAAGAAGTTGAAAGATATCTTGATATCTTGAGCTTCTGACATAATTGGGTCCATAATGATGAAACAAATAAGGAGCCCCTATCACTAGAATACTTACTGGTAGTCCATGATTGGAAAATATATGGACAATGAAGATTTGAGCTAGGTCCAAGCCAGTAATTTTTGAATAAGCTGGAATTAATATTACCATTTTTAAGAATCTGTCCACAAGTACCAAAATTGAGTCAAAGTTGTTGGACAGTGGCAATTGAGTGATAAATTCCATTAATAAGGAACTCCAAGGACCAGATGGAATTTAAAGAGGCTTGAGTAATCCAAGCTTATTTTGATTAATGTTCTTGTTTCCTCAGCATTGCTGAAATGAGGACACATAGTCCTTGATTATTTCATACATTCCAGCCCAATAAGAATACCTCTTGCTTAGTTTGAGGGTCTTCTACTTTCCAGGGGGGCCATCCAACAGTGATTCATGACACTTTGAAGAATATACAATTGAATTTCGTGATTCCTTGGGATAGCCACTCTATGTTTGAATGATAATAGCTTGGATTGAGCTCCAAGGGAATAATCGGAGACTGACTTACCTCTTGCTAGTTTTTACTTCTTTATAGCCTTTGTTCTACAATACTTCTTTTTGAATTTGGTCAACTAAATATGAGAAAATTTCTATCTTTATTGAGAAGAATCTTGACTCTTGAATTTCATATTGCTTGAGAGCTTGATGAAAAGTTTGATGATTCTTTCTGATTAAGTCCACCCCCCTCTATGGGTACACATCATCCCAATGTGAAAAGTCATCTGGTTAAGTGGCCAGCCTGCCTGTGGTGCTTAGAATCTCCTGAGAATTAATGAGTGGGATGATCATCTAACTGCCTTTAGAGCCAAATATAGTAATTATGAGTACTTTTTTATTCCATTTGGTTTGAACAATGCTCCTTCTTCCTTCCAGAATATTATAAATGATATCTTTGCAGATTTATTTGATATTTTTGTTTTAGTTTATTCAGATGATATTATGGTCTTCTCAAGAACCTAGGAGGAACATGTCAGACATGTGGCCTCTGTCCTCAAAAGGCTGAAGGACACTAATATGTTTGCTAAAGCCTCAAAGTGTGTATTCCAGGCCTCAAGTGTGGAATACCTTGGCTATGTTGTTTCAAGTGATGGCCTCAAGAAATACATGAAATATTCCAGAGAAGAATGTTCTGTCAAGACTTCAAAAGGATGAGAAAGAGAAAGAAGAAAATCTCTTCAGAGCTTGAGGGCCAAAGCTATTCCAAGGAGTTTCTTGTCATTAATTCCATAGCTGAGCTCAGCTAGCAGAAGCTTGCAACTATCAAATGCAATGGGATTTTTTACTGAGTAATTAAACTGACTCATTACAGAACCCAAGGCATAATCAGAAGCATCAGTCTCCACAATAGTTGGTAGAGAAGGATAGAAGAAGTGGTGAAGGCTTCTTTTATCAATTGAAACTGACTAAGAGCTTCCTCATTGAAGATAAAAGAAGAATCTTTTTCTGAGAAGGGAAGTGGGTTGAGTCATTTTTTTGGAAAAAATGTAAATGAAATGGAAATAGAAATTTAAAAATCCCACAAAAGATTGAAGAGCATTGATGTTTCTGGGTTGTGGCCAGTTGAGGATTTGCTGAAATTATAAGAAATACATCTTGAGGCCATCACTTGAAACAACATAGCCGATGTATTGCACACTTCAGGCCTGGAATACACACTTTGAGGCTTTAGAAAACATATTAGTGTCCTTCAGCCTTTTGAGAACAGAGGCCACATGTTTGACATGTTCCTCCTAAGTTCTTGAGAAGACCATAATATCATCTGAATAAACTAAAACAAAAATATCCAATAAATCTGCAAAGATATCATTTATAATATTCTGGAAGGAAGAAGGAGCATTGTTCAAACCAAATGGAATAACAAAGTACTCATAATTATTATATTTGGTTCTAAAGGCAGTTAGATGCTCATCCCACTCTTTAATTCTCAGGAGATTCCAAGCACCACACAGATCTATCTTGGAGAAGATAATGTAACTGTTAAATATTTTAAGAATCTGGCTCATAGGAGGAACAGGATAAATTTTCTTCCTAGTGACAGAATTCATTTTTCAGTAGTTAACACACAAAAAAAGGCCACCATCCTTTTTATTAACAAAAAGGACAGGTGCTCCTGTTGAAGAGGAGCTTGGCCTTATGAAACCTTTCTCTAAATTCTCTGAAATTTAGACCCTTAGTTTTTCTGACTCATTATTTCATAAAGAGTAGATAATACCAACTAGAGGTAGAGACCCCTCCAGTTCAATATGATAATCACAGGTGTGGTGTGGAGGAAGCTTATCTGCTTTCACTGGGAATGATACAACCAAATATTTGTTATAAGCAAGAGGGAATACCTTCAGCACAGTTTTGATTTATTCTGGCTCATCCTTCTCATCCCAATTCTCCTCCAGGAAGGAATTAAAGTATAAAGGAGGAAGGTCCATATCCCATTCAAAGAGATGAAGTGAATATATAGAAACGTCTTCTCCAACATCTTTTATCTATTTTATTAATTCAGCTCTTGATGTAATTAATGACTGGGAGGGAATATTGAGAGTAATATGTACAGAAGAAGGAAGTGAATGTGTCTTAAGTTTACCAAGCAGAGAATCACTGTTAACAGAAGTGGAAAATTCATTACTAGTATAATGAATAATACAACAACAATCCTTATGACTAGAATGATAGGTGATCAATCCATTTTTCCAATCAATAATGGGAATCAAATGGTAAAGTAAATCATGGCCCAATATTAGGTCTTCTCCTTTAGGGGAATCTATGATCAAAAATTTCCATTCAAAGATTGGGAAGGAAGGTAAGTCAACAGCCCACTTGGCATAATGGGTTATAAAAAAGGAAGTGGATTAATCTGGATCCAAAATGAAAAGAGGAGTCTTTTCAGGGAGCTATGATATAGTCAATGAGTACTTGGATACAAAATATTTTGCAATAAAGCAGTTTTTAGCACCATAATCAATGAGAATAATATAAGAAATATTAGATAAAGAGGAGAAAATAAGAAATTTTAAAGATTTCTTGACACTAGTATTCAGAGTGCACAATTGTTCTATTGAAGGAAACAAGTTAGGACCCTCCAAAACATTATGATTCCCACTCAGGTGTTTCCCTGCTTGATGGGGAAGCCTATTAATTTCCCTGGCCTATTCTGAGGCCTCTTGAAGCATTTTTTTAATTGGGTTCTTTCCACCACAATAAGTTCATAAACCTTCTTCAATCCTCCTCTCCTTTTCAGAACTTATTAATTTGTTATCCTTATTGAGGAGAGAAGCATAAGGCTTATCCTTTGAAGCTTGAAAGTTCTTCCCCCTCTTACTCTTCTTGTGATTAGTCTTCTTGGAATATTAATCTTGAGTATTCCTGAAGGGATTGTATCAAGTGACTGGTGCTTCTTCCCTTGGTGACTGCCCTTTTCCATCTGCCCCTCATGGTACCTGGTATCTAACTCCAAGGTGATATCCATGAGTTCTTGAAGGCTATCAAAATTACCAGGGTAGAAATGTGAGGCCTTGAGGTATATTTTACATACCCAAATAGGCCACAATTATCTTAAAAATAAATTCTGAACTATTCATAACCCATAAGTCATGCATATATTCAAAATTCATCATTTTTGATTTTGGAAAAGATGGATAACTTTTTATTGAGTAAGTAAATCCATGGAGTTAAGGCCAGATTGGGATTCTACCCAAAATTGCACCTAGGTTAGCTCTATAGAGTGAATAATCTCAAATCAACTCTTTGAGGTGGTAATATCAAAAATACTTCAATACCACATCATCAATATGACATAAAAGAACCATGAAAGTTTTTGTTTTTCTTAATTTCACACCAAAATAATGGGAATGTGAGAAATCCCATGTTACATATACACCAAGAATAGTGTTATGCATGTTTTGGGAACTTAATATTATGGTATTCTTACATGCACCTTTGGTACACCCAGAGTCCATTTTTTATGATTCCACGTGAAACACAGAATCTTTAAGAATTTACAGTAAATACATTATGTGATGAAATTTCCAATAACATGAATAACTTTGAGAAATAAATGATTATTTCGGATTAAAAGAATATTTACAGTTGTTACTCCTTTTATTCTTAACCATAAATTGGTTGGTAGTCACATAAAAGCATCAATGAAGTAATTATGATAATCTTATGTGACAACAGATGATGAAATCAATAATCCAAAAAGTTTTATTGTTTTCTCACTCATTTGTTTTTCAGTTTGCTCCATGGAGCGCCTTTGAAAGCTGTCTTAGACTTAAAAGAGGCCTCCTCTTGCTGTTTTTTCCAGATCATCACATTATTATATTACACCTTTATTACCAAACAAGTATGTATTAGTTAAAAATATTTCTTAAGTATTTTATTCTTTCAGAAATCAATCAGAAAGATGTTAAATCATATAAATCAACTAATTTTTTTTTAATACTGTTATAAATCACTCTTGATCCATTAAATCCACAATTCCATGTCAAATTTCTCTACCATTATCTTCTAAAAAGGTTCCTTGGATTAATAGTGAGTAATTTATCTCAATTCTTAAAGTTTTTCTCTAGTAATAGTTTTCTTAAGTAATAATCTTTCTAATTATTCTTGTAAAATATAATTATATTATTCTAATAAAAGAAGTTTTTCTTATTAAATTCTTCTTGTAATTGATTCTTGTAGACAATTACTGCTTACTGTTATAATCACTAGTAGTGTATAACATGTAAAATAAAGAATTGTTTAATTATTTAATTGTGTTTATAATCAATTTTTTCATTATATTTCATAAGAACAGTCATATCACTGTTGATTAGCAATAATATTATCAAAAGTTTCATAGACACATCTTACAATAGTGCTATTTGCAATTCTACATAGAAATGAGGTAAAAACTTCAAAAATTCATTAAAAATACAATTCTTGATTAATATTTCTGAAGCTTTCAGGACCAATTTAGAACTGTATAATTTATATAAAACCCAAAAATGATTATACTTTCATGAGTAAAATTGAAAGCTTTACTTACAGTCCATTTTTGATGATTCCATGTGAAATACTGAATCTTTAAAAACTCACAAAAAATACACTCTTTGATGAAATTTCCAATAAAATTGATAACTTTGAGAAATCAATGATTATTTTGGAATAAAAGAAGATTTACAGTTTTTACTCCTTTTATTCTCAACCATAAATGGGCTGGTAGTCACATAAAAGCTTCAATTAAGTAATTATGATAATCTTACATGACAACAGATGATGCAATCAATAATCCAAAAAGGTTTATTGTTTTCTCACTCACTGGTTTTTTCAGTTTTCTCCATGGAACACCTCTGTGAGCTTTCTTAGACTTAAAAGAGGCCTCCTCTTGCTGTTTTTTCCAAATCATCACACTATTCAAATATACCTTTATTATCAACAAGTAAGTATTAGTTAAAGCTTTTCTTAAGTGTTTTATTCTTTCAGAATCAATCCAAAAAGACTATAAGTAATATAAATCAACTATATATTGTTTTAATCCTGTTATAAATCACTTTTGATCCATTAAATCCACAATCATCTGTCATATTTTGCTACTATTATCTTTTAATAAGTTCTTTGGAGTATTAGTGAGTGTGATGTCTTAATTCTTAAAGTTTTTCTCTAGTAATAGTTTTCTTCAAGGATTCTTTTTATAATTATTCTTGCAAAATATAATTATTTATTAAAATAATTTTATTATTAAATTCTTCTTGTAATTGATTCTTGTAGACAATTACTGCTCACTGTTAAAATCACTAGTAGTGTTTAACATGTGAAAGAAATAATTCTTTAATTATTTAATTGTGGTTATAATGATATTTTATCATTATATTTCATAAGAACAGTCATAGTAATGTTAATTAATAGTAATATTATCAACACTTTCATAGACACATCTTACAGATAATATTATTGTTATTATAAATATCAATTATGATTATTTTCTCTATTAGTTATTTTAATTAAATGTCTCCTATTTCATATTTAATTAATCATTTTTCATTTATAAATTAAATCATTTTAGATTATTTTTTATTCAATTTCCTTGAGTATAAACTATGAATTAAAATAAATAATTTTTTAAATTAAGTTAATATAATACAAAATTATTAAATATAGAAGTTAATATTATTCAAAAAAAAAAAAAATAAGATAAAAAATTGAAAAAACATTTTATAATTTCAAATGAAATTTATTTAGTTCTTACATCTAACAGAAGAATATCTTTAATCTTATCAAGTTAAAAGTTAAAAATTAAACTTTAATTTTTGATTTTATTGGGATTTTGTTTATCCAAAATAAATAAATCATTATGATTACTATTCTGATTATTATTATCATTATAATAGGAAAAATATAGATTAAAAAATTATATTATATAAATAATTATCAAAATCAATATTATAATAATATATCATTGAATTATTATATTTTATAAAAGAAAGCTGAATAATATTTTTTTGAAGACTTCTTTATTAATTAATATTTAAATTATTACTTTTTAGCTCAAATTTTGAGAAATATTTATAGTAAAATTTAATTCAAGTATGGAAATATTTTTTTGGGTTTTCAACACCCTAAAGAATAGCATATAATATTATAGTAAATATAAGTACCATAATAATACTAGTAAAAATATTTAATTGCTAAATTGTAATTTGATTATTAAATAATTTAGGATTAAATTATTAAATCTTGATTCAATATTTATGTTATTTTGAATGATAATTAAGCTTTTCTAGGGCTTAGTTTGAAGTCAATCTTATTCAATTAAGAGAAATTGAATTTTAAATCTAAAATAATGAATATTTGATTTGATTATTTCAAAGAAAATAAGGGTTCTTATGAGGCTTTTGAAATTGAAGGAGCTTTAATTTATTAAAGAATTTTCATACCTTATATAATATTAGGTTCAATACGTAAAGTTCCTATTTTTCTTCATTCTTGAATCTTCACATTTTATTTTATTTTCTTAATTCTCTTCATTATAAAAATAACTTCTATTACCCTTATCATAAAACACTTCAATAAGAAAACCCATCCTAGCAAAAATTAATAAAACTCAAATTAAATAATCTTCATTCATTATTATGTAATATTAGAAACATGGTGATGAATTCAAATAATGTGAGAAAACTAAACTCTCCTATAATATTAAAACTTTTTAAATCATTTTAAATGTTTACAGACCACTAAATATTTTAGTAACAATATTATTGGGTTATAATGTGATCATTAAATAAGATTAATGAGTTATATTAAAGAAGATCAAAAGAGCTTTTCTTGGAAGAAATGGATCAAAATAAAGTCTTATTCCAAATATAAAAATAAGTATAATGGTATTTATCCTTTACTTTAATTATTAATATAACTTCTATGAGATTAAAGGTAGATTATTTTAATTATAAATCTATTATCATATTATGAACTTATAAATTAACATTATTAATAAAATCAAAAAATAACTTTTTGTCTTCTTTTCAAATGCATTTTTTTCTCAATTTTTTGAAAAAATTCAATCAGATTTTTAAATATATACTTCAATTTATTTACTTTTTCTAGGAATATCTTATTCACATTATCTCCTTAATTTATAGTTTTATTTAATATTTAAATCCAATTATCAAATATCTATTTTTTGAGTCATATTGGTTTAATTTTTTTTCCAAGAAGCTGAGTTAAAGATGGTACAATTTCAGATTAAAAAAGTTATGACTTTTTGAAGGGGCTTTGGGTGAGAAAATATTATTGATATAGTGAGTTCATATTTATTCTCTTTTTAGATCTTACAGTTTGTCAGGCTGAGTCTATGATGAAGCTGTAAGTGGGCTAATTACAAATTTAAATATGACTGTGACATGGTTATAAATATTAAAAACAAGGGTACTAAAGTATAATAATGGTTTATTATTAAAATAAAAGGGTTTTACTATTGAAGAATAGTGGTGGTGAGCACTATTGAAAACCCTGGGTGCAGCTTTACCTCTTGGATTACAATAATAAAGTATACAATACTTAAAATTAGAAGTATACCTGTTTATTTTCCAAGATTAAAACTGTTTTTGACAGTTATACTACATAGTAATTCAAGAGCAGGATGAGGAAAGCTTATCTGGCAGTGAAAAGGCCACCTTTTATCCTGAACTGGGGTGAAAAGGCCACCTTTTATCCTGAACTGGGGTGAAAAGGCTGCTAGACCTTTCCACATAGAGGAAGTGGAGATTTTTCACACTCTAGGACAAGCTTGTGGTTTGCAAGAGTCCTGTATAGCCTGTATTGGGCTCAGATGTGGTTTTGAAACCACATCTGGGCAGTTTTCACCAATACAGGGTGAAAATTTTCATTTGGGGACCACACAGCTTGATTCTGATGTGTATGACATGTAGAATGCTGTACAGAACCTGTATGGGACCCCAGTATTGAATGAACTATGAGGTATTGAAGTATCAACATGTTTCTTAGTCAGTTTGACACCTCATAATCATGATTATTGGATATTATCCCATGGTAAGGCTCTATTGGCCAAACTGTGGGATTTTTACCTTAAAACTGTGATAACTTTGTCAGTTTTGAGATATCCACCTCAGAATTGGTTCATTGTGTATCCCTGTATTTGCTCTACACAATGGTGCCTCATTTGATATCACTATCATTAAATATGGCATAGTTATGCCATGTACAAGATTTTTGTACACTTTTGTGGTTTAGGCAAAAAACTGTATTGGGCTTGTTTGCCCTATAGCTTTTGATCTAGTTGGGATATGAGGACATGAATGACACCATCAGATATCCCTGATTGTTCTCTTTCCAAAAAGACCCCACTTTAGGTATCTCACACTAAAACTGTAGAAGTTAGATGGGAGGTGAATGTTTTGTTTACCCTTATTTAGCCTGGATTTGGCCATAACTTCAGTAATACTGGTGCTAGCTCAGTTTGGCTGGTACCATTGGATAGCCCTGACCTAGAGCTTTATTTTGAATACCCATTTGATGGGGTTAATCCTCTTACTCTGTATTTCAGATGAGAGGTGAAAATTAAGGTTTCTGCTCAGCAGCAACTTTGAGCAGGAATAACTTTGTTATTCTTTGTCCTATGGTGATGGGACTTGTATGTTTTGAAAGGGGTGAGTTTCCTCTTTCTTTTGATACTTTTTGAGCTGATTTGGCTCAGCTCCATGTTTTGGTGGTATCTTGGCTATACCATTGATTTATGGTATTTTGCTGTAATGCTTGTGCTCTGGTTTTGAGTCACAGGCTGACACAGTTTAAATAGTGGTTAATTTTTTATTAAATTGGGTTGAGATCAATTTTCAACACTCTTACTTTGAATATTATTAAGATTTATTTAATTTTATTTTGAAAATCAAAAACAAAAACATATAATTTAATAAATTATTTAAAAATAAAACAAATTTTTTGAGTAAAAAAAATTGAATTTTGGAGAATTTATTTATATTTTAAGTTAAATTAAGTCAAAAAAAAATCAAAAAAATATTTTTAATTTAATTTTTTTTAACAAAGAAACTGATTTATTATCATATTTAAGTGAAAGATTGAGTTATTATTCATTATATGGATTTGTAAACCTTCAATTTTCTAGACTAATCACATGAGCACAATATTGGGATTGCAGTCCCAAAATTTACAATTCACATGAGGTTGGTGATGAAATAGCAGATTTCAATATGGTCACTGGTTTTCCATTTTTCCAGTTATGAGGAGGGGAAAGAAATTGGAAGATGTCAAACTGATTTTTGCAGAGCTATTCTACCTGTACCTTGAACCCCAACACTAAGGAAAACTGCATTGAGCTTTTTCAAGATTATTATGGAAAGGATTAAAGTGTATCTTATAAGATTCAATGTATTTGAAATAATAATTGAAGTATATTCCTCTTAAGAATTTTATTAATTCACTTGATTAGATGGGACCTTCTGCAAATACAACTGCTGCATCTGCTACAATATTATTTTTGTGTTTCTTTTGAGCTGACCAAACTAGTGATGTCTAGCTTTGCCATCTTTCCACAAACTAGCTTTTTGGATTGAAAGCGCTGTTTTGTGTGTGAGCGGAAAAGCCGCTCTGGCTCCTAATAAGATTACTTGGAAAAAATCCAAACGATTTTCTTCAGTGCAAAAGTCAAACAGATTAATTGATTAGTCTTTAAATTTCTCTGCTAGATTCTCAAAACATGCCAAAAAGATGTATGGTATTTTTTTGATGAGCTTAGTGAGAAGAATTAAGTGAGTGTCTGAATAAAAATAATAATCAAAAATTAAGAATTCCTTTAAACTTGTCTGAAATTGGAAAACGTGTTCTTTTAACTTTGCTTGTGGTTGTGCTTGTGCTGATTGTAATATCACATGTAAAGAGCTGTAATAGGAATCGGATACACCGAGTCACCGACAGCACAAGTTTCTTGATAAGAGTTTAATTTGAAGTTTATTTTAAAACAAAGTTAAATTTAAAACAACCTTGAAGCTAATTTAACCTATCTCTCTCTCTCTCTCTCTCTCTCTCTCTCTCCCTCTCTCTCTCTCTCTCTCTCTTGCTTGTTGACCTTTGATCACTCTCTTTACCTATCTCTCGGCAAACTTACTGGGCAAACTTACTAAGCAATCCATTCGACTCTTTGCCTCTTGACCTTGGCCTTCTTGACCTTCCTTGCCTTGTTTTCCTCATCGATCCATTTATTTATTCCGTTCTTCAGTTTCCTGCCTTGAGATTTCAACTCGAAAGTCATCTTGAAAGCTTTTGCTTTTCCTTGTATCCTCATCATCCTCCTTGTCATCATCCTCCTTGTCATCATCGTCATCTCCTCTTTATCCCAAGCATCGTTAAATATTTCATCTCAAATTTCTCTTGATTTAAATGGTTTCCTCAACTGGCGCGGTTAGCGACACCAGTTATGAGTCCATCTTAACTGATGAAGAGGAGAAACCAAGTGACTACGATAAAGGCGGCTATCATCCCGTCTTGATCGGCGAGAGATTTTGCAATCAACGCTATATCATCGTAAGAAAGCTCGGTTGGGGTCATTTTAGTACTGTCTGGCTCGCTCATGATACGCAGTTCAGTCGTTCTATTCCTTCCTTCCTAAACCATTCTCTACCGCTCACTCTCCTCACACCCACCCGCTTTCTCTCCCTAGTCTCAACCGCCATGTAGCTCTCAAAGTCGTCAAATCTGCTCACCATTACACTGAAACAGCTGAAGACGAAATCAGGTTATTGCAGCGTGTTGTCACTGCTAACCCAGCTCATCCCGGTCGACATCATGTGGTCTCTTTGCTTGACTCTTTTCGTCATCGTGGCCCGAATGGTTCTCATGTTTGTATGGTATTCGAAGTCTTAGGTGAAAACCTTTTAGGTCTCATCAAACGCTATCAATATCGTGGCGTCCCTCAACATATCGTTCGTCAAATCTCAAAACAAATCTTGCTAGGTCTAGATTATTTACATCGTGAATGTGGTATCATTCATACTGATCTAAAACCTGAGAACGTTCTCATCTCGATTGATGATGTCGAAAGTGTTGTACGAGCTGAGCTGGAATCTTGCCCTGCCAATGTCCCAACTAAATTGGTAGGCGTACCTCCAAGTCAAGGTAGAGGTGGCACTCAAACCCCCAGAAATACCATTTTCATCACAGGTTCACAACCACTTTCTAGCCCTTCGGGCAGCTTTGGTACAAGTCCTGTGATTGAAAAACTAGCATTTCAAATGAGCAAGATTTCCGATGAAAATCCCTCTCAAAATGTTGCAAATTCACTCACCGATAACAATAAATCTTCTACTAATTCTTCAAACTCTTCAACTTTTCAAAAAGTTCAGCAACCTCCCAAGCCATCCCGTTTATCATTACTCTCCCAAACAGCACCCATTCATCACTCAAACTCCTCATCGTCGTCGTCGTCATCATCATCCCATCCTAATCCTCAACAAATGTCACCCACAACTTCCAATCAGAATCGACCTTCAGTTGATTATGCTCAACTTTCTCAAACTCCAGCCAATCAATCACCCATTGCTGGCTCCCCTGCCTCAAGTCGAAATGCCACGGGTCATGATGACTTGAGCCACCCGCCAACTCAACCAACCTGCGATAAGAATAGCTCTTTGCCACCCGCCGCACCTTATGATCCACAAAGTCTTGAGAAAATTACTGTCAAGATTGCCGATCTTGGAAATGCTAGTTGGACAACTAATCATTTTACTGATGACATTCAAACTAGGCAGTATCGAAGTCCTGAAGCCATTCTTGGTGGTAATTGGAGCACACCTGTTGATATTTGGAGTGCTAGCTGTATGGTTCGCTAACTTTTCTCGCATTGGCCAACTCAATTTTTCACTCATCCACAATTACAATGATTTCACTGATGCTTCGCGGGTAGATATTTGAATTGTTAACAGGAGATTATTTATTTAACCCAGATGCTGTACCTAAAAGGTATACAAAAGATGATGATCATATCGCGCAAATTATCGAATTGGTTGGCTCAATACCAATTCAAGTCGCCTTATCGGGAAAATTCAGTTTTGAGATCTTTAATCGTCGAGGTAAAGCCACTTGACTGATTTTATTACATTTAACTTGACTCATTTCTTTCATTTCTTTTTTTTGGCTGACTGGGCTATCAGGCGAATTAAGGCATATCCACAAATTGAAACATTGGTCATTAGAGGCAGTTTTAACAGAAAAATATTGTTTAGATAAAAAAACAGCCGCTGAACTGACCTCATTTCTAGAACCAATGTTGAATGTCACGCCAGAAAGGCGAGCAACAGCTCAAGAGATGTTGGACCATAGATGGCTAAGTGGAGTGATCCTAGATGCAGAAAAGGAAGAAGCCAGGGCTTCTAAACTTGAAGTTGGATTGATCAAAACTCCTGATCAAACTTCCTCCTCGCCTTGCTCCGATTCCCTTTCATCTTCTGTAACAACTTCAAAAAGCTTGGCTAGTAAACTGAAATACTCCAGCAGTGGTGCGGCTGGCCCAGCCAAAGGAACTCCAATGGGTAAAGCACCAGCTTCGATCGCATTAAGCTCACCCACAACGGCTACATCTAGTTTTGATGGGAGTGGAGCCCATGAGCGCAAAAAGTCGCTTTCAAATGAGAGTCGAAACAGATTAAAGGCCTCCAATTCATCTTCTACTGCTTCAGCAAATCCCACCAACACAACTGTTGTAGTTGGGTAAATAAGTTATGTTGGCCCAGAGAAGTCCTTTTTTTCTGTAGAATGATGGAATAAACCTGTTTTTATAATTACTTATTTTTCTGGAATTCTAAATTTAATTAAAAATGTCGCTAGAGTTGGCGGGTTCTTATGCTTATGGTCTATTTTTTAATGAACGTATACGCAAATGAAGAAGCAGAAAGGAGAGCTGATGATGGTGGCAATATGTATCTGTTAATGGTATTTTTAGTGTTGATACCGTTTATATCTAAATATTATCATTGGTCGTTGATTGCTTGAAATTAAATATTTAAATGTTTGATGATGATCTTACATATTCATACGATCGATTTGAAAGCCAATCATAGAAAAGGCAAAGCACATCAAACTAATCCACTGAATTTCTGCCTCCCATCAAAAAGGAAATGGACGCGTTTCTTGAATGATCAATAACAGATGATCTCATAGAATTACCTCTGCATTTCTGTGAAGATTTGCGTGATCGACTTTTATTAATGAAAGAAACACTTGATATTTCCTTCAAACCAATTACTTACTTTTTTGGAACGGAAAAGCAAGACGACTTGCTCACGAGCCTTCCGAGATTTCTGGGCCAGCAAGCTTGCGCTGGGCTCCCAAACCGCAGGCTTTCAGTAAGCTCATACAAGCTAGTGGCAATTAAACACGAACAATCATGGCATATCACGCGTATCGCTTGAAAGTGTCTGGATTTTTTCAATGAAATTATGTGAACATTTGGAATATGCTCCTAATCAGGTCATAAAACCAAACAATTTCTTGCAAGATATTATGATAAACAAATTTTAATTTGATTATACTAAACATTATAATAATGAATTGATTCAATAAGGAATTGAATCATTCTTGGTCAAATTATCTTAAACTTATTCTTGACTCGCCAAATGAATCAATCCATAATAAACCCGGTCCCCGTGGATTTTTCCATGACCAGCCACCTACCCGATCCCTAACCCTGCCAGGATCCCGAATATGCTTGCTTCCCAAATAAAATCCCGGACCATTCCCTGGGATATTGCAGGCTCCTTCGGGATTTTTTTTATTTTCCTTTTCCTTTTTAACTTCCCAAAAAACCCCTCCAGTTACACCATCCGGACCGTGATTCACTTTCCCCCCTATCTCCTCTTTTCTTCGTTATTTCCAACGCTTTCTATTCTGCGCTTTTCCATCCTCAACAAATTTTTTTGCATTTTGTTTTATCTTCCTTTTTGACAGTCTTCTTTTTTGAATTTCCTTTTATCTTCCTTTTCGACAGTCTTCTTTTTGGTTTTATTCGTTGGCACTCTTTTTTCCCCCTCCACGACTCTCTCCTGTCTTGCATCTCATGCAATGTCTTCTGCACCATCCTCACTTTGCTCCACACCTACGCCTAGTGACACCGAACTCAGAAGCTTACCATCAACCATCGACCTTACCCAGACCCCAAAACGATCTTGGGTCTGGGTTTATTTTTCAGATGTCGATGAACAATATGTTCAATGTCAATTTGTTGACCGATTAGGCAAGGCTTGCAACAAACGCCTTAAGAAAGACCGAACGGGAAGCACAAAGGGAATGAGCCAACACTTACATGTCTTGCATCGTGTGGCTAATCCCAAAACCATATCATCCCTGCTGGCCAAAAACACAATGATGGATCAATTTGTCAAGATTCATAATAGAAAAAAGGTGAGTCACCATTCCTTAGTTATATTACATGTTTCATTTGGAACATTATACTTACCCTAATTATATTTTTAGGCATTATCACCTGCATCGTTGAAGACCGCATTAGTTTATTTTATATGTGACGCTGACTTGCCACTGTCAATTACCGAATCTCCTGCATTCCGAGCTCTTCTGGAACTTTGCAATCCAGCAGTTACAAATATATTAGTCCGCCGAGCCAGTCTAACTGCGCACTTAACTAATATATACTTTTGTCATCAAGAATCCATACGCAATTACCTCTCAACCAACAACATAAATGTTTCCTTTACAACCGATGCCTGGACAAGCCCAAATATAACAGCATACTTGGCGGTGACTGGACATTACATTGATTCTGACTTTAAGCTTACATCGATTCTTTTAGGGCTATGTCAAATAGAAGGTAGGAGTGTCAATCTATTTTGCTTGAACCTTTGCTGAACATCCTTGATTCTTTCCCTCAGGTAACCACTCGGGTGCCTCACTTGCCAGTCAATTCCTTACAATTATTCGACGATTCGATCTTGAACAGAAGATCATTTGCATTACAACTGATAATGCCTCTGTTAACCATTGTATGGCCCTGGAGATCGAATCGATTTGTCCTCGCTTTTGCTCCAAGGATCATGCAGTTGGGTGCATGGCTCATACCATTCACCTTGCAGCACGTGATGGCTTGAAGGCCCTTGGAAGTGACACTGGTGACACCTCTACTCCTGTGGACCATGACGATCTCAATCCAATGGCTATCTCCAGCCTTACCAATCCCCCCGATGGCTTAAACTTGCAGTACAACTCGATCATAGGTAAGATCAGCCAACTGGCTTCTTACTTACGCCACAGCCCGCAAAGGAGGGAGAAATTCATAACAACTGTTAATCTGGTCTATGACATTGATAAACCCACAAATGCCAAAACACTACTATCACAAGTACCGACCCGATGGAACTCAACTTACGAGATGTTAAATAGGGCCTTAGATTTGAAAGACGCTTATAATCACTTTTGTACTCCCGACTCCTTAGCATCATATAGGCTATCTCATCTGGAATGGGAGAAAGCCAAAGTGATGGTACTCTTCTTGCAGCCACTCTATGAGGCGACCCTTCTCATATGCGGGTCTTCTTACCCCACAATTAATCAAACATTGCCCCTATACATATTGTTGATTGAGGATATCAGACAGGTGAGTTTTCTTATTCACCAAACAAATAATCACATACTAATCGTTTATAAATAGGCATTGGAGCAATATGATGTTGCTCCAATTGAACCTGCTGCCGATGCAATGATTCAGAAGATTTCCAAATATATCACAATCCTCCTTGGCAAGAGGCCAGTAATCTGTGCTTCTATACTCGACCAACGATTGAAGCACACCTTTTTCTTAACTCACGATTCCACCCTTGGTGAATTTGGAACGTCATGTACGCAACTCACCAAAATGTTTGAAGAGGAAGCACAGAAGTTTGTTACTATTCAAGATTGCGAACCACATGAGATCGTGGCGGAAAGGTCAACACGCTTATTGGACAAAATGTACCCCTCAGCAACACACAAAGGTGCGACCTTGGAATTGGAACTCCAGAGGTATTTTGCAGAACCTCCAGAACCAAAGGACACCGATATCCTTGTGTTCTGGAGGTCCCGAGGTAACTTATTTCCCACCTTGGCTGTGATGGCTCGAAATTATCTGGCAATACCAGCCACCAGTGCTCCATCAGAGAGAGTGTTCTCTGGTGGTCAAAGAATCTTGTCATATCAACGTGCTTCACTCACACCTGCACATGTTGAGCAGTTAGCTTGTGTGAAGGAGTGGGCACGTACATTTGGCTTCCTTTTTGGTGACATTTAGTTTTATTGTCTTGTTTGTTTCCTCTGCTATACATTTCTATAATGTAATAAATAAATGTGATTTCGTCAATGGTGACTTGTAATCCCTTCAGGGATCCCAAACCTATCATGTGCCCCATCCCTATTGTGATCAATGGGATTTAGATAATTAAAACATGATCCCTTTTCCCGATCCCGTTCAAGCAACCTCCGGGAAATCCCTAAAATTCCGGGATCGGGGAGCGGGCTTAATCCATAATGCTGCTCAGCAATTCATATCAAATTGTTATTTTGAGACCAGCAGGCCTCAAAATCATCCTATAAATTTTCATTTTGTGGGAGACTTTAGTGCTTGGTGTCTCACTCCTCCCCAATAATAATTATAACAATAATTTTTTGGCAAAACAATATATATAGATATTGGTTTAAACTGAGATTCTTGGAATAAAGAAAACAAATTTTCAAGTAAAAGCTCTTTCAAAAGGAATTATCTTTTCTCTTTATCTAATCAATCAGAATGCTGTGAAAATTTAACTTATTTTTTTCATTTGACCTCATTTTTTTTTTATATTTTTTCAAACATTTAAAATTCATTAAAACATCAAAGACTAAATAAATTAAGATTAAAAGAAAAAAAGTTTGTTTTTATTTTTATTAAAGAACTCATTATTTTTTTTTTTTTTCATTTCCCTTTGCTCATTTTTTTCTTTTAAAAAAAAAACTGATTTAGAAATTTTTAATTTCATTAGGAATTTTTTTGTTTATTACAATTGACTGAAATAAATACATGAATTTATTATTATTATTATTATTATTAGTTTTATAAAAGGATTTTGAAAATTTGATGTTAATATCAAAGACAAAAAAAATCAAGTAAAAAGAATAATAAGTTGTTTTTTTTTCAAAAAATAATTAATTAAAATAAAGTTATATGAATTAGAATAATAATCATGATAATTTTTATTTGAAAAAAAATTATTAGTATTATGAGAATATTTTTTTTTCAAATAAGAAAAACAAATAAATAAATAAATAAAGAACTCAAGTAAAAAGTTAAAAATTGAAAATTGTTTTTTTTTTTATCAAAAAAATTGGATATTTTTTTATTTTTTCAAATTAATGAAAAGAAAATTTTATTAAGTTGAGCAGATTTTTCCTTATATTTACTCATTTTTTTAGATTTATTCATATTCTCTTCATGGTTTCAAAAATATTAAAAGAAAGAAAAAGTTAAGATTTTCTGGTTTGTAATATAAAGCTATTAATTTAGTCAATTTGGTCAATTTTGAAATAAAAATACATAAAAAATGAATTTAAACTTAAGAAATCTCAAGATTTTTTTTTTTTAAAAAAAAAGGAATAATGAATATACATGAGGAATAAAGAAAAAAAAACTTTTCAATTTCAATTTTTGACCTCAATATTTATAGGAAAATCTGTACTCTTTGGGTTTTTTGATTAAAGAGAAAACTCATAGTTTTGTAAAAATAGATATTGATATCAAAAAATTCAATTGAAAGTCAAATATTTCCTTACTTGAATACTTACATAAATCCCTTTTAAGTCTTGAGGTAAATTTTAAATACCCAAATAAGTCAGAATTAATATAGAAATAACTTTTGAATTATACATAACCCATAAGCCATGCATATATCCAAAATTCATTAATTTTCATTTAAGAAAAGATGAATAGCTTTTTTTGTAAGTAAATCTATGGATTTAAGGCCAGATTTAGATTCTACACAAAAATTCACCTAAGGTGACTCCACATGGTAAATAAGCTTGAATTAACTCTATGAGATTTTAATATGGGAAATACTTCAACAACACATCATAAATACCAAATAAAGAATTGTGAAAATTTTGGTTTTTCTCATTTCATGCCAGAATAATAGGAATGTGAGAAATCCCATATTACATATACATTAAGAATAGTATTATGAATGTGTTTGGAACTTAAAACAACTGTATTTTGAAATGAACTTTAGATATACCCATAGTGGATATCAGTCTTGAAGCCTGAATTACTATTTTTGTAAGGTTTGTCTATGAAACTCTTGATAATAGTAACAATATCAAGAGTACTATGACTGTCCTCAGTAGAAAAATATAATATAATAAAATATTACAACCACAAATTTAAATATAATTATTAAAAATAATTATATATAAAAAAAATAATTTAATTATTATTATAATAATATAATAATAAAATAATAATAATAATAATTATAATAAATTATAATTATTCTATTATTGTTATAGTCACTGACAGTTATAACAATAAGAAGTGTAAAGCTCTTAATGAGACAATTACACGTGGAAAATATGAATATTAACCACTTATAAATAATATAAATATTATTTATAAAAAGAATTAAACACACACTGTGCAGAAATAATTCTTTTAGAATAAAAATTCTATATAAAAAAACTAATATTTAGATAAAAAAATATAGAAATTTAAAGAAAACTTACTTATAAGATTTATTTAATACAACAAGTCTAATACAACAGTTATTATACTAAATAAAGGTTATAAGTTAAAAAACACGTCAAAAATCTATAAATTTAAAGATAAAACAACTTTTTATAATATAAATTATGATTAAAGAGTTTTTGAGAGGAATTTGTGGATTTTAAAAGATATTTAAAATGATAATTTTATATAATAAAATATATTATTGGTGATTACAACAATAATCTAAATTCTATGACTTCAATTCTTTAATTTCAATAAATAAAGAATAAAAATAACTTAAGAATTACTTTTAATAATAAGATTTTATATTTAATAAAACTTTACTTGTTTAAATTTCTAATATGATTGGATTGATAATGAATGATGGACAAAAACAGTGATGAAAAGACTCTTTTTATGTCTTCAGAGAAGCTCTCATGATTCATAATGAATGTAGAGGGCGTGCTCAGGTCAAAACTGAAAAACTATGCTTAAAAATAAAGTTCTTAACTTAAGGCAACTTATTTTTAATTCCAATTTAAAGTTACCAGTGTTATTCTTAACTCCATGTAACTTTAATCCTCATTTAAACTAATTATTTTAAGTTTTTAATATAAATAAACTTATTTATATTAAAGTTCATCACATGAAAAACTTAAAAATAGAGTTTCAAGTAGAAATCTCTTAAACTCAATTTTTAATTAATTTTTAAAGAAATCATAAATTTCTTTGAGTTTATTAAAAGAGTAAATTTCCAGGCTAATTACCCAGGAAATTTATTTATAAAAGATACTTAAAATTTAATTTATATATTGATTATACGAAATTCTAAGTTGTGTGAAATTTTCAAGCAAATCCATTGAGAATTGGATTTTGAATGAATTTTTGAAGTTATTGCTATTTTTCCACGTAAAATAGCAAAACACACCAAACCTTAAGTTCTGATAAGGTTTTAATGCTTGAAACTTTAAAGTTTTAAGCTTATTTAAGGTTTTTAAGCTTAATTAAGCTCTGACAGTTCTTAAAACCTTGATTTCAAGCCTGCATATTGGGATTTACCCTTTGGCAGCTTGAAATTCCTGTCCAAATTGGGATAAAACCAGTTTAAACCTTAAGGTTGGATCAAAGTCTAATCTTAAAGTTTAAATAAGGTTGAAAATCCTCCAATACAGGTGGACAACCTTAATTGAATCCTTGCAGATCCAAAAAGTTGGGTACCCCAGCTCTATTTGGTCTTTTTCCTTTGTCCCACCTTTCTGCGTGGATTTTGCCCTTTTATTTGTTTAAAGCCATACTATGGCCTTAAACCCTTTTAAATTGAGCTCACGCAGGATTTACATTCTGTATGGCAAATCCTTAGCCAATTCAGTAAATATACACCACACCTCAATTTTAACTAAAATTTTGGTAAGTTTGCATAAACCTTATGCAACTTTAAATTTAAGCTTAATTAAGCTTAAATTTAACAATTTTAAAAAAATGTTAAAAAAGTTACATTGGTACTGTGAGATTCTTAAATCTTCCAATAACATAAAAAATAAGTGGTTTTGGGTAAAACACCCTATGGGTGAACCCTAGGTTATTTTTGGTGTAGAATCCAAAAATGACATAATATTTATAACTTTGTTTATCCAAAAAAAAAGTTATACTTATTTTTTATTATTTTTTATTTTAAATTCAACTAAAAAGTCTTTTTAAGACAAAATTAACTGTTTATAAAATCATTTGTGGCCTTATGGGTATGTCATACATACCTCACAAGCTCACATTCCCTACCACCAAAAAAAATTGTACCACAATTTTTCTTTTGTAGTGTACCCCCAAGTTATTTGGGGGGGTATAATCCACTGTCCAACCTCTCTACTTATACTTTCAAGTATGTAAAGCACACAATTCAAACTTTTTATTGAGCAATTGGTCTTCTCTCATGTCTGAATCTTCTGAGAAACTTTTGGGAATCAGGTATTTTGTTTTCTACAATCCATTCATCTTCATGTTGTGGATTTTTATACCTGACCAAGTATTCTCTTTCATTTTTTCCCGTAAGTCTTCTTTATTTCAAGACTTTCAGTACTTTTTTCTCCTCACTTAGGTCCAGTGGGGGTACTTCTAAGGGTGTTTCATTTCTTAAAGGAAATGATTCCTTGTCACTTGAAGTGTAAGGAAATACTTCAACAACACATCATAAATACCAAATAAAGAATTGTGAAAATTTTGGTTTTTCTCATTTCATGCCAGAATAATAGGAATGTGAGAAATCCCATATTACATATACATTAAGAAGAGTATTATGAATGTGTTTGGAACTTAAAACAACTGTTTTTTGAAATGAATTTTAGATATACCCATAGTGGATATCAGTCTTGAAGCCTGAATTACTATTTTTGTAAGGTTTGTCTATGAAACTCTTGATAATAGTAACAATATCAAGAGTACTATGACTGTCCTCAATAGAAAAATATAATATAATAAAATATTACAACCACAAATTTAAATATAATTATTAAAAATAATTATATATAAAAAAAATAATTTAATTATTATTATAATAATATAATAATAAAATAATAATAATAATAATTATAATAAATTATAATTATTCTATTATTGTTATAGTCACTGACAGTTATAACAATAAGAAGTGTAAAGCTCTTAATGAGACAATTACACGTGGAAAATATGAATATTAACCACTTATAAATAATATAAATATTATTTATAAAAAGAATTAAACACACACTGTGCAGAAATAATTCTTTTAGAATAAAAATTCTATATAAAAAAATATAGAACTTTAAAGAAAACTTACTTATAAGATTTATTTAATACAACAAGTCTAATACAACAGTTATTATACTAAATAAAGGTTATAAGTTAAAAAACACGTCAAAAATCAATAAATTTAAAGATAAAACAAGTTTTTATAATATAAATCATGATTAAAGAGTTTTTGAGAGGAATTTGTGAATTTTAAAAGATATTTAAAATGATAATTTTATATAATAAAATATATTATTGGTGATTACAACAACAATCTAAATTCTATGAATTCAATTCTTTAATTTTAATAAATAAAGAATAAAAATAACTTAATAATTACTTTTAATAATAAGATTTTATATTTAATAAAACTTTACTTGTTTAAATGTGTAAGGTGTGGATATGAAACTTTGATTAAAAATCAAGTACTTTTACTGTCCTCAAAATTTGTATAAGGTAAAATTCAGTTAAAAATAGTATGAAATATTATTTTTAAGAGAAAACACGCCAATTTTATTGTTTATAACTTTATTAGTATAAAACAATAGTATAAAAATTTATTGTTTGACCAACAATAAAGATTTATCCAAAAAATACTCTACAAGAGATATTTTAAGGCTACAAAAGAAATTTCTTCAAGAGCAATTTCAATTGGAATTAATTGAGCAAAGAACTGCAAGCAATTAATTAAAGAACAAGGTCTTTAAAAAGAATATTAAAGAGAAAACACGCCCAAAAGTGACCAGAGTGAATTTGGAAACAAAGTGACAAAGTTTACAGTGATGAAAGATGCTTTAATTCACTTTTGGGGTGGTTCAGGGGTAAAAATGATTATAAGAGTTACAAACAATGATTATAATGATTTTTTCACGTGGTTAAAAGGATTAAAATGATTTAAAAGTGGTGGTTGGAATCTTTGATTGATTGGTTTAACAGTTTTAAACTAATTAATAAAAGGAAAAGATTCTAACATGAAGAGAAAAGTGGGGCAAAGAAGACATTCTTTTATAGCCATCAATTCTCTTACTCCAAAAGTAAAATTTACTCTTGTCAGTCGTGAAAAACAGTCTGACAACAGAAAAGCCAACTATGGCATCATTGAACCCTGGTTTAGGCCAAAAAAGGGCTGGTTTAAGCCATTTTTAGCCAATTTTAGCCATTTTAGACCCTTAAATCAGCCATTACTATAGCAATACCAGGCCTAGAGCCTTCAAAACACGTCAGAATGTGTGTCAGAGGCGTAGAAATCAGTTAAAACTGTTTTTATTATGATTGTTTTTATCTTAAGGGTAGTTTTACCCTCTTGGCAACAGCTAAAACTACCCCAGTTGGTATCAAAACCTCATCATCAATTGAGTCCACAGACCCTGTAACTCAATTCCAGGCCAAAAGTGATGAACTTTTGCATGAATTTTGACATCCCACGGCTGTCAGCAAGGATTTTGGGGGTCTAGCTCCCCCTTAGAGCTGGAGTTCCTTTTCCCCCCCCAAATTTAATCTTTCCAATTTATTTTTCCTTTAATTCCTCATCATGTATTATACTTATACTTTACATATGTAATTCAATTCAATTGTACAGTACAATACAGTAATAATTGACACCTCATATGTAAATCAAAGTTCACTTATGTAATACATGCGCACATTTTGACATTTCAATTGAATTCAATTGAAAATACTTCAATTCCTCATAACTTCTAAACTAAACACAACACCTCAATTTTAACACAAAAATTGATGGTTAACACCACATGTGGTGTGAATTGAATTAAGGTTTTGAGGATTTTCAACTTTTGTATTGAAAATACTAAAAACTTAATTTAAGCTTATTTAGAGTTGAGTTACAAGAATTTCACTCAGAGGTGACCCCACCTGATTTTTTATGAGGAATCCAATGGTGAAATAAATTTTATATGTTTATATATTGGATAAAAAGTTATAATAAATTTTATTTAACTTTTTTCCAAATTCATTTATTTTTTCACAATTTTGTTAAAATTTCATTTTTACTTAATTTTTTCAAGTATAAATGTAATTTTATATTTACAAAATTCAATGTATTTTTTATTTTTAAATTATAATTAATTTTTTATTTTTAATATAATTTTATATTTATATTTTGATTTTTTATTTTAATAATATAAATAAATTTATTTTATTTATATTAATATGTTATTTTTTATATTTGTGGTCTTTTGGGTATATGAAATTACCTCTAAGGCTCACATTCCCTCCCCCTAAAAAAGAATATTACTTTGTAATATTGGTGTTTCTAGTGTGTCTTAATCTCCTCAGGAGTTTGGTAGCTTCTGGTATATTTTTTTCTTCTAACCATTCATCTTCACAAGTTGGGTCACTGTACCTAACAAGGTATTCCCTTACTTTCTTGGTTCTTAATTTCCTTTCTTGAAGAACTTTGGTTATTTTCTTAGTACCAGATGTCTCAATAGGAGGTATAACTTGGGGAACCTTATCCCTCAAGGGAAATTTCTCAGCATCACTAGATTTATATGGTTTTATCAAGCTCACTGGAAATGTAGGGTGCTTATTGCTAAGTTCTTCAGATAACTCTACTTCAACAGCATTTTCTCCATGGAGGGCCTTAATCACAAAAGGTCCTGCAAAGGAGTCTTTCAACTTTTTACATCCTTTGATGTTATTGAAGTTAGTGGTGGATACAAGAACTAGATCCCCCACTTTGAAATCTGGAGTTGCATGAGATTTATCCCATTTGTCTTTAGCATATGCAAAAGAGTCTTCCATGCACCTTACTGCATGCTTTCTAGCTTTGTCTAGCATTCCTTTGAAGCTAGCAGCTGTGGGATGTATTTCAATTAAGTCTTTCCTCAAGGAGTCTTGGGGTAACTTGGGGTTCCATCCTTTTTCTAGAACAGCAGGAGTCTGATTGGTACTAGCATGGATTGATGTTTTATATGCTAATTCCAGTGCTGGTAACAGAGTACACCAATCATGGGTAAATCCATCACAATCTTTGAATTCAAGGCCATATGCACAAAATCTTCTCACCATGTCCTCTAAGGTTTGGATCATTCTTTCAGCCAGGCCATCAGTTTGTGGGTGGTAGGCTGTAGAGAAAGACAGTTTAGTGCCAAATAATTGGTGAAGATTTGTCCATAGTGCTGAAGTGAATTTGGGATCTCTATCACTGATGATATTTGTAAATATCCCAGTCCATGACACTACTCTATTCCATATCAGAAGAGCTGTATCCATGGCTGTATCATCTTTGTGACAGGGTAAAAAGATTGGAGTTTTACTGAATCTGTCCACAATTACTAGGCAAGCATTATAGCTCCTGTCACCTCCTGGTGGTAAGCCAGTTACCCAATCCATATGGATAATTTCCCAAGGTCTGTTTGGTTCTTGGATTTTCATCATATTTCCAAGTCTTTTGCCAGTGGATTTATTTGCCTTTTGGCATCTGTCACAGGTTTTGCAATACTCTGCAACATCTTTTTGCCACATTGGCCACCATATGCAGGTCTTCACTTTCTCTCTTGTTCTGTCTTCAGAAAGATGTCCTGAAAAGGGACTATCATGGCATTCTTTCAGTACAAGATTGATTAATGACCTGTCTACAACTGTCATGACACATGTGTGCTTGGTTCTGTGGTAAATTATACCATCCAGTAGGTGAAATCTTCCTTCATTATAAGATTTTCTCCATACTTCATCCAAGGCATGTATTAGAGAGTTGTCTTTACAGTCTTTGTTAAGTAATTGGCATAAGATGCTACAATTCTTATCTTGAGTGTAACTCTTTCTGACTTCTTCAAAGAAGGTGGTGTTCAAGTCTGTAACACTTATTCCTTCTATTGGAATTTGTGGTGAAGCTTCTTCTGGAACATAAGCAGGATTATCAATGTTATTTGGTAATGGCCATATGCTTAGTCCATCTGCATTCTTATGAATATTCCCATCCTTATGAACAATAGTCATATTGCCTCTGTATTCTTGTATGGCTATTTGCCATCTGAGCATGTGTCTGTTAGGTGTTTTCATGTTTAAAAGTGATTTCACAGCTGTACAATTTGTTATTACTTCAAAAACACATCCCTCTAAGAAATAGTTCAATTTCTCCAAGGCCCAGACAAGGCATAGACATTCCATTTGACTTGCTCCATATCTGGCTTCAGTTGGTTTGATTTGTCTGGATATGAAACATATTGGTCCTTCTACAGGTTTGTCATTTATGATCTGAACTTGGTGAAGTGCAGCACCTAGTCCATCCCCTGATGCATCAATATACAGTTTGAAAGGTAATTTAAAGTCTGGCATCAGTAAGAGTGGAGCAGTGGTCAATGCTTCTCTTAGAGATTCAAAAGCTTTGACTCTGTCAACAGTCATCTCAAATACTGTGTCTTTGTCACACAACTTATAAAGTGGTCTTGCTATGGATGCAAAGTCTTTAATGTGTTGCCTGTAATATCCTGCAAAACCCAAGAATGACTGAATTTCCTTCTTATTCTGAGGCATGGGTTTTAACAATACTGCTGCAAATTTGTTTTTATCAATTCCAAGGGACAAACCAGATACAACATGTCCTAGTGCCTTAAGTTCTTTAAATCCAAAATGACATTTCTTCAAGGAGATTTTCATGTTTACTGATTGGATTTTTGTCAAAACTCTTGATAGTCTGTACATGTGCTCCTCCCAAGTCTTTGAACAGATAATAATGTCATCAATGTAAATGATTAACCATCCCTCTGAGAGTTCTTCAGGGAAGATTTCATTCATCATTCTTTGGAAGTGTGAAGGTGCATTTTTGATACCAAAGGGCATCCTTAAGTATTCATACACTCCACAATGAACAATAATTCTCAAGTATTTTCTTGCTCTTGGTGTTACCACATTTTGATGGAATCCTTTAAGGGCATCCATAGTGGTTATATACACTGCTTGAGATATTTGAGTAAGGGCAATTTGGATTTTTGGTATTGGGTATCTGTCTGGAACAGTGTAGGTGTTCAGAGCTCTAAAGTCCCCAACCATTCTGGATTTTCCATTATGCCATGCCACTATAACTGGTGTAGTTATTTCTACTTCCTCATTGTGGCCTACTTTTCTTATTACACCAAGGTCTAGAAGTTCTTTGATATGAATTTCTAGAGCTTCTCTTGATTTTGGACTTGCTGGATAAGCAGGTCTTCTTAAGAGTGGTGGATAAGGTCTCTCAATGTTAAGAATGATGTCAACTTCATGACCAATAATTGCTCCCAGAGGTTCTTTGTCGGTAGCAAATGCTCCTCTGTGGTCATACAAAAGGGAAGAAAGTTCATTTTCTTGTTTATCAGTCAGATGAAGGCTTATTTCAGCCTCATTTAACTGTTCAGACTTGAATTTCTCTAACTCTAAGTTGACTGGTGATACTTTGTTTACTGTAATTTGTCTTTTAAATGGTAAAAAGGCAAATTTCTGGCGCTTATTGTCCCCAATTGTAAAGTATCTGTCTTTGTTATTATGTAAATCTATCCCATACATGATTAAATAGTCATTCCCCAATATAAAATGGGTACTAGAGCAATTTTCCATAACAACAAATTCAACTGTGATCCTTAAATTCCCATTTATGTGTGGGAATATGACATTGGTCTCAAAGATTCCTAATGCTTTCATTGGGTTACTTGCACTGTTGAATTTTATACCATCAATTGGTAACAATTGGTCTTCAAAATTTGGTACACAAGTCTTAAGAAAAGATTTTCCAACACAAGAGCAGAAGGCTCCTGCGTCAAGCAAAAGTTTAGTGGGCTTGTTGTCAATCACCACTTCTGTTATACAGGAGTTACCAGCTGTATAACCTTTTCCTCTGTTTGGTTTTGTCTTCATAAGTTGTGCATCTTGAACTTTTGATAAATCAACTTGACCATTGCTCAATTGTGGTAAGTGGGAATAAGATTCCATGATGTCAAAAGTGGCATTGATATTTTCTATATCTTTTGAAGATTCAGAAAATATGGATGACTTATCATCTGAATTGTCTTCAATTATGTCTTCTTTTTCAACATCTGGTCCCTTTTCAATGTCAATTTCATTGATTTTCCCCCTTTTTGGACATGTATTGGCTAAATGGGTGGTGCTTTGGCAAATATGGCATTTTCTGACTGTATCTGCAGATTTATATTTAATATTACTAGAATTTTCTTTGGGGATTTTGTCCACAGAATCTTTCCAAGGTGTATTAAACCTTGTTTTAAGATTCACCCTACTAGAACCAATTTTGGTTCTGGTGGTTACTTCTTCTAGTATATTTATAATATCTTCTGCTGAAGATTGTTCAGTAGTCCTGCTTTTGACAGCATGCTCTAAGTCACCTCCACATTGTCTCAGAATTTTTCTATGGATCATAAATTCTGACATGTCAGGATATAATGCTGTTAATCTGTCTTTTTGTTGGCAAAACCATGGTAAAGCTTTGTCTTTATCAGCATTAAATTTGGCAGATTCAAAGGCTGTTTCAACTTTAAACCTCCAAGCATCATTTGCCCATTTGTTGATGATTTGGGTTTTCCACCAAGTCCAACTCTGGTGTCCATGTGCTTGTCTTATCTTGATGTACCATCTGTGAGCTGATCTGGTAAACAAGGTGTTAAACCTGGCTGTTACCAATCTGTCTGGTAATTCAAAATCTTCCTTGATCATTTCAATACCTCTAATGAATTCCATATGGTCATACTCTCCTTCACCACTGAAGTGAGGCCATTCTTTAAGTTTTGGAACTTCTTTCAAGAGTGCTTGGCCCATTGATGGTTCCAAGTTATGAAAAGAAGTGGATAATTCATTTTTTAATTGTGAATTATCAGGATCCAATACTTGTGGATCTGGAATTCTTGTGCCCTCATTTTGATTTAGAGGTGTAGACATTCTTGGTAAGGTGTTCAGTATTTGTTCAATGTCATTCATTTTACTGTTGCTACACCTTTAGGAATTTCTGTATTCATGTTGGAAGCTTTGTATTAAATTTATTATTTCAATTTTATACATGTCTTCCTTATGTGTCAGTTCTTGCCATAACTCTGTCTGTCTTGTATTATCAGAAGTGACTTGGGTCAATTTCATTGATAATTTTGATACTTCTTCTTGTGAAGCATCAAAACACTTTTTCAAGGCAATGGTATATGTCTTTACTTCAGTAAATGAATTTGAAATGTCATCAAGGACTTTCTTGTTATCTGTTTTGATAATATTTATGGCTTGTTTAATTCTTGTTTCAATCATGTCATCAATATTGAATTTAGAATATTTATCTGTTAATTCTTTAATAATGGCAGATTGTTCATTTATTTTAATGTTAGAAGAATTGTCATTATTAGAATTTTTAATTGTTCTTAAAACTTTTTCAAAACACATAAGTGTTTCATTAATTTGGCACAGACTCAGGTTGTTTGTTTTAATGTTGTTACAAATGGTTTCATTTTTATCAGAAAGATGTTTTTTCACGTCATTTATAGCATTATACAACTCTGGGATGGAATCAAATATGTCAGAAATCATTTCTGGAACCTTAATCTGGCTTCCTCCTTCTTCTGTAATTCCATCATGGTTCTGGCCATCTGAAATACATTTTCCATGGCATCCTGCTGAATCTTTGGGATTCTGTAGCCCTGGCTGTAAGGTTTTGGGGCTGGTGCCTTCCCTTTTCCCTTGTTTGGAGCTTGTGGCTGCTTTTTCACGTTGGAATTGCTGCTGCTGGCCACTGGGGCTGTTTTTGGCACTGGTTTGGGTGGTGGAGGGTTGTTTTTCCTCCATTCTAGTGTCAAAAGCATCATGTTTTTCTTCTCCATCAATGGATGCCATCCATTGAGCAATTTGCAAGTGTTGGGATGGCCCAAGAATTTTCTTACTGTCAGGTAAGAATTCATGCAATTCTTCCACAGGTCTGCAAGGATCTGGTACTCTTTGAATTGAAGTGCATTGTTGTATGCACTGTGGCTGGCTTTGTATATGTCCACAGAGGCTTGTTGTGGCGGTGTCAGCTCTTTTTGAAGGTAAAATGGTATTATCAGCTTCAGAATGACCCATTTTAGTTGTTTGGAAGTCATCAACTGACCATTTTCCTTCTGTACCTGGTTGGCTTCTGCCATAATCACGTCTATTACCTTTTTGGGAGCTGCTTGAGGGGTTGTAGCTGGCTCCTGACCTGGTTGAAGGCATAATTATGGTTAAAAAAGGTTTAAAATAGTATTTTTACGTCAAAAACTTACTATTGGCCAAATTTTTAGCTTTCTGAAGGGTATTACTTATGTCCAAGTTAATTAATTCAGAAGATATTGGTTCAGGCTGGTTATTTTGAGTCACAATAACAGTGCTATTATGATCAGAATTAACAGTACTGGCAGGGATAATGCTGGTTACTGTTGAGGCTGTTTCAATGTTTTCTTGTCTTACCACGTTGTCAGACACTAAAATTAATGAAAAAGCCAATTAATTAAGTAAAAAAAAGGATATTTCAAAAAAAAGAAATAAAAATTTAAGCCTCACTTATAATATGAAAAAAATTATTTTTTATGGGTTTTTTGAATTATAAGTATTTTTTATGTGTTTTTAAATTTTTCAATATAAGAAAAAAGATTTAAAAAGAGTAAAAAAAATATGTCACAGGTAAAATATCACGGCTGGGCCCCCAAATGTAAGGTGTGGATATGAAACTTTGATTAAAAATCAAGTACTTTTCCTGTCCTCAAAATTTGTATAAGGTAAAATTCAGTTAAAAATAGTATGAAATATTATTTTTAAGAGAAAACACGCCAATTTTATTGTTTATAACTTTATTAGTATAAAAATTTATTGTTTTACCAACAATAAAGATTTATCCAAAAAATACTCTACAAGAGATATTTTAAGGCTACAAAAGAAATTTCTTCAAGAGAAATTTCAATTGGAATTAATTGAGCAAAGAACTGCAAGCAATTAATTAAAGAACAAGGTCTTTAAAAAGAATATTAAAGAGAAAACACGCCCAAAAGTGACCAGAGTGAATTTGGAAACAAAGTGACAAAGTTTACAGTGATGAAAGATGCTTTAATTCACTTTTGGGGTGGTTCAGGGGTAAAAATGATTATAAGAGTTACAAACAATGATTATAATGATTTTTTCACGTGGTTAAAAGGATTAAAATGATTTAAAAGTGGTGGTTGGAATCTTTGATTGATTGGTTTAACAGTTTTAAACTAATTAATAAAAGGAAAAGATTCTAACATGAAGAGAAAAGTGGGGCAAAGAAGACATTCTTTTATAGCCATCAATTCTCTTACTCCAAAAGTAAAATTTACTCTTGTCAGTCGTGAAAAACAGTCTGACAACAGAAAAGCCAACTATGGCATCATTGAACCCTGGTTTAGGCCAAAAAAGGGCTGGTTTAAGCCATTTTTAGCCAATTTTAGCCATTTTAGACCCTTAAATCAGCCATTACTATAGCAATACCTGGTCTAGAGCCTTCAAAACACGTCAGGATGTGTGTAAGAGACATAGAAACCAGTTAAAACTGTTTCTACTATGATTGTTTTATCTTAAGGGTAGTTTTACCCTCTTGGCAACAGCTAAAACTATCCCAGTTGGTATCAAAACCTCATCATCAATTGAGTCCACAGACCCTGTAACTCAATTCCAGGCCAAAAGTGATGAACTTTTGCGTGAATTTTGACATCCCACGGCTGTCAGAAAGGATTTTGGGGGTCTAGCTCCCCCTTAGAGCTGGAGTTCCTTTTCCCCCCCCAAATTTAATCTTTCCAATTTATTTTTCCTTTAATTCCTCATCATGTATTATACTTATACTTTACATATGTAATTCAATTCAATTGTACAGTACAATACAGTAATAATTGACACCTCATATGTAAATCAAAGTTCACTTATGTAATACACGCGCACATTTTGACATTTCAATTGAATTCAATTGAAAATACTTCAATTCCTCATAACTTCTAAACTAAACACAACACCTCAATTTTAACACAAAAATTGATGGTTAACACCACATGTGGTGTGAATTAAATTAAGGTTTTGAGGATTTTCAACTTTTGTATTGAAAATACTAAAAACTTAATTTAAGCTTATTTAGAGTTGAGTTACAAGAATTTCACTCAGAGGTGACCCCACCTGATTTTTTATGAGGAATCCAATGGTGAAATAAATTTTATATGTTTATTTATTGGATAAAAAGTTATAATAAATTTTATTTAACTTTTTTCCAAATTTATTTATTTTTTCACAATTTTGTTAAAATTTCATTTTTACTTAATTTTTTCAAGTATAAATGTAATTTTATATTTACAAAATTTAATGTATTTTTTATTTTTAAATTATAATTAATTTTTTATTTTTAATATAATTTTATATTTATATTTTGATTTTTTATTTTAATAATATAAATAAATTTATTTTATTTATATTAATATGTTATTTTTTATATTTGTGGTCTTTTGGGTATATGAAATTACCTCTAAGGCTCACAAAATGTCTAATATGATTGGATTGATAATGAATGATGGACAAAAACAGTGATGAAAAGACTCTTTTTATGTCTTCAGAGCAGCTCTTATGATTCATAATGAATGTAGAGGGCGTGCTCAGGTCAAAACTGAAAAACCATGCTTAAAAATAAAGTTCTTAACTTAAGGCAACTTATTTTTAATTCCAATTTAAAGTTACCAGTGTTATTCTTAACTCCATGTAACTTTAATCCTCATTTAAACTAATTATTTTAAGTTTTGAATATAAATAAACTTATTTATATTAAATTTCATCACATGAAAAACTTAAAAATAGAGTTTCAAGTAGAAATCTCTTAAGCTCAATTTTTAATTAATTTTTAAAGAAATCATAAATTTCTTTGAGTTTAATTAAAAGAGTAAATTTCCAGGCTAATTACCCAGGAAATTTATTTATAAAAGATACTTAAAATTCAATTTATATACTGATAATATTAAATTCTAAGTTGTGTGAAATTTTCAAGCAAATCCATTAAGAATTGGAGTTTTAATGAATTTTTGAAGTTATTGCTATTTTTCCACATAAAATAGCAAAACACACCAAACCTTAAGTTCTGATAAGGTTTTAATGCTTGAAACTTTAAAGTTTTAAGCTTATTTAAGGTTTTTAAGCTTAATTAAGCTCTGACAGTTCTTAAAACCTTGATTTCAAGCCTGCATATTGGGATTTACCCTTTGGCAGCTTGAAATTCCTGTCCAAATTGGGATAAAACCAGTTTAAACCTTAAGGTTGGACCAAAGTCTAATCTTTAAGTTTAAGTAAGGTTGAAAATCCTGCAATACAGGTGGAAAACCTTAATTTAATCCTTGCAGATCCAAAAAGTTGGGTACCCCAGCTCTATTTGGTCTTTTTCCTTTGTCCCACCTTTCTGTGTGGATTTTGCCCTTTTATTTATTTAAAGCCATACTATGGCCTTAAACCCTTTTAAATTGAGCTCAGGCAGGATTTACATTCTGTATGGCAAATACTTAGCCAATTCAGTAAATATACACCACACCTCAATTTTAACTAAAATTTTGGTAAGTTTGCATAAACCTTATGCAACTTTAAATTTAAGCTTAATTAAGCTTAAATTTAACAATTTTAAAAAAATGTTAAAAAAGTTACATTGGTACTGTGAGATTCTTAAATCTTCCAATAACATAAAAAATAAGTGGTTTTGGGTATAACACCCTATGGGTGTACCCTAGGTTATTTTTGGTGTAGAATCCAAAAATGACATAATATTTATAACTTTGTTTATCCAAAAAAAAGTTATACTTATTTTCTATTATTTTTTATTTCAAATTCAACTAAAAAGTCTGTTTAAGACAAAATTAACTGTTTATAAAATCATTTGTGGCCTTATGGGTATGTCATACATACCTCACAGGCTCACAATTTTTGAGGTGGAAATAGCAAAGGGGGACAAAAGACATGAAAGAGAGCCAGGGTACCCAACTTCTGAGTGCTCTGAGTCATGGTCTTATCTAAACATTGAATTCATAGATGATGATGGCCCAATTATTCTATTAAAACCTTTTGGAGACCTGGTTCTCAAGTTAAAATCTCATTAAATCATGAGAAAGTAGCAAATAAGCTACTATTTGACATGACAAGGAGGTAATGAGAAACTCTAAATCCTTTAACCATTTCTATTATTAATGAATTTCAATGGATAAACACAAAAAGAGTAACTTAGAACCTTTTTGGACTAGTATACATGAAGTTAACTCATAGCAAATAGCCTTAACTATAGTTGTGAGCCTATGAGGTATGTATAACATACCTGTAAGGTGTGGATATGAAACTTTGATTAAAAATCAAGTACTTTTCCTGTCCTCAAAATTTGTATAAGGTAAAAATCAATTAAAAATAGTAAGAAATATTGTTTTTAAGAGAAAACACGCCAATTTTATTGTTTATAGCTTTATTAGTATACAACAATAATATTATAAAGATTTATTGTTTTACCAACAATAAACATTTATCCAAAAATACTCTACAAGAGATATTTAAGGCTACAAAAGAAATTTCTTCAAGAGCAATTTCAATTGGAATTAATTGAGCAAAGAACTGCAAGCAATTAATTAAAGAACAAAGTCTTTAAAAAGAATATTAAAGAGAAAACACGCCCAAAAGTGACCAGAGTGAATTTGGAAACAAAGTGACAAAGTTTACAGTGATGAAAGATGCTTTAATTCACTTTTGGGGTGGTTCAGGGGTAAAAATGATTATTAAAGTTACAAAAAATTATTATAATGATTTTTTCACGTGGTTAAAAGGTTTAAAATGATTTAAGAAAGGTGGTTGGAATCTTTTATTGATTGGTTTAACAATGTTTAAACTAATTATAAAAGGAAAAGATTCTAACATGAAGAGAAAAGTGGGGCAAAGAAGACATTCTTTTATAGCCATCAATTTTCTTACTTCAAAGTAAAATTTACTCTTCTCAGTCGTGGAGTGCTGGTTTAAGCCATTTTTAGCCATTTTTAGCCATTTTAGACCCATAAATCAGCCATTGCTATAGCAATACCTGGTCTAGAGCCTTCAAAACACGTCAGGATGTGTGTAAGAGACATAGAAACCAGTTAAAACTGTTTCTACTATGATTGTTTTATCTTAAGGGTAGTTTTACCCTCTTGGCAACAGCTAAAACTACCCCAGTTGGTATCAAAACCTCATCATCAATTGAGTCCACAGACCCTGTAACTCAATTCCAGGCCAAAAGTGATGAACTTTTGTGTGAATTTTGATACCACACGCCTGTCAGAAAGAATTTTGGGGGTCTAGCTCCCCCTTAGAGCTGGAGTTCCTTTTCCCCCCCAAATTTAATCTTTCCAATTTATTTTTCCTTTAATTCCTCATCATGTATTCTACTTGTAATTTACATATGTAATTCAATTGAATTGTACAGTAAAATACAGTAATAATTGATATGTCATATGTAAATCAAAGTTCACTTATGTAATACACGCGCACATTTTGACATTTCAATTGAATTCAATTGAAAATACTTCAATTCCTCATGGCTTCTAAACTAAACACAACACCTCAATTTTAACACAAAATTTGATGGTTAACACCACATGTGGTGTGAATTAAATTAAAATTTTGGGGATTTTCAATTTTTGTATTGAAAATACTAAAAACTTAATTTAAGCTTACTTAGAGTTGAGTTACAAAAATTTCACTCAGAGGTGACCCCACCTGATTTTTTATGAGGAATCCAATGGTGAAATAATTTTTATATGTTTATTTATTGGATGAAAATTTATCATAATTTTTATTTAACTTTTTTCCAAATTTATTTTATTTTTTATAATTTTGTTAAAAATTCATTTTTACTTAATTTTTCAAGTATAAATGTAATTTTATCATTTCAAAATTTAATGTAATTTTGTTTTTAAATGTTAATTAAATTTTTAATTTTGAATATAACTTTATATTTATATTTTTCTTTTTATTATAATAATATAAATAAATTTATTTTATTTATATTTATATGTTAATTCTGTATTTGTGGTCTTTTGGGTATATGAAATTACCTCTAAGGCTCACATTCCCTCCTCCTAAAAAAGAATATTACTTTTTAATATTGGTATTTCTAGTGTGTCTGAATCTCCTGAGGAGTTTGGTAGCTTCTGGTATATCTTTTTCTTCTAACCATTCATCTTCACAAGCTGGGTCACTGTAAGGTTTGTGTATGAAACTCTTGATAATAGTAGCAAAATCAAGAGTACTATGACTGTCCTCAATAGAAATATATAATATAATAAAATATTATAACCACAAATTGAAATATAATTATTAAAAATAATTATGAAAAAATGAATTTGATTATTATTACAAAAATATAATAATAAAAAATAATAATAATAATAATAATAAATTATAATTATTCTATTATTGTTATACTCACTGACAGTTATAACAATAAGACTTGTAAAGCTCTTAATGAGACAATTACAGGTGGAAATATGAATATTAACCACTTATAAACAATATAAATATTATTTATAAAAGAACTATAAAACACACTGTGCAGAAATAATTCTTATAGAATAAAATTCTATATAAAAAAACTAATACTAGATAAAAAAAATATAGAACTTTAGAGAAAACTTACTTATAATATTTATTTAATACAACAATTTAAAAAAAAACAGTTATTATATTAAATAATTATTATAAGTTAAAAACATGCCTAAAATCAATAACTTTAAGGATAAAACAACTTTTTATGATAAAATTTAAGATTAAAGAGTTTTTAAGAGGAATTTGTGGATTTTAAAAGATATTTAAGATGATAATTTTATAATATAAAATATATTATTGATGATTACAACAATAATCTGAATTCTATGACTTCAATTCTTTAATTGACAATTAATAAAGAATAAAATAACTTAAGAATTACTTTAATAATAAGACTTTATCAATAACAAAACTTTACCTGTTTAAATTTCTAATATGATTGGATTGATGATGAATGATGGACAAGAACAGTGATGAAAAGACTCTTTTTATGTCTTAAAAGCAGCTCTCATGATTAATAATGAATATAGAGGGCGTTCTCAGGTCAAAACTGCAAGACAATACCTAAAAACAAAGTTCTTAACTTAAGGCAACTTGTTTTTAATTCCAATTTAAAGTTACCAGTGTTATTCTTAACTCCATGTAACTTTAATCCTCATTTAAACTAATTATTTTAAGTTTTTAATATAAATGAACTTATTTATATTAAAGTTTATCACATGAACAACTTAAAAATAGAGTTTCAAGCAGAAATCTCTTAAACTCAATTTTTAATTAATTTTTAAAGAAATCATAATTTTCTTTGAGCTTAATTAAAAGAGTATATTTCCAGGCTAATTACCCAGGAAATTTATTTATAAAAGATACTTAAAATTTAATTTATGTATAGATAATATTAAATTCTAAGCTGTGTGAAATTTTCAAGCAAATCCACTAAGATTTGGATTTTTAATCAATTTTTGAATTTATTGCTATTTTTCCACGTAAAATAGCAATACACACCAAACCTTAGCTTTTGATAAGGTTTTGATGCTTGTAAATTTAAAGTTCTAAGCTTATTTAAGGTTTTTAAGCTTTATTAAGCTTTGAAAGTTCTTAAAACCTTGATTTCAAGCCTGCATATTGGGATCTACCCTTTGGCAGCTTGAAATTCCTCTCCAAATTGGGATAAAACCAGTTTAAACCTTAAGGTTGGATCAAAGTCTAATCTTAAAGTTTAAATAAGGTTGAAAATCCTCCAATACAGGTGGACAATGTTAATTGAATCATTGCAGATCCAAAAAGCTAGGTACTCCAGCTCTATTTGGTCTTTTTCCTTTGTCCCACCTTTTTGCATGGATTTTGCCCTTTTATTTATTTAAAGCCATACCATGGATTTAAACCCTTTTAAATTGAGCTCACGCAGGATTTACATTCTGTATGGCAAATCCTTAGCCAATTCAGTAAATATACACCACACCTCAATTTTAACTAAAATTTTGGTAAGTTTGCATTAACCTTATGCAACTTTAAATTTAAGCTTATTTAAGCTTAAATTTAACAATTTTAAAAAAATGTTAAAAAAGTTACATTAGTACTGTGAGATTCTTAAATCTTCTAATAACACAAGAAATAAGTGTGTTTGGGTATAACACCTTATGGATGTACCCTAGGTCATTTTTGGTGTAGAATCCAAAAACAACATAATATTTATAACTTTGTTTATCCAAAAAAAAGTTATACTTATTTTTTGTTATTTTTTATTTTAATTTCAACTAAAAAGTCTGTTTAAGACAAAATTAACTGTTTATAAAATCATTTGTGGCCTTATGGGTATGTTATATATACCTCACAGGCTCACATTCCCTACCACAAAAAAGAAATTGTACCACAATTTTCCTTTTGTAGTTTACCCCCAAGTTATTTGGGGGGTATAATCCACTGTCCAACCTCTCTACTTATACTTTCTAGTATGTAAAGCACACAATTCAAACTTTTTATTGAGCAATTGGTCTTCTCTCATGTCTGAATCTTCTGAGAAACTCTTTGGGAATCAGGTATTTTGCTTTCTACAATCCACTCATCTTCATGTTGTGGATTTTTATACCTGACTAAGTATTCTCTTTCATTTTTTCCCCTAAGTCTTCTTTCTTTCAAGAATTTCAGTACTTTTTTCTCCTCACTTAGATCTAGTGGGGGTACTTCTAAGGGTGTTTCATTTATCCAAGGAAATAATTCCTTGTCACTTGAAGTGTAATGCTTTACTAGACTGACAGGGAATCCTGGATGTTTATTTTCCAGTTCTCCTGACAGTTCTACTTGAACTGCGTTTGTCCCATGAAGGGCTTTAATAATAAATTGTCCTGCAAAGGAATCTTTCAATTTCTTTGGACCTTTAATATTATTAAAGTTCAAGGTTGAAACTAGTATTAAGTCCCCTACTTTGAATTCTGGGGTTTTATGACTTTTACCCCATTTCTGCTTAGCATATTCAAAGGAATCATTCATGCTTTGATTTGCATGATGTCTCACTTTATCAAGCAATAGATTAAAGCTTGAAGCAGTTGGATGAATGTCAACCAGATCTTTCTTCAAAGTATCAATTGGAAGTTTGGGGTTCCATCCTTTTTCCAACATTGCAGGGGTCTTGCCGGTTGAAGCATGGATGGAGGTCTTGTAGGCTAATTCCAATGCTGGTATAAGAGTACAACAATCATGGGTAAAGCCATCAGAATCTTTAAACTCCAGGCCGTAAGCACAAAATCTTCTGACCATGTCCTCAAGGGTTTGAATCATTCTTTCTGCTAACCCATCTGTTTGTGGATGGTATGCTGTTGAGAATGATAATTTTGTACCCAAAAGCTTATGTAAATTAGTCCATAAGGCTGATGTAAATTTTGGGTCTCTGTCACTAATGATGTTTTTAAAGAGACCAGTATGGGATATTACTCTATTCCAGATCAAAAGAGCTGTATCCACAGCTGTGTCATCTTTGTGACATGGTAAAAAGATTGGTGTTTTGCTATATCTGTCTAAAATAACAAGACATGCATTGTAACTTTTATCACCTCCAGGTGGTAATGCAGTTACCTAATCCATGTGAACCACTTCCCATGGGGTACTTGGTTCTTGGATATGGATCATCAGACCAAATCTTTTACCAGTAGCTCTATTGGCTTTCTGGCATCTATCACAACTATGACAGTACTTAATGACATCTTTTCTCCAAGATGGCCACCAGGCACATGTCTTAATTCTTTCCATTGTTCTGTCTTCAGACAGATGTCCAGAATAAATGTTATCATGGCATTCTAGTAGTATTGTGTTAATCAACATTTTACTACATAGGACCATGACACATGTGTGTTTAGATCTATGATATAGTATACCATCAAACAAATGGAATCTTCCATTATCATAAGATGTTTTCCAAATATCATCCAGAGAATTAGCCACTGCTGCATCTTTGAAATATTTGTCAAGTAGAGCAGTAAGTATATGGCAATTTTTATCTTGCTTATAGATTTCTCTAACTTCCTCAAAGAATTCTGTTCCCACATCTGTGATGTTAATTCCTTCAATTGGGATTTGAGGTTCTGCACCTGTAGGAACATAGGCAGGATTTTCAGGTGTATTGGGTAATGCCCATCTACTTAAGCCATCAGCATTCTTGTGAATATTTACAGCTTTATGTACTATGGTCATATTGCCTCTATACTCCTGTATAGCAATCTGCCATCTTAACATGTGTCTGTTTGGAGTTTTCATGTTAAGAAGTGACTTTACTGCGTTACAATCAGTAATTACTTCAAACACACTACCATCAAGATAGTAATGAAGTTTTTCCAGAGCCCAAACAAGGCAAAGGCACTCCATTTGGCTAGCTCCATATCTGGCCTCAGTAGTTTTAATTTGTCTTGAAATAAAACAAATTGGACCTTCATAAGGCTTGTCATTGACAATTTGAACTTGATGAAGAGAAGCTCCTAGACCTTCACCACATGCATCAATATACAGCTTGAAAGGAAGTTTCCAGTCTGGAATCAGTAATAATGGTGCATTGGTCAAGGCATACTTGATCTTATCATATGCTTGAATTCTCTCCTGAGTCATTTCAAAAACAGTTTGTTGATCACAAATTCTGTATAATGATCTGGAATGGATTGCAAAATCTTTAAGGTGTTGCCTGTAATAACTGGCAAACCCTAAGAAAGAAATCATTTCTTTTTTTGTTCCGGGGCATCTGTTTAAGTAAAGCTGCAGCCACTTTGTTCTTATAAACACCAAGGCTTAGTCCTGAGGCTACATGTCCTAGAGCTTTTAACTCATGAAACCCAAAATTACATTTTTTAAGAGAAATTTTTATGTTCACTTGTAGAATTTTCTTAAGTACTAATGAAAGTCTCTCTAAATGTAATTGCCAGGTTTCTGAACAAATGATAATGTCATCAATATAAATGATTAACCATTCCTCTGATAATTCATGTGGGAAGATAGTATTCATCATTCTTTGGTAATGAGAGGGTGCATTTTTAATACCAAAAGGCATCCTCAAATATTCATAAATACCACAATGAGCAATTATTCTCAATAATTTTCTAGCATGAGGTGTCAAAACATTCTGGTGAAAGCCTTTTAGAGCATCCATGGAAGTAATGAATCTTGCTTTGGATAATTGAGTCAAAGTCTCATGAATTCTAGGGATTGGATACCTGTCTGGGATAGTATAGGTATTCAGTGCTCTAAAATCACCAACCATCCTTGACTTATCATTATGCCAAGTAATGATTACTGGGGTTGTGACTTCTACCTCCTCATTGTGTCCAACCTTTCTAAGAACTCCCAGTTTCATTAGTTCATTAATATGATTTTCTAATGCTTCTCTAGCCCTAGGGCTAGCTGGGTAAGCTGGTCTTCTTAATAGTTGCAGATAAGGCCTTTCCACATTAAGCATAATGTCCAACTCATGGCCTTTTATAGCCCCAAGTGGTTCATTATCTGAAGCAAAGGCTTCCCTGTATTGAAATAAAATTTCAATAAGCTCTTCCTTCATTTCCAGTGTTAACTCAGGACTAATTTGTGCTTCAATTAATTTACTTGACACAAATTTTTCCTTATTAACATTTCTTACTTGTTTAATGACAGTAATTTCTCTTTTTTCTAGAGGAAAAGCAAATTTTTGTCTTTTATTTTCCCCTATAGTGAAATACCTGTCTTTATGATTATTGATATCAATACCATAAATATTGAGATAATCATTACCAAGTATAAAGTGTTGTGAAGTACAATTATTCATAACAACAATTTCAACTTTCAGTCTTATACTTCCTGCAGGATGAGGAAATATGATTGCTGCTTCAAATATACCCAAGGGGTGCATATTTTGGCTAGCACTGCTGAATGTTATACCTTCAATTGGCATTAATTTGTCTTGCCAATTGGTATGAATTTTGTCAAGATAATCTTTTCCAACACAAGTGCAAAAAGAACCTGAGTCAAGATGTATCTTGGCTTCTGTGTTATTTATCACAATATTAGTGATACAAGATGACCCAGCTGTATAACCTTTACCTCTGGCAGGTTTGGTTTTTTGCATTTTGGCATCTTGCACATGTATGAGAAACATACATTCATCACTATACTATGGTAAGTGAGTATGTACCTCAGTGACCTCAAAAGAGACATTAATGTTCTCTATACCAAGTTCTTCTGATACTTCTTCTTCTTCTTCTGAAGGATCAGAATCACTTTCATGTAAAGATACATCAGTTTCTTTTGTGTCTTCCACTTTCTCAGCATTTATCTCATTGACTCTGGTCATTTTTTGACAAGTGTTTGCCAAATGAGATGTGCTTCCACATTCACCAGGGAGAATCTCGCGTCAATCGTCAGCGATTGACTTCACGTCGCACCGCTGTCAGTATAAAATCTTGCTTCAGTTGCGTTAGTGTCACTTTATAGTCACTGGATTTAGTGGGTCACGTCACGTCAGCGTCAAGACAACGTCAATCGTCACATGTGTCACATGCGAATGTCACTCAAAGCCCAAACCCATTTCAACACTATTCACAATGTTTGGGTAATTTCACCTCATTGGCTTCCGCATCCCCACCTAATCCGCCCCGATGCTTTGCATGCTTACGAGCCCGCACCGCCCTCCAGATGAGACTCCAACACTGCCCCCCCATCTCCGTCCTCACCACTCCTTACGCTTTCACACCCCCGCCCATACCATCTTTATGCTCACGTGGTGCACTCCCGACATGCTCCTGACATCACTTATCCTTACGCTCGCTCAAGTGCCCTCCCAATATGCTCCCGACACTGCTTACGATCATTACGCTCGCGGAGTGCACTCCCGACATCACTTATCCATACGCTCGCTCAAGTGCCCTCCCGACATGCTCCTGAAACCACCTATCCTTACGCTCGCGGAGTGCCTCTCAACATGCTCCCGACACGACTTATCCTTACGCTTCCGTACTACATCCATAGTGTACGGTGGCTTGTTGGCGTACACGATGAAGGCAATCACCGAAATATGCTTAGTGGCCTTCTCTGCCAACAGGACCTAAGGGGAAATTGGTCAGTATATTCACAATGTTGTGGGTAGGGTTTAAATCATGAGACTCACAAATTCAAACCTAATAAGTGGACTATTTAAGACAAGAATTGTGTCTCCTGTTTCCCTGACAAAACCATTTTATTTCATATCATTTAAATGGAACACTTTGCTTAGTCCTTACCTCATGAGCGTTGAATAGTTCAAAAGTTGACTTTAGTAGGTTTCTCACTAGTCAACTTTATTCAATGTCTCACAGGGAAGTGATTTCATTTGCATGATATGAAATAATTTGCAAAACATTGCCTCCTTCAATTTCCCGACAAATCGCATTTTGCAAATGCCATTATTTTACTTGCACCTTTTTTCTTGAATTTGGATCTTTTATCCAAAAATTTTCAAACAAGTTATCAATCACCTCCTCACCATCTATTTGCTTAATAAACTACCTCCGCTATGGCCCAAACCCCGGGAAATTCAACTGAATTCAATGAACGACCAACTTCAGCCCCAGAGAGTGGAAGTGAAATCTCTGATATCGCCAGTAGTCGTGAATTAGGCATTGAAGTAGAGAGCCAGTCACATGAAGATAATCAAGATCCCCCAGTTCTTCCAGAATGTGAGTATGCATCCATCTTGAATATTTCTAATCTCCCAAAACCTGATATTGTGTCATAGCCTTTATTTCAGGTCAGCCTCCAAGCTCTCAGAAACCGAATTTTAAAAGTTATGAGAAGGAAAAGACTGTTGAACCTTGTGCACCGACAGAAGATGATGGGCAAGATGATGTAATTTTCAGTGGGGAGGTGGAAATTATATCCAAGGAACAATTTGTCTCCAACATTGCTCAAACAATCCCAAGGCTCAAAAAAATCCAAAATGATAGTAAAATTCCTGATTATGTGCGTCAAAAGATTGCTGAAGCCATGAGCCTTCTCAAAATGGATTTGAACCATAAGTCCATTACTAATTCAAAACAAAATTGATATCAATAGCTGCTTACAATATATGGGCAGGTGTGGAGGTGGGAGAATCTCTACCTGAAGGATGTCGAGTCGTCATTGGATTTCCAGGCAAAGGATTAGGAAAAAGACCAAATATACATGCGACCAAAAAAACAAACAAAAAACACCGTACCTTTGAAGCCGCAAACAATTCTCACAATCAAGGTCACGAAATTATCAATGTTGAAGGGGACCATATTGATAATCAACCTCCGCATACTGAACCCCCCCAATACTCAATGAAACAATCCATGATGAAGCTCCACATACTGAAAGTCCCCCGATACCCAATGAAACAATGCATGATGCAACCCCTCCCGCCTCTCCTCGGAATATTCAAGCCTTTCAAGAAAGGGAAACAATTAAACATGATACAATGGGACGAGATATGACTGATATGGTTCCTGACCCTGAGCCCGAAGTGTCATCCTCTGCTAATTTTCAAGGGATATTTTTATCCCACATGGAAGAGTTTGCAGGAATTTTGAATTATCATTCCAATATTACTCAACAATCATGGAAAAGGGGGCTTGATAATATCAATAGTATTTACAAAAATTGATGGGACAATTTACCAACAAAAGATGCTCATACATTCCTGCCTGTTGGTATTAAGGTGATCAGTAACCAAGAGCTTAAAATGTCGGCCTGGCTGGAGGACCTTGAGATGGCAGGTGAGTTTTATCTTTGTGCATGATACATGATTATTGGCTGTTGACTGGTGATATAAATTGCAATATACAGGGTCAGATTTTTTTAAGACAACCGAAACAGAAGCGTTTTTTGATCACAACATTTGGAATCTCAAATTGATGAAGGAATCAGCTAAACCTCCAGAGAATCTCCCAAAATCTGAACACTCCTTCTTCAAAATAATTCAGAGCCTTCTTTACCCCGCCAATCCAGTTAAACATTTTTGGGCAAATGTTATGTTTGAATCCATTAGTTTAGTCTCATACGATGTGGTTGCACCCAAACCATATGTTGCACCAACATCAAATTCGACCGATCCTCTTGGACTCGAACGGGGAGCAGTTGAATACCTGGCCTCCTGCTTGAGTAAATCAAAGCAACGTGCAACCCAACTCAGCATTGAAGGTGGCAGGGCTGACAATGAGATATCCACAAAGCCGCACAAGAACCTGGAGGATCTAATGGATACAGTTATCCATTTGATGATTGCATACAACATGGTACGTGCACATACAAAGGTCGAAGTTAATGGCATCAAAGGCAAACTCACGAACTCAAAGAAAAATGAGGCCATCAAAGATCTTTTGGCGTGTCACAAGAATCTCGGAATAAATCGAATTTGCTATGGTATATTAGCGGCATTCTGTGCGGCGGGGGTTCGTGGTTTGATTGTATGCTCAGATGACTGGAGAACAAGCTCAGTTAAAGGGGCTTTATCACTAATTGACATTTCCGAAAAACTTTCAGAGGGTAAAAATCTAGTGGATCCAGTGTGGCTACGTACTAATAAGTATATATGTAATTTACTGAATAAAAGCTTCTTCTCATCAGAGTCTTTTAACCCCACTGTACCTCTTGGATTTGAATTTGCACGATGCTTAGTATTAGACTTTGGTGATGCCTGGGTGGCAAAACGCGGTCTTGGTTCAAGTGATGAGGTCACCTTGACGGTACCCAGGTCAGCAAAGCTCACAACCAGGATTGACCCGTTTTAGATTAGCTTTGTACTAGATAGATTGTAATTTAATTTTGGAAAGTGATTTATGAATTTAATAATCATGACCTCCTATCCTACTACTCCCTGGATGCCACAGTCTGAGTACCAATAGTAATTGTACGGCGGCATGCCTCCGTACATCATTGCAAAGACTCCGACAAGACGCAAGCTGAGTCAGGCAGTTGTGCGCGCGAGTAGCACACGCGGGGGCATTGCGGGAAGTCGCGTTTATCACTTCCCCCCAGCCCATAATAGGCCAAATGTTCCTGTGTCTTTCAAGAGGACTAGGATAGCTAGGGATCCGCATTCCAAATGGTTGGATTGGAAAGTGATTGCATGGGAACATCAATATGTCAAATTGAATAATGCACTATCCACTGCAATTTTCAGGTTCAGGTATTTGAGATCGCGAATTTGCCAAGGTCAGGTGTGATTTTTCTCTTTAGCCGCAATCAAAAAAGCTTCATCAACCGCAATTCAATTTAGCTGATATTAATAAATCAGTAATCATTCGGTTTCATTTCATTTTCTGCTGAAAGCATGCCATTCACAAAAAAAGGAAAAGAGCGTAAAAGGGAACTCGCAAGAAAGCGTCGGGCTGAGGAAGGAAAGTGTGAGTTGCTCGCTTAATCTCAGTGTATATATGCTTCCACATTTATGTGGCACCCTCATTGGGCCCCACGGAAGAACATTGGCTTTAGTCGGTTCAGATTGTGCCAATGTCATGTGGGCTCCAACAGGGAAGCTCAAGGATGTGTGCCGAAGAAAGCTCCTTGGCAGTATCTGATATCTTGTGTGCTTCAACACATAGTGATCCCTCAACCACTCGGGAATAGTAGCAGATCCCAAAAGACAAATGAGCGCAAAACGAGCCGAATGAATAGGTTGTTTTCCTCCTCTTGCCCAACAGCACAAATATCAATGCCAGTATCAGCAAATATGACCCCAAGTGAAATTCGGAGGGTTGTGGATGTCAATCAGATCAAACGCATTCACTTTGGCCGTGTGGCAATTTTCTCTTCAACCGGATTACTCACTGCCCTTGTCGAATTCCGACCATTCACAACAATGAGTGAAGTCGAGGTCAATCAATGGGATGAATTATCACAATTCTTATTTCGCGAAAAGATATTCACCGACCCGATTGCAACCAATGGAGCATTACTGGAGGGATTTATGTTCGCAATTGGGTGGCGCAAATGCAGCACCAAGAATGAACAATTTGGTCTGTATGGAAGTGTTGGGAAAATTGAAAACGCAAAAGATGAATGGCAGAACCGAGGTCCCAATCTTAGCTCGGTGGGTTGCATTCTAGGTCAATCCTTACGATATGTTGGGGATAATTTATTTGAGAAGATTCAAAATTTCTACAATTCATTGGGGGTTCCGTCTTTTGATCAAGTCAACTATGAAGGCAATATTCTGGCAAATCAGGGTGCATTCGAGTTCGCTTCCGCACTCACTTTCACCATGAATGGATTCAAAAACGCACCTCATGTTGATAAGGATGCATCGCTGTATGCTTCGGGATGGTGGTTTCAAGCTGATAAGCGGACCGGCCAAATTCAAAGAGATGCATCAAAGCGGTGTACAGGGGGAAAATTGATTTTCCCAAATGAGCATTTTTGGATTGATCTATCCGCATGTCATGGGCTCATTCAGGTAGTGTGGGCCAGTAGTACATTTGTTCATTATACTGATCCAGCACAGGACAACGAAAGCACGACACTAGTGGGTATGTCCGCACAATGCTCAAGCAGGTTACCAAAAACAATGCGGCAAAAAAACCATGGCTATTATGAGATTGGCGAGAGAGCGGGCTATCAACTCAGGGATGGTAATACAATCTCATGCCGATTCAAAGAATGAGGAGATTTGCATGTGGGTTGGGTAAGTAATGGTGGGGTAAGGCAGAGGACAATATACACCAGGATTGGATGGATTCGAGTGCGGGAGATGGGGTGTCTCACATGAAAAAGGGGTGAAGTGGATTATGTACGGTGGCATGCCATCGTACATCTGTCCTGGTTTGTTGCTATTGTCCAGGATGCCGATGCTTCACACGCAAATCCTTATGCTTGTGCAGGTTCCGCAAATGCTAAAAGTTCCTTATGCCTATGGGGGGTGCCGACGCTACACACGCCAATCCTTACGCCTGTGCAGGCACCCGAAAATTTACATGCCAATCCTTACGCTTGTGAAGGTTCTCAAAAATGCTAAAAATTCCTTACGCCTGTACAGGCTTTCGACGATTCACACGCCAATCCTTACGCTTGTGAGGGTTCCCCACAATGCTGAAAATTTCTTGGCCTGTGCAGGATCCCGAGAATTCACACGCCAATTCTTACGCCTGTGTAGGCTCCCAACAATTCACACGCCAATTCTTACGCCTGTGCAGGCTCCCAAGAATTCACACACCAATCCTTACGCCTGTGCAGGCTCCAGACAAGTCACACGCCAATCCTTATGCTTGTGAAGGTTCCAGACAATTTAAACAATTCAATACATGAGTAAGATTAATAGTGTGTGACCATAGGAAAGGCCATGTTTCACGAATCTGGACTGGATTGCTCACCTACGGGAACCTCCCGCTTTTTTACAGTTAAGAATGGATATGGCTCTAAACCAGGGAAGAAGAAAATATAGGAGAGGATAATGGCAACTATTGGCGCTTTTTGAGAAAAAGAGGTTCACGAAAACAAATACTCACTCAAACTCTTGGTGGGGCACTTACAAAAATAATTCTCACACAAACAGGGTTTTTCTCTAAGGAGGAAATAAGTAATTTTTACGTGAACAAAGAATGTAATGGAATTTGAACATAATAATAACTGATTACAAATGATAATTTATTTAAAAGAAAGTATTACAAATGATAAAAAGTCAAAATAATGGGATTATTTTTTTTAAATTTTTATTTTTTGAGGAATTTGGAGACTATCCCGGTTATGTCCTCCTTTGGATAAGCCTCCAGTGCCTGGGCAAGGAGGGAGTTTAGTTCCTCCCAGAATTCCCGGTGCATCTCATTTCGATGAGTTGCATCCACAAAAGGAATCATGTGGAGCAAGCGGCGATGCTCCAACAAGATTCGGTTGATCGATTCGTGGACGATGGCTCAAGGAATCATTAGGGTCGGTCGCAGGTCGGTGAATTCCTGGCGAGCGTCATCGTGGGAATGAGAGGAGCTTGGCACCAGGGGGGAGGAGGTTGTTGGGTTCTCGGGGGAAATGGGAGGGAGATCCTGGGAAGGAACCGGGGTAGGAGAGGAGGGGAAGATGGTGGTGTCGGTGAAGAAGAAGGGGGAGGGGGAGGGGGATGGGGTGATCCGACAGGCGTATCGTCGATAATGATGATCAAGCGAGGAGTGGCGGGACTATCTGGAGACGGTCGAAGAAAAAATGAGGAAAAGTGGATATGGATTGAAGAGAAAGAAGGGGTGACTTACCATAAGGTTCCTCCGTGGATTGGGTAGGAGCCACCTCAGGTTCTGGCTCACGAGTCGTATTGTCCTCAGGTGGTTGGGACAATGGACTCGGGCCAGGAATAGGTGGCTCTTCCGTTCGGGAGGGTTCTAGAAAAGGTGTAAGAGTCAGTTCACTCGACTCTAAAGTGAAAGTGAAAATGAAATGAAACTTTGGCTGCTTACCGTGGAATAATTCCTCAGACCATCAGGTGCCACTCGGGCCTGGAGTGGGTTGCCGGGGGGTTTGCTCGCGAGGCAAACTAGGAACGAGAGAGTCATGTCGGGGGGTTTTGTTCTATGAGTAATGGAAAAAAGTCAGTATTATTGCGTGAAGAGAAATAAAACTTACTTTGGCGTTTGAATCCCATCGGTGACGATCAGCCCAAGCTCGAATGTCCTCTTGCCATCGCCATCCTTCATCGGCCGGATAATCACTTCGCTCCGGTCGAGGAGTGAAGTGACCATCGGATGGTGGCCTAGGAGGGGGAGTGGACAAATCGATAAGGGAGGGGACAGGGCTGATCGTCCGGAATCGTTCCCGTTGGCCTGTTTGGTGGCCCGGCGTCCATTCACGCTCGGAAATGGTTTCATCATCGTCGACCACAAAGGAGTCCTTGTGAGGGCGTCTTGGGCGGGAACTCCTCTGGCCTCGTGGTCGGAAGGGGCGGACAACGAACGAACATTTCTTGTGTGCTTGTCGGCAAGCATCACAAGAGTCGTTTGTCGTCGAGGAACAAATGCAGGGGATACCCTGCTTGGTGCATAAAGTGCACGACATCTAAAAACAAAACAATTGAGGTTAGTAACTGCATACAAAGTAAAAAATCAAGAGAAAAAATGAAGACATACGATGAATTATGAATTTAAAACCGAAACAAAATAAGAACGCTCTAGTCGGAAGTTTTTAAAAGTCTGGAAAAGAGTCGTGAAGAAAAATAAGTGTTAATATCGGTATGTAATGTCGACAAAAGTTTAAAAAAGAGGTAACGCACGAGGTGGATAGAAGTGAGGTTCTGAACGGATCAGAAGAATAAACAAACAGGCAAAAGGAAGGGAAGTGGGTTTAGTGGAGTGCGAAAGACAAAAATAGAAAGGCAGGAAGACAAAGGGGAATACGCACAAGAAGGACAAACGCGGGTGAGGTTGAACGAAGTGGAGCAGGTGAGAAAGAAAGTGAAGTGCGTGTCGTGTGAAGATGGTCTTTTATACCATGGTGAAGCTGAGACGATCTCAGCAGTTGCAGCACCCGCAAAAATCTCAGCTTCAAGGCGTGTGGGCAAAATTGAAGCTGAGTCTCAGCGAATGCTGCAACTGAGAAGTGAAATGCTCGCGTGAGGCAGAAGAACAATGGGGGTCTGGCTGAGTATTGCAATTTATTGAATTGTCAAGCTGAGTCAAATCCCCTTTGTTTCCTTAAATTGCCACCCGATCACCCAGGAGGGTGGTCGTGAGGCCCTTATTGAATGTGCATTGTGGGTGCAATGCACAAGTGACCGCGGCAAGATCACCGGCCTTATGGCCTGGTGATAGTCTTTGAACAAAGGGGGGGGCTGTAAGACAAGTGAATACAGCGTGAGCTTGCCTCGACCCATTGCTCAGGTTTGCTTTCGGGTCATAATTGAAATGCTCAGTGGCTGAACATTTTAATTGCACAGTAATTGAACAATTGATATAACAATATCAAATGCACCGCTGAGTATTGCAATTTATTAAATTGTCAAGCTGAGTCAAATCCCCTTTCTTTCCTTAAATAGCCACCCGATCACCCGGGAGGGTGGTCGTGAGGCCCTTGTTGAATGTGCATTGTGGGTGCAATGCACAAGTGACCCATGCAGAAATGCACCCGGTGCATTGGGTCACAAGTGACCGCCGCAAGATCACCGGCCATATGGCCTGGTGATAGTCTTTGAACAAAGGGGGGGGCTGTAAGGCAAGTGAATACAGCGTGAGCTTGCCTCGACCCATTGCTCAGGTTTGCTTTCGGGTCATAATTGAAATGCTCAGTGGCTGAACATTTTAATTGCACAGTAATTGAACAAGTGATATAACAATATGAAATGCACCATGCTGAGCCATTGCTCAGTCGTTTTTGTATGCCCACAATCTGAGCATTTGGCACAGCATCGGGTGACATTTCAGCCAGGTGCAGCATTTCACACGCTTTGGTGAAGTGCTCCAAACTGAGCCTTCCAATGAACTATTGCAAAAAAAGTTCATTCCATGGCTTTACTGAGCAATTTCACACGGTGCTTTTGACCATGACATGCTCAGCTTGCGTGTGCAAATCGGGTGAAATGCAATGCTGAGCATGTGGCACATGAGCTACGTATATGCAAACGATCGGAAGGTGCATGCACATTCGCTATATGCATGCAGGCTCAAGTGGTATTACAACTTCCTAATCTGTACAGCCAACACTGTAGTACGCAGTACACCTTTGTAAATGTATGCTGCGGGGCAGAGCAAAAGCTGTTCAGCAATGTAACATGAAAATCACGTCAAGCCATTGAGTCATATATCTCAACTGCATCCCTTTGGTGCACCTTTTTGGAGAGCTCTGCCTAACAATGGCATAGAAGCGGGTGTAATCCGAGTTAATGAAAGTGGTTCATAATGGGATGACTTATTATTTGGGTAATACACAAACAGTGGATTCACTCCGGTGCCATTGTCGGGGCCAACAATGACTGGCCCTGCTTGTTCATTGCGCGTGCTCATTGTCGGGCAGCCACACGCTTTCATACGCACCCCCCAACGGGTCATACACAGGCAACTTTCACATGCCTGGAAGACATTTTACTGCCAGTGTTCTGACCGGCTAGTTTCTTGGTTGGGTGGTCAGCTTGACTGCAGACGCTCACCTGAGGCCAATCAGTGTGGATTTGCTTGAGCCTCATCCACATTAGAATAATCGAAGCCTATGATTGCTGAGGCTGGTTATGTTTGCGTGGGTATCTCCCACCCCGGGTAATTTTCTTCACGTTCTCACATGCCCCGCGCAAGTTGTGGCACCTGGCTTGCAGCCAGAAATTCCCTTGGGTGGGTGGCCTCTTTCTCCGGAGTTTTGTACACGCGTGAGGCAAAGACCGTGATCCCAATCTTGGGGGAATAGTAGCCTCCTCAAACGCAATAGGGGTGAATGTAGATGTGGATAATGCCTCACGGTCGGTGCCCCGTTTGATCATGCCACACTTCCCACCTTGAAGCCTAGTTGGAATCAGTCATCAAAAAACTTCACACAAAACCAAAGTCATGTTCGGTGGTGTGCCACCGAACATATCTCACCTGCCCACACACAAACATCCCCACAGTGAGATTGCCCAGTAGGTCCCTGTGCGACAATTAACCTGGGGAAGATATATATGCATCCATGTTCGCTGTCACACCAGCGAACATGACTGCATGCCTCTGATATGCCCTCCACAATAAGTTGCTACAACCCACCCAATTTCGGATATGCTAATGTCAACCTTGTTCCACCAAGGGCTTTGTACCTTGCTGCAGATCCAGCAGTCATATTGGTGCACCCACATTTTGGCCACCTTGCCTTGATATATTCCCCAAATCAGATATGAAAATTATGAGCCCAAGAGGCCCATCCCCATCAAGACCATGCACGTAACCACAGGCCATCCCCCCTTGACCCCATTGCTGCCTCTCATATAAGTTCCCCATCTGCGCCTATTTGTCTTCATTCCGTTTAGCTAACCCCTCCCGATCATATAATTTCCAACTGTCCCCAAATAATTTAAAATAGCCATCATGTCAACCCCTTCACAACCACTTTGCATTGGGATGATTAATATTCGTATTCCAATAAATAGTGATATAGCCTTAAATCCTGAGAATTCCCACTTAGCTTCTTGGATCATCATATGGCACAATCAACACAACATATTTGTTTATCTCCCCAATCACCAGCATGCTATTGGCTCTCTACCTGGAACCCTTTCCAAAATGTTGATACCATTCCTTGGGGCACCAAAAAAGTTCATGCACTGTGGTCCTGGTGGGGCATGGATTGAAAATTGCCAATCCAATCCTTCTCAAATATTATTTGTTGAGGGAGTATTTATGACTGATGCAAATGATCCCTCCTCATCTCAGAAACCCAATCTAGCATTGATGTTCTTCACATGGTATCCAAACATTTTATTCATAATGGAAAGCTTTCGAACACAAGATTTCAAGCTTAAAATGCCCAAAGAATATGACTGTAATACTCATAGTCAATGTCAACTCTTCACTCCGACATTTCCCGCTTCAAGCTTGACGCCAGTTTCATATCCTGCTGTTTCATCATTGGTTTCCAAGCAGAAACTGATACAATTACCCAGTGGATCAGACCTCCCCATGCCATTATTCAAACCCCCCTCCTCCCTCATCAAAAGACCGGACTAGCTTTTCTCTGGGATCGAGAGATCCCCAATGGCCAATCAGCCCGTAACCTTTGGGCCACCTCACCCCCAGGATTCACTTTAAATGCCAGGCACATCATTACAAACAGGGTCGTTAGCTCATTTGAATCCCTTTCGACCAATACCCCTCTTGGGGGACTGCTCGCGGATGATATGGGATTAGGTAAAACCATTCAGGCCATTGCTCTAATTGGTACCTCCAAGGAGCGGATGATTGCAAACCCCCATCGCTCCATGCCCACCATGATCATCTGCCCCCTTGCTTAATTACCAACTGGCAATCAGAAATATCCAAGCATGCTCAGGCTGGAGCGCTGCATTCCAAAATCTATCATGGTCCCACTCGTCACTCATTATCCAAAGACGACATCTTAAAATATGATATCATCATCACTTCTTACAATACTATCACCCAAGAATTTAAGCAAACCCATACCTCTACATCATTCATTTTTCAAATCAATTGGCATTGTATAATTTTGGATGAAGCACAGTGAGTGTCTGATCTTAAATGATTCAAATTACCTTTTATATCCAATAACCCTTGCCCCATCTTATAGCTATATTCGCTCTCAATACACTGCCACTCACCGTGCCATTAATAGCCTCCTTTCATCCCGTCGAATATGTTTAACGGGCACACCTATTCACAACACCATTTATGACCTTTTGGGCATAATATCATTCATCACTCAACCCCAGAGCGCCAAACAAGATAACTGGTCACCATTCATCCTGAGTAGTCTTTCCAAAGGTTGCAATGATATCTTCCATTTGGCATTGTGGCATTTAAGTTTGCGCCGCACCAAAACCACACATCTCGAATCCCTCCCCACTATTAGCCATCATTATGAGCTGCTCCCACTCAACCCGACCATGAAGCAAGAATATTCCATATTATATGAAGAATTCCTATCATCCAAAAGGAAAAGACCAGGAGAATTTTTCAGAAATATTAATAAGCTGCGAATATGTTGTAACCATCACATCATGCTTAACACAATTGCAGAGGCAGACTTGGAAGACCACGAGGGCAGGAGCACTCAGGATAACTCCCCAAGAATCACACAAACTATTGTGGATGTGGAAACATGCATGATGAGTAGTAAAATTGCACACCTCCTACAAAGCTTAATGAAGAACAAACAAACAAGGTGTGGTCCAACCAAATCGGTGGTTTATACCCAATGGACCCAATTTCTAGATTTGTGCGTTAATTCTAATATGCATCCATTACCAATTGAATCCATCTGACTTTTTCATATTGTAGAATTGGTATTGCACTTGCCCATCACTCTATCCTTTCAGCACGAATTGATGGAACAATTACAGCACGAGCACAGGCGAAGGCACTGGAGAATTTCTTCAATAATCCTGAATGTGAAGTCCTGATTGCATCCATTGCCGCAGCTGGAACTGGCCTCAATATAACTTGTGCTAATACGGTCTATTTAATGGTGAGGGGACCCCCAAAAGTCTGCCCTGATTTGCGGCCCCTGACATCCACATTTCCAGGAGCCCAATTGGAACCCAGCCATTGAGTCTCAGGCTGTTGATCGACTCCATCGTATTGGCCAACAACAACCTGTAAAGGTCATCCACTATATAACTCCTCATTCCGTTGAGGTCAACATGTGGAAGGTACCTTCCAAGATCATCTTTGACCCTAATTGTATTGCTATTATAAAATCCTGCCTTATGGAAATGCCATTTTCCAAACACCAATAGGTCCAAGAAAAGAAAAAATCATTAACTGCGTGAGCCTTACTGATATTATATAATTTGTGTTTGACCAAGTTGATAACTCTTGTTCACCCTGGCATAGGTCCACAATTATGAACACCATGAGTTGGATTGAACTCCTTCAATATTTCCTCAATGAAAATGAGCAATAGAGTCTTATTTCTAAGGGAGACGGTGATACATTCCAATTCATATTGTCTATATTCTGACATATTTAGCAAGTTGTTGCATCTTTAAGAAATCATACTCAGATTGTATTACACCTGCACAAATAATTCACAAAATTATAATTTGTAACAGTGCTATACATTTATATTACTAAGTTATTGCAGAGCATCACCATTCGGCCTAATAACTGGCATGTCAAGTATCTTGAGGGCACTAGTCTGCATCTTACTACAGCCTTTGAGCCAATCTTGATCAAATACCTGAAATGATAAGCCTTCCGGAATATCACCATCATCTGTCGATCATAATTCTGGCAATCTATCAATAGTTTTTTTTACCCTTTTTTTTAATGCAATAACAAAACTCTATGTCTCGATCCATTTTTAATACCAATTCATTAAATAACTGGGAGCGCCAGCGTAACCCCACTTTCCGGTAAACTTGACGGCCATTTTCCAGTACCTCCTCAGTATCTGAACATACTCGAGGGTCATTGAATCGTGATGCTAGGATGGGAAATTTAGCCGTATCACACCATTCACTACGGCGCTCACAGGTCTGCACATAATGAAGTAGATCATCATCAGTCTTTGCTCACAATGAAGAAGAGATACATTAACTAACCCTTTGACGAATCTTCGCGAGCTTTTGATTCTCCTTCTTTTTAACCAAATACTCGGCATCCTTTTGAATAGACTTCCATTCTCTTTTCAAATAAGTGAAATATTGCTCCATTAAAGCCGCCACGACCCCATAGTTATTATGATCCTTGTTCTAACAGTAATGATGATACTCGGTGCTGACCAGTGCGAGACGGAATGTACGGTAAAACACCATAGACATCAGCTCATTGAACGGATGTTGCCATGAGCTCTCCCAGTCCCAAGTGAATCGCTTTAGTCCTAACTTGTGGAGCTCATTTTTGCAGTAGCTTTGGAAACCCTGAGACTGAACCTGTGTTGATGGCTCATTGAAAACATCCTCGGGGACATATCCGAGATGACCAGCCACTTGAATTGCAATTTCACGCTCTTCTGTGCTTGGTGGTGCTGGTAGTGAGGAAAAATCCTTATCCCTAACTTTGAGTAGGAACAGGTAAGCCCGGTCCCCGCGGGTAGCCCTATTGGGCTCGGGACTCGGGACTGGATTTCTCAAGGTTTTTTTTTATCCCATTAGGGCTCGGGCACGGGAAGAGTAATGAATCCTGGACGGGATTTTTATCATTTTTCATGCAAGAAATATGAAGAAAAAACATTAAAGAACCAAAGAAAGAAACAACAGAAAAAGGCTAAGACTCATAAAAGAGTAAGCCAAATGTACAAGCCCAATCCTTCACACATGCCAACTGTTCGACATGCATGGGTGTGAGAGAAGCTCGCTGATAAGTTAATATTTTTCTACCACCTGAGAATACACGCTCTGATGGAGCACTTGTGGCAGGTATGGCTAGATAATTGCGCGCCATCTGAGCTAACGTGGGAAACAATTTACCTCGAGACTTTCAGAAGATTAGGATATCAGTATCTTTTGGCTCAGGAGGTTCTGCAAAATACCGCTGCAATTCCTTTTCAAAACTGCAGCCATCACCTGAAGTTGATGGATACATCTTATCGAGTAAGCCTGTTGTCTTCTCAATGTTCACATATGGTTCTGAATCGTCGTTGTTGACATATTTCTTTGCTTCTTCTTCAAAAACTTTGGATAGTTGAAGTGATGATGTGTGGAATTCTGCTAAGGTAGACTCATGTGTTGCAAAGAAAACTTGCTTGATTCTTGGATCGAGTATTGATGCACAGATGACAGGACTCTTGCTGAGGACAATGGATATATATTTTGAGATTTTCTGAATCATTGCCTGGGCTGCTGGTTCAATAGGTGCAATGTCATACTGTTCCAAAACCTACAAAAAGGTCAATTAGTTTGGCATCTTTGAAATGTTCAAAATTTATAAAATACCTGTCTAATCCCTTTGATCAACAAAATGTATAGAGGTAATGCCTGATTGATTGTTGGGTAAGTAGACCCACATATGAGGAGTGTTGCTTCGTAGAGAGGTTCCAAAAATTGAACCATGACTTTGGCCTTCTGCCATTCAAGAGGTGAGAGCCGATAACAAGCCAAAGCTTCAGGCGTACAAAAGTGATTATATGCATCTTTCAGTTGTAATGCGCGATTTAACATTTCATAAGTCGAGTTCCATTGTGTCGGTACTTGAGAAAGAAGGGTGTTTGCATTTCCAGGTTTGTTGCTCTCATATACTAGGTTGACTGTTGTGGCAAACTTGTCTCGTCGTTGTGGGCTGTGGTGTAAGTATGATGCAAGGCGGCTGATCTTGCTTATGATTGAGCTATATTGTAAATGAAGGCCATCTGGGGGGTCAACAAGGCTGGATATTGACATTGGATTGAGGTTATCTTCATCTGTAGAAGTAATAGAATCGCCTGAGTTAGTGCCAAGGGCCTTCAGGCCATCACGGGCAGCCAGGTGAATGGTATGGGCCATACACCCAACTGCATTAGCCTTTGAACAAAATCGGGGACAAATGGCTTCGATTTCTTGAGCCATTCTATTGTTGACTGAGGCATTATCAGTGGTGATGCATATGATTTTTTGGTCAAGATTATATCGATGAAGCACATTCATAAATTGTGTTGCCAGTGATGTACCCGAATGGCTGCCTGAAAAGGCTTAGATGTGAGCCTTTGTTGGAGCTGACAATGAAAGGAACAGGCGGCTTACCTTCGATCTCCGTAAGACCTATAATAATAGAGATAAGTTTAAAGTCAGTATCAATGTAGTGGTCAGTCACTGCAAGGTAAGCAGTGATGTTGGGACTTGTCCAGGCATCCGTTGTAAAAGAGACATCAATTTCATTTCTTAAAAGATAATCGCGAATTGATTCTTGATGATAGAAGTAGACATTGGTCAAGTGTGCTGTCAGACTTGCTCGGCGCACTAATATATCCGTCACAGCTGGATTGCAAAGCTCCAAGAGAGCTGGGAAGGCTGATGATTCGGTGATTGAAAGGGGCAAATCGGCTTCGCAAATAAAATAGACCAGTGCTGTTTTTAGTGTTTCGGGTGATAAGTTCTGCAAAAATTGTGTGTCAGCATTGTTGGCAAAAGAAATAACAAACAACACACCTTTTTCGCATTGATATGCTGCACATACTGATCAAGTGTGTGAGACTTTGCAAGAGGAGATGAGACTGATTTTGGATTAGCCACACGATGCAAGAGATGCAAGTGCTGGCTCATTCCCTTGGTGCTTCCAGTACGGTCGCGTTTGAGTCGTTTGTTGCAGGTCTTGCCAAATCGGTCGACATATTGGCATTGCACGTATTGATCATCAACGTTGGGAAAGTATACCCAGACCCATGATCGTCTTGTGGGCTGGTTGGTGGTTCAGTATTGCTTGGGGTGGAGTGAAGCAAAGATGGAGCGGAAGACATTGACAAAAAGGAAAAAAAGGATGGAAATGGTTGGATGGGGAAGGATTCTGGTGGAAACAAAGAAAAAGGAAAAATATGGAGAAACGACAAAAAGGAAAAAAAAATAACGGAAACGGTTGGATGGAGAAGGATTCTGGAGGAATGAAAGAAAAAAAAGAAATTAAAGAGAGTTGTAGAGGGGAGAGGAGGTTCGAGGAAGTTGGCTGGTGTATCCCGGCGAATCCTGGTAGGGACTGCGGGATACAATGTGGGTTAGGTTTTGGACAGGGTCTGGACCCGGGATAGGGTTCGGAAAGGACTTTTGCATGAAAAAATCCACGGGGATCGGGCTTAGGAACAGGCAATGTGCATGTACTGCTGATCTCATTCCATGGAAATTCTCTGGAAGTTCTGCTTTCAGCCATTTTTGTTGCTCCTTCTGGCTTGCACGTTTCGCCACATTGTGAGCTTTACGAGCCTGGTTCCTTTGCTGTCTGACCTCGGATTGTTCAAGCATACTCTGGGAAAGGCCCATTTGAGGATGGGTGAACTCATTATTTGACTGAGTGCCATGCTCATGCGCCGTGAAATTGTCACTCCTTGGTTCCTCATTTGTTTCCATTTGAGTTGGAGACATGTTCTCATCCTCATCATCCACCATTTTTTCTCTTGATGAACTGGCATGAGATGTTCTTGGTTTGGAGGCATATGGATGATGACGTCCAGTGACTTTCTCTTTATGGACCAGAGGTGAAGATGCATAAAGTTCATCACCTGCCATGCACATCATTAGTTAACACATCACAAAATTAATGAACACTGGTCACTCACAATCTTCAATTGGCTCCTGAGATCGGACTGACTTGCCTTTAGGTGCCATATCTAACCCATGAAACAAACATATCAAATGGTGAAAAAGGTTATACTCCGAAATTAAAATGACTTACTTTGATGAAGCATCAATCCTGGATTTCCCTCCGACAGACCACTCCAAGTTACATTCTCCAATGGTTTTTTTCCTCGCCCCCCATCCACGCGCCTTTCATCACCCACATGAACCTGAGATCCTGATGGAATATTGAGGGTTGGCTGTTTACTTTGGCCAAAGGGATCCTGGGATGCGACTGGATTCCGACCGGGATTAAGGAGGAACTCACGTGGAAATTTTGATTGGGGATTAGCGTTTGATGAGATTTGAGGTGTGCCTTCTGGCCCCTGAGACACATGCGTTTGTGTATTAGTGGGATTCGGGGGAATTGGAGTGACGGAAATATTTGGGATCGACCAAGTGCTTGAAGTTGGAGCCTTTGGATTGCCCACATCAATGTTAAGACCTGATACATTCATTGAGGATGCGATAGGGGCTGTGAGAGGAATGTTGGGACTCAATGGTGACTGTGTTTGAACATATTCTATGCTACATTCACTATTTGAGTCATTAACAGAACCTGAACGGGATTTATGTGACTTGAAAGATGACATAAGGGCCGAAAAAGTACACTAATATTTTTAACTAGATAAAACAGAGTGATATGAGATGAAATCTTTTCAAATTTAGAATAGAGAAATTCTATGAATAGTTGGAGCTAAGTGTTGCATGAAAGTACAATAAGCCTCTTTTTAGGAGAATCCTCCCTGCCTCCTCTTGAGCTCTTCCGCTTTTATCGGAAACCACCCGGCACGGCCTACCACCATATAATGTAATATTTGATTGATCTCAAAGGGGACCCATCATGCATAAGTAATCATATTTGGTAACATTTCCGCCTCCCCATTGTCACATTTTGTGAATTATCCAAACTGCAAATATATGCATTGAAATTCCACAGCATTGTACATTGGTAAAGGGGTATATTCATGAAGGATTTACCCACAAAAGAGACATCACCTTTTCAAGAAAGGCGAGACAATCCAAATCACATTCCAACCGATTAAAAGCCTGCTGCACTCAAACCAAATACCAAGACTTTAGCTGCACTCCAACCCCTTATGTAATAGAGTTATATCGTTATGTCTGTAATAAGGTTTAAGCCATGTACGATGGCGTGCCAGCGTACATGGTTTGAATGTCAATCCCCTCAAATCAATGTTGACACATCCCTATTGGAACACCCCTCAAGGGTCAAAACCGCAGTATTGCCATGTGTAAATAAAATAGAATATGTATGAGCATTGAGCAGCATGGCATTTTACCCAATTAAACTCCTAACCAATTCCGCCATCCAGATGAGACATGTTACACTCCATCAGCTGCAGCTCACGCACCATTACAAATGGGATAAAATTCTCAGATGGCTCAAATCATCTCCCCCTTCATAAATAATCACTCAGTTTTTTTTCCAATTAATAACAATCCTAAACACTTTCACATCAGCCATAGATATTTATACACAAACCAACCGTACTCCCAATTCCTGCAACAATGACAACCTGCCGCTATTCCTCAATGCATATATGCATGTGTCAACACTGCTCAACTCAAACACACTCTTCCCCTGAGGGTGATAGGCCTGGAGTTGCCTTCACACCTTTCCAATATAAACAGCACATTAAAAAGCTCAAATAAACCATTGCACCCAAATCTCTTCCAAACATCCCTACTTCTGCATCAGGATCTGAGTGCCCACAACTTCTTTTGGATCAAATATTCCCAGCTGATTATTCACCATTGACCCAAAGCACCGGGGCTCAATTCAATTGCACAGAAACCATACAGCAGCAGTCAAACCCTTCCTCCACAAGACCTTGGAATGATAATATCTGCCATTCTATCATTAAGGTATAATATACCCCTCCGGGCTTCACGCATTCTCAACCCCGCCCTAGACCTGCTGATCAAGTCCAGCATCTCAAGCTCCGGTGGTCCCCCCATTCCTGCATTCCATATACCTCAAGATCTGAGTACCATATTTGAACATCTCCAATTGGAGCAAGTGATTCAAAACTATATATGTTGTCCTCAATGTTTCTCTCTTAATGGCCTTACTGAATCAGTCACAACTGACCAACCCCACTGTCAACGCCATAATGACCCAAATGATCATGATCCCCCTTGCACACAATCATTAGGCAAATTCATCTATTCATTTGAACCCCACACCCAAAACACAACCAACATGAAGCAAAAATTTATACCAACAAAACATTTCATTTATCAACCATTCAAAAATTGGCTTGCCAGATTTCTCCAGCGGGCTGGAATTATGGACATTCTGCATCAACATCAACAATCCCAAACTCCCAAAGATTCCCCAAAATGTGACGTCTGGGATGGATTGGTCTGGAGACGCTTCACTGGCACTAGAAATATCCATGACCCCCCATTCATGTCCATTCCTGGTGCATTGGCCTTCTCCATTTATGTGGACTGGTTTAATGCACATGGAAAGTCAACCCGGTTGGCCAGCATTGGACCTATCATGCTTATTTGTCTTAATCTCCCCCCAAGTGAAAGATTGAAGCCAGAGAATGTCTATGTTGCAGGAATCATCCCTGGTCCGAAGGAGCCAACTTCCCTTCAATTGAATTATTTATTAATGCCACTCATCAAGGAGCTCAAAGAGCTATGGCAAGGTTACCATTTTTCACCCACCTCAACAGGTCCTTCAGGATCTTTTATCCGTGTTGCCATTCTCACAGACATTGCGGATGTGGTTGCCATGCGCAAGCTTACTGGATTTATTTCCCATTCAGGCAACCACTTTTGTAATTTTTGCACCATTCACAAAGCTCAAATTGAAGAAATTGGTCCTCAATTTCACTACACACGCTCATATCAAAATCATAAATCAACCATTGCCAAATGGCTTTGGGCAACCCCACAACAAAGACAAGCAATTTTCTCTGAGTATGGAGTGCGATATTCAATTTTAGAAGACCTTCCGTATTGGGATGCAACCAGAATGGTTAATCTTGACATAATGCATAATTTAATACTTGGAATTTTGAAGGATCATGCAACTTTCAAATTGTGCATTCCAGAGTCCAAATAAAAAATTTACCTCAGGTGCCGCAGGAAATCCAATGACACCAACAGTTCAGACTAAGATTCCATGACCTCCAACAGCTCTCTTGAAAAAATCACATTGAGAGAGGCCCGCTCCCTGAGAAGAGACGCAGAAAAAATAATAAATGAGCCACTCCCCACTACTTCCCAATGCGCACCCCTCACACGGAACATCCATCTAGTGGTTCTGCAGAGATTCCTTCATTTGATGCCGATTACATCCCCACTTCTGAAATCCCCTCTGAATTGGATATCACTGCACTGAGTGATCACCAGATCAAGGGTGAGGCTCTGGAGCATCTCCGTCAAATCATCTCTGAGACGATAATTCCCTCATCATGGACAAGAGTACCTCGCAACATGGGTTCCCCCTCTCATGGTAGCTTAAAAGCCGCTGAATGGGCTCTCTTATATAAGGTCTATATTCCATTTTTAATGCTCAGTCAACAGATGTCATTAGATGTACACCAATCCGCGAACATTCAAAGAAAAATGGGTCAGTCAGAAGAACTTGCAAATGAACTAACCAATAATACATTCCATTTGATTAGTGCTATCAACATTGCCACAAGTTGGACTGTTTCAATAGGAGATGCGACTGCATTTGCTGAGCATTAGAAAAGGTTCCGCCTTTCCAATCAACTCCTGTTCCCAAAACAGAAAAGTAAACCAAATCATCATTTTGCTGATCATATTCCCGAACTCTTCCAACGTTGGGGCCCAGCACAAGCCCCAGCCACATGGGGTTATGAGCGCTTGATTGGAGTATTTGCAAAAATGCCAACAAATAACAAAATATGTACGTCAATTAATAAGATCAATATATTCACATTGATTAAACACCTGAACTGAATAAGATTAACTTGTTGCAACTCTGAATAGATGATATAGATAAAACCTTACTTCAACATATCTGTCAATGTTCCAACCTTTCCATTCTCCTGAAATCCCCATCCGTGCCATGTGAAATAAAACAGCTTTTCGAATCACAGCCACCTGCCCTGTTCAATGACCATAAATATAACAAACCATACCGCCATGACCAAGAAAATTATGATTTCCTGGTTGAGTACTTACAGAATTTTCATGCAACAAGGGAAATAGTTGATTGGATCAGCTTAGACACTACCATGCAACCCACAAGTCCTCCCACTTCAAGGATGGTCGCACCTTGGTATTTTCCAGTTTCAAACATTAATATTGGGAACAATATATTTTCAACTGAATCCAAAAATGTCAGCAACAGTGTGATATGTTTTCTGAGGGGCAACTCACGACGATTTGGTATTATTAATAGCATTTTTAAAGTCTCTGAGCCATCTAGCATACTGAAGAATAACTTTCTGATCTTAAAAACTTTGAAGATTGATGTGAATTTCTTACCAGATTGGCCGCATCTGAATATTTATAAAGCTGTTGGTTTTGATGATGGACACTTGATTATATCTGAAGAAGAAATAGAAGGTAACTGTGGATTGTATGATAACAAAGTTCTGTCATGTGGACTGCTTGTAATGATAAAGCCGTTATTTCATGAAATTTAGTCTACAGAAATGCAAATCTCTCAGATTCATTAGCAATTTTGCTAGTGAAATAACTGCCTCAAAATTTAGTGACAGAGACATGCCATTGTGACAAGCAAAGCCCATTATTTCACATTGCCACAAAGAACTTACTATTTTGACATTGGGTACAGTGTGAATGAGCCAAGTTCAATGATCAAATGACCCACACACTCACCTTTCACAGCATCCAAAATTTCTAACTGCGCCATCATCATGTTGGAAGGGGAAGCGGCCCTTGCGCACCTGCACGCACACCCGCACCCACACACGCGGTTATGTGCGGCGGGCTCTACCAGTGTCACCTGCAAAACGACAATCCCGCTCAGGCGGAGTCCTTTTATGGATGACCTGGTGAAGTCAAACCCCCCCCTACATCAAGACTGGCTGAAGGACCTCTTTTATGTGTGTTTGTGCAAACAGGCGGGTCTTGTGTAATTTTTACCAACCATTGGACGGTTGCGGGATGATCAGGTGGTGAGGAATCTGATTTGAAGGCACAGGGGAACCAATATTGGTGGATGTCACAGGATTTGGTTTAAGACAAGAGTGTGACGTGTGCTCAACGTTCGCTTGATTTTTGCTTGACGTGAGCTCGACTTTTATCCTGCTTGACGTTTGCTTGACGTGAAGTCAATCGCTGACGATTGACACAAGATTTGCCCTGGTGATTTATGACATTTCAAAGGAGGTCTGTCATGTGGTTTATTTGGTTTTGAAATTGGTTTCCCACTAGTCTTTTTGTCTATTGGGGTTTTGGGCCAATTTCTTCCAATTTATGTTCTAGTAGTGATGTCCTCCATAGCATTGATATAATCTTCTGTAGAGCAAGGCTCAATACATCTGCTTCTTATAGCATGCTCAAGGTCACCACCACATTTTCTTAATATCCTTTTATGTACCATTGTTTCAGAAATATCAGGATGAAGGGCAGTTAACCTTTCCTTCTGTTTAAGAAACCAAGTCATGGGCCTGTCCCTCTCAATATTAAAAATGGCTTCTTCAAAAGAATTTTCCATTCTAAATCTCCAGTAATCATTTTCCCATTTGGAAATAATTTGTTCTTTCCACCAAGGCCAAGAATGTTTACCATGGTCTTGTCTCATTTTATAATACCATTTCTTTGCTGATTTGGTAAATAATGAGTGTAATCTGGCACTTATGTATTCATCTGGTATGTTAAAGTCTTCTTTGAACATATCAATTGTTTTCATAAATTCCATATGATTATATTCTCCTTCACCACTGAAGGTTGGCAATTCCTCTAATATTGGAATGTCCTTAAAATTGCAAGCAGTTTCCACATCATGACTTGAAATTGTATGATTTAAATCATTATTCAAGTTCAGAACAATTCTGTCAAGAATTGGTGTGGATTGCCTTGGCAATTCAGTTTTTAGTGATATATTATTAATACTTGATTGAATGTCTTCTTTCAATTTAAGTCTTGCTTTATCACGTTTTTCCAATTGTTCTTGAAAAAGAGCTGCATTGTGACCAGTAGAATTTTCCAAGTTTTGAACTTGTATTTCAATTCTCTTAGCTGTCCAGTTAAAAAAGAAATTGAGTTCTCATCTGGTTGATTGAGTAAGGTAACTTTAGACTCAAGTCTTTCACAAATTTGGGTCAAAGACACAATATTGTATTCATTAACATTTTCAAGGCCAATAATAGTATTTTGTTGTTCTTTCACTTTCAATATCTCATTACCAAACTTCTGTTGGACATAATCAAATGCTTTAAATTTTGGCATAATTTCTTTATTACAAGATTCAAAGTGAGTTACAAGTTTTACAAGATCTATTTCTTTGGGAAAGATTGATTCAATCTTTCCTCCTCCTTGTTTTTGAATTCCATCAAGGTTCTTGCCATATTGAACACATTGTCCATGGCTGTCTTTTCCTTCTTTGGGATTCTGTAATTCTGAGGGTAAGGCTTGTTCCACTTGGGCTTTGCCTTTCCCTTTGCCTTTTGCTTGCCCTTCTGGTTGGTTTTTGGGGCTTGCTTGGGCTTGTTTGGCACTTGTTGAGGCGGATTTTTGCTGGTGGATGCTTGGGGAGCTTCCACTGGGCTGGTTTCCTTGCCTTGGGCTAACTTCTTCTTCTGATGCTCTGATAACATGCTTTGGTTTTTCAACCAAGCTTTTATCTGTTGGACTTGTCCTTTGACAGACATGGGTGTCCAACCCATCAGAAGGTCTTCTGTCTTTTCTGGTCCCATGAGCTTCTTCACTTGAAGATAAGAGTTCATGGTGCCTATCCAAAGACTTGGGAGAAGCTCACACTCTTGTTGTTTTGACGCCAAGAACCAGTTCTTCCATTGAGATTGATAAATCTTCACGGCTGCTTGTTGGAAATGGTTCAGGTCTAACAGCAATAGCAGTTATGTCAGCTTCTGGACTCTCAATAAGAGGTTCAAAGGTGCTGGCTAACGTTTGGGAACTGGTGGAAGTTCTGGCATCCTCCTTTTGTGCCTCTCCTCTGGGAACATTCTTGCCTTTTGGATTTGTGGCTGGAATGTCCTGGTCCAGATCCATTTGATTGGATGGAGTAGTTACTTCCACTTCTAGTAGGAGTCATTTCACGTCAATTTTAATAAAAAATAGAGTAAAATTGAATTGAATTCACCTGCAGGACCTTTAAAGGGCTCTTTGGTTATCAAACCCCTTGGTGATGGGCTGGTTTGAATTTAAATACTGGACTCTGAGGTTTCAGAGTCTGAAGAACTTTCTCTGATGGAAGACACTAGAGAAAATTAAAAATATAAGTTATTTTATCAAATAATAAAAATAACTTATAAACTAAACTTATTAAATAAAGTTGTTTTAATGTAATTTATGGCAAATTACGTCAAAAATAAAGAAAAATGTCTAAGATAAAAGAAAAAAAAAGTTTTTTAGTAAAGATTTTTTATTTGATTTATTATTTTCTTTAAAGTAATAATAACTATGCAATTAACAAGTTAATTAATCAAAATTGTATTATTATTCACCTTATACTAGAATAACTCAAAGAATAAATTTCAAGTCTGTGATGTGAAAAATCCACTAGTTAGACAAAAGAAATTTATTCCAAGTCACTCAATAGTATATTGTTTCAAACAATATTCTTAAGAAAAAAAAATAACTTTATTAATATTATAAAGATTATTTATAAGGGATAAGTCCCAAAAAAGCTAATATTAAGATAAATATGGCAATTTGACGTCGAAAAACAGTAAAATAAGCTCTAGAATATGATTTATGTCCCAAAAATTGGTTTAAAATCACGTCCAGGCCCCCAAATGTAAGGTTTGTCTATGAAACTCTTGATAATAGTAGCAAAATCAAGAGTACTATGACTGTCCACAATAGTAATTTATAATATAATAAAATATTATAACCACAAATTTAAATATAATTATTAAAAATAATTATAAAAAAATGAATTTAATTATTATTATAAAAATATAATAATAATTATAATAAATTATAATTATTCTATTATTGTTATAGTCACTGACAGTTATAACAATAGGACTTGTAAAGCTCTTAATGAGACAATTACACGTGGAAATATGAATATTAACCACTTATAAATAATATAAATATTATTTATAAAAGAATTATAACACACACTGTGAAGAAAGAATTCTTATAGAATAAAATTCTATATAAAAAAACTAATACTAGATAAAAAAAATATAGAGCTTTAGAGAAAACTTACTTATAATATTTATTTAATACAACAAGCTAAACAACAACAGTTATTATAACAAATAATGATTATAAGTTAAAAACACGCCTAAAATCAATAATTTTAAGGATAAAACAACTTTTTATGATGAAATTTAAGATTAAAGAGTTTTTAAGAGGAATTTGTGGATTTTAAAAGATATTTAAGATGATAATTTTATAATATAAAATATATTATTGATGATTACAACAATAATCTAAATTATATGACTTCAATTCTTTAATTGTCAATTAATAAAGAATAAAATAACTTAAGAGTTACTTTAATAATAAGATTTTATAAATAATAAAACTTTACCTGTTTAAATTTCTAATATGATTGGATTGATGATGAATGATGGACAAAAACAGTGATGAAAAGAATCTTTTTATGTCTTCAGAGCAGCTCTCATGATTCATAATGAATATAGAGGGCATGCTCAGGTCAAAACTGAAAAACCATACTTAAAAACAAAGTTCTTGACTTAAGGCAACTTGTTTTTAATTCCAATTTAAAGTTACCAGTGCTATTCTTAACTCCATGTAACTTTAATCCTCATTTAAACTAATTATTATAAGTTTTTAATATAAATAAACTTATTTATATTAAAGTTCATCACATGAACAACTTAAAAATAGAGTTTCAAGCAGAAATCTCTTAAGCTCAATTTTTAATTAATTTTTAAAGAAATCATAATTTTCTTTGAGCTTAATTAAAAGAGTAAATTTCCAGGCTAATTACCCAGGAAATCTATTCATAAAAGATACTTGAAATTGAATTTATATATAGATAATATTAAATTCTAAGCTGTGTGAAACTTTCAAGCAAATCCATTAAGATTTGGTTTTTTAATGAATTTTGAAGTTATTGCTATTTTTCCATGTAAAATAGCAATACACACCAAAGCTTAGCTTTTGATAAGGTTTTGATGCTTGTAAATTTAAAGTTCTAAGCTTATTTAAGGTTTTTAAGCTTTATTAAGCTTTGACAGTTCTTAAAACCTTGATTTCAAGCCTGCATATTGGGATTTAACCTTTGGCAGCTTGAAATTCCTGTCCAAATTGGGATAAAACCAGTTTAAACCTTAAGGTTGGATCAAAGTCTAATCTTAAAGTTTAAATAAGGTTGAAAATCCTCCAATACAGGTGGACAACGTTAATTGAATCATTGCAGATCCAAAAAGTTGGTTACCCCAGCTCTATTTGGTCTTTTTCCTTTGTCCCACCTTTTTGTGTGGATTTTGCCCTTTTATTTATTTAAAGCCATACCATGGCTTTAAACCCTTTTAAATTGAGCTCACGCAGGATTTACATTCTGTATGGCAAATCCTTAGCCAATTCAGTAAATATACACCACACCTCAATTTTAACTAAAATTTTGGTAAGTTTGCATTAACCTTATGCAACTTTAAATTTAAGCTTATTTAATCTTAAATTTAACAATTTTAAAAAAATGTTAAAAAAGTTACATTGGTACTGTGAGATTCTTAAATCTTCTAATAACACAAGAAATAAGTGTTTTTGGGTATAACACCTTATGGATGTACCCTGGGTCATTTTTGGTGTAGAATCCAAAAATGACATAATATTTATAACTTTGTTTATCCAAAAAAAGATATACTTATTTTTTGTTATTTTTTATTTTAATTTCAACTAAAAAGTCTGTTTAAGACAAAATTAACTGTTTATAAAAGCATTTGTGGCCTTATGGGTATGTTATACATACCTCACAGGCTCACAGTCACTGTACCTAACAAGGTATTCCCTTACTTTTTTGGTTCTTAATTTTCTTTCTTTAAGAACTTTGGTAATTCTCTTAGTACCAGACGTCCCAATAGGAGGTATAACTTGGGGAATCTTATTCCTCAAGGGAAATTTGTCAGCATCACTAGATTTATATGGCTTTATCAAGCTCACTGGAAATGTAGGATGTTTATTGCTAAGTTCTTCAGATAACTCTACTTCAACAGCATTTTCTCCATGGAGGGCCTTAATAACAAAAGGTCCTTCAAAGGAGTCTTTCAGCTTTTTACATACTTTGATGTTATTGAAGTTAGTGGTAGATATAAGAACTAGGTCCCCCACTTTGAAATCTGGAGTTGCATGCGATTTATCCCATTTGTCTTTAGCATATACAAAAGAGTCCTCCATGCACCTTACTGCATGCTTTCTAGCTTTGTCTAGCATTTCTTTGAAGCTAGCAGCTTTAGGATGTATTTCAATTAAATCTTTCCTCAAGGAATCTTGGGGTAACTTGGGGTTCCATCTTTTTTCTAGAATAGCAGGAGTCTGATTGGTACTGGCATAGATTGATGTTTTATATGCTAATTCCAGTTCTGGCAACAGAGTACACCAATCATGGGTAAATCCATCACAATCTTTGAATTCAAGGGCATATGCACAACATCTTCTCACCATGTCCTCTAAGGTTTGGATAATCCTTTCAGCCAGGCAATCAGCTTGTGGGTGGTAGGCTGTAGAGAAAGACAGTTTAGTGCCAAATAATTGGTGAAGATTTGTCCATAGTGCTGAAGTGAATTTGGGATCCCTATCACTAATGATATTTGTAAATATCCCAGTCCATTACACTACTCTATTCCATATCAGAAGAGCTGTATCCATGGGTGTGTCATCCTTGTGACATGGTAAAAAGATTGGAGTTTTACTGAATCTGTCCACAATTACTAGGCAAGCATTATAGCTTCTCTCGCCTCCTGGTGGTAGGCCAGTTACCCAATCCATATGGCCAATTTCCCAAGGTCTGCTTGGTTCTTGAATTTTTATCATATTTTCAAGTCTCTTGCCAGTGGATTTATTTGCCTTTTGGCATCTTTCACAGGTCTTGCAATACTCTGCAACATCTTTCTGCCACATTGGCCACCATATGCAGGTCTTTACTTTCTCTCTTGTTCTGTCTTCAGACAGATGTCCTGAAAAGGGGCTAGCATGGCATTCTTTCAGTACAAGATTGATTAATGACCTGTCTACAACTGTCATGACACATGTGTGCTTGGTTCTGTGTTAAATCATACCATCCAGTAGGTGAAATCTTCCTTCATCATAAGATTTTTTCCACACTTCATCCAAGGAATGTATTAGGGAGTTGTCTTTACAGTCTTTATTAAGTAATTGGCATAAGATGATACAATTCTTATCTTGAGTGTAACTACTTCTGACTTCTTCAAAGAAGGTGGTGTTCAAGTCTGTAGCACTTATTCCTACTATTGGAATTTGTGGTGAAGCTTCTTCTGGCACATAAGCAGGATTATCAATATTATTTGGTAATGGCCATCTGCTTAGTCCATCTGCATTCTTATGAATATTCCCATCCTTATGAACAATAGTCATATTGCCTCTGTATTCTTGTATGGCTATTTGCCATCTGAGCATATGTCTGTTGGGTGTTTTCATGTTTAAAAGTGATTTGACAGCAGTGCAATCTGTTATCACCTCAAAAACACATCCCTCCAAGAAGTAGTTTAATTTTTCCAAGGCCCAGACAAGACATAGACATTCCATTTGACTTGCTCCATATCTGGCTTCAGTTGGTTTGATTTTCCTGGATATGAAACATATGGGTCCTTCTACAGGTTTATCATTTATGATCTGAACTTGGTGAAGTGCAGCACCCAGTCCATCCCCTGATGCATCAATATACAGTTTGAAAGGCAATTTAAAGTCTGGCATCAGTAAGAGTGGAGCAGTGGTCAATGCTTCTCTTAGAGACTCAAAAGCTTTGACTCTGTCAACAGTCATGTCAAATACTGTGTCTTTGTCACACAATTGATAAAGTGGTCTTGCTATGGATGCAAAATCTTTAATGTGTTGCCTGTAATATCCTCCAAAACCTAAGAATGACTGAATTTCCTTCTTGTTCTGAGGCATGGGCTTTAGCAATACTGCTGAAACTTTGTTTTTGTCAATTCCAAGGGATAAACCAGATACAACATGTCCTAGTGCCTTAAGTTCTTCAAATCCAAAATGGCATTTCTTCAAGGAGATTTTCATGTTGACTGATTGAATTTTTGTCAAAACTATGGACAATCTGTACATGTGCTCCTCCCAAGTCTTGGAACAGACAATAATGTCATCAATTTAAATGATTAACCATCCCTCTGAGAGTTCTTCAGGGAAGATTTCATTCATCATTCTTTGGAAGTGTGAAGGTGCATTTTTGATACCAAAGGGAATCCTCAATTATTCATACACTCCACAATGAACAACAATACTTAAGTATTTTCTTGCTCTTGGTGTCACCACATTTTGATGGAATCCTTTAAGGGCATCCATAGTGGTTATATACACTGCTTGAGATATTTGAGTAAGGGCAATTTGCATTTTTGGTATTGGGTATCTGTCTGGAACAGTGTAAGTGTTCAGAGCTCTAAAGTCCCCAACCATTCTGGATTTTCCATTATGCCATGCCACTATGACTGGTGTAGTTATTTCTACTTCTTCATTGTGGCCTACTTTTCTTATTAAACCAAGGTCCAGAAGTTCTTTGATATGAATTTCTGGAGCTTCTCTTGATTTTGGACTTGCTGGATATGCAGGTCTTCTTAAGAGTGGTGGGTAAGGTCTCTCAATGTTAAGAATGATGTCAACTTCATGAACAATAATTGCTCCTAGAGGTTCTTTGTCTGAAGCAAATGCTCCTCTGTGGTCATACAAAAGGGAAGAAAGTTCATTTTCTTGTTTATCAGTCAGATGAAGGCTTATTTCAGCCTCATTTAACTGTTCAGACTTGAATTTCTCTAACGCTAAGTTAACTGGTGATACTTTGTTTACTGTAATTTGTCTTTTAAATGGTAAAAAGGCAAATTTTGGGCGCTTATTGTCTCCAATAGTAAAGTATCTGTCTTTGTTATTATGCAAATCTATCCCATACATAATTAAATAGTCATTTCCCAATATAAAATGGGTACTGGAGCAATTTTCCATAACAACAAATTCAACTGTGATTCTTAAATTCCCATTTATGTGTGGGAATATGACATTGGTCTCAAAGATCCCTAATGCTTTCATTGGATTACTTGCACTGTGGAATTTTATACCATCAATTGGTAACAGTTGGTCTTCAAAATTTGGTACACAAGTCTTAAGAAAAGATTTTCCAGCACAAGAGCAGAAGGCTCCTGGGTCAAGAAACAGTTTGGTGGGGTTGTTGTCAATCACCACTTCTGTTATACAGGAGTTACCAGCTGTATAACCTTTTACCCTGTTTGGTTTTGTTTTCATAAGTTGTGCATCTTGAACTTTTGATAAATAAAGTTGACCATTGCTCAATTGTGGCAAGTGGGAATAAGATTTCATGATGTCAAAAGTGGCATTGATATTTTTTAGATCTTTTGAAGATTCAGAAAATATTGATGACTTATCATCTGAATTGTCTTCAATTATGTCATCTTTTTCAACATCAGGTTCCTTTTCAATATCAATTTCATTGATTTTTCCCTTTTTTGGACATGTATTGGCTAAATGGTTGGTGCTTTGGCAAATATGGCACTTTCTGACTGTATCTGCAGGTTTATACTTAATATTATTAGAATTTTCTTTGGGGTTTTTGTCCACAGAATCTTTCCAAGGTGTATTAAAACTTGTTTTGAGATTCACCCTACTAGAACCAATTTTGGTTCTGGTGGTTACTTCTTCCAATATATTGATAATATCCTCTGCTGAAGATTGTTCAGTAGTCCTGCTTTTGATAGCATTCTCTAAGTCACCTTCACATTGTCTCAGCATTTTTCTATGGATCATAAATTCTGACATGTCAGGATATAGTGCTGTTAATCTGTCCTTTTGTTGGCAAAACCATGGTAAAGATTTGTCTTTATCAGCATTAAATTTGGCATATTCAAAGGCTGTTTCAACTTTAAACCTCCAAGCATCATTTTCCCATTTGTTAATGATTTGGGCTTTCCACCAAGTCCAACTCTGGTGTCCATGTGCTTGTCTTATTTTGATGTACCATCTGTGAGCTGATTTGGTAAACAAGGTGTTAAATCTGGCTGTTCCCAATATGTCTGGTAATTCAAAATCCTCTTTAATCATGTCAATACCTCTAATGAATTCCATATGGTCATACTCTGCTTCACAACTGAAGTGAGGCCATTCTTTAAGTTTTGGAACTTCTTTCAAGAGTGCTTGGCCCATTGATGGTTCTAAGTTATGAAAAGAAGTAGAAAATTCATTTTTTAACTGTGAATTTTCAATATCCAATACTTGTGGATTGGGAATTCTTGCATCTTCATTTTGATTCAGAGGTGAAGACATTCTTGGTAAAGTGCTTAGCAGCTGTTCAATATCATTCATTTTACTGTTGTTACACCTTTGTGAATTTCTTAATTCATGTTGCAAGTTTTAAATAGAGTTTATGACATCATTTTTATGATAATCCTGTTTATATGTTAGCTCATTCCATAATTCTGTTTGTTTAGTATTATCAGATATAACTTCATTTAACTTTATTGTTAATTTTGATAATTCCTCTCTTGAGGTATCAACATGCTTTTTCAGGGCAACTATATTTGTCTTTACTTCAGCAAATGATTTCAAAATATCATCAAGAGCTTTTTTATTATCTTCCTTGATAGTGCTTATGGCTTGTTTTATTCTTGTTTCAATTATGTCATCAATATTGAATTTAGAATATTTGCCTGTTAATTCTTTAATAATGGCAGATTGTTCATTTATCTTAATGCCAAAAGAATTATCATTATCCAAAGTTTTGATTGTTCTTAAAACTCTTTCAAAGAATTTAAGTGTATCATTTATTTGGCTCAGACTCAAGTTATTTGTCTTAAGATTGTCACAAATTGATGTATTTTTATCAGAAAGATGACTTTTTACGTCATAAATAGCTTTATACAACTCTGGAATACACTCAAAGGTATCAGAAATTATTTTTGATATTTTAATCTGGCTTCCTCCTTCTTTTGTAATTCCATCATGGTTCTGGCCATCTGAAATACATTTTCCATGGCATCCTGTAGCCCTGGCTGTAAGGTTTTGGGGCTGGTGCCTTCCCTTTGCCCTTGTTTGGAGTTTGTGGCTGCTTTTTCACGTTGGAATTGCTGGTGCTGGCCACTGGGGCTGTTTTTGGCACTGGGTTGGGTGTTGGAGGGTTGTTTTTCCTCCATTCTAGTGTCAAAAGCATCATGTTTTTCTTCTCCATCAATGGATGCCATCCATTGAGCAATTTGCAAGTACTGGGGTGGCCCAGGAATTTTCTCACAGTCAGGTAAGAATTCATGAAATTCTTCCACAGGTCTGCAAGGATCTGGTACTTCTTGAACTGAAGTGCATTGTTGTATGCACTGTGGCTGGCTTTGTATATGTCCACTGAGGCTTGTTGTGGCAGTGTTGTCACAACCATGGCAATTCACCTCCTTGGATCTCCATATGGCATATCAAGCCACAGTCCTTTTATGGCCAATTGGCCATATCCATCACCAGTGGCCAATATGGCCACGTCATCATCTTATGGACCATTTATGGCCTTCATGGCCCTTCACCTCAATCCAGAAGCCATAGCAGCAATTTATGCCCAAATGGGTATTTCTGGTCATTTCCCTCAAAACCAGGGGAAATGGCCCAAATGGCTTTTTTTGGCCATTTGGGCTCATAATGCTCATTTTGCGCATTTTTGCGCACTTTGATGCAAAGTGTCCAAAAGACACTTTCCCACCCTTTGGGCCAGTTTTTGGCTCAGAACCCAGAAGTGGCCAAAAGCCCCAAAGGACCCAGAAACATCTTTCCAAGCTCTGAAGCGATCACATAAATCTTTTTCCCCTCTGTCTTTCCATCTCAAGACCTTTGGACATAATCTTCTTTCCAATGAACCAATATGCCATAAATGATGTTATATATCATTGTGCATCATTTTTCAACAGCAATTAAATGGTGGCAATATCAAATGGTCATTTCAACATTCCAACATATCATCACGTCATCAAGGCACCCAATCATTCAGAGGACTCATCAAGGCTCAAGAGCAAGTGTTTCAGCATCAAAGACCAATCCTGCCATCAAGACATCATTGCATACTTTCATTCACAGTATTCCTCCAAGCCAATACTGTTAAACCATTCTCAAGGGATTCATGAGGCAGTTCATTCATTCATTCATTCAATTGTCAAGTGTCAAAGCTCCACTCAATCCATCTTGGCAACCATATTCATTTCAATACAGTCTGGATCCATCAAGAACTGTACTTCATTTTAAAGAATGGGAAATTCATTAAACCCAATTCAATTTCAATATTAGCCAGCTGTATAAATTCCCAAAACAATAAATATAGCCTCAAGGATCAATACAGATCAGTTCTCATCCTGAAGAACTCAAGCTCCCAACTTTTCACATATACCGGCTACCCTTTCCACCCTGGGGGGTTTTTCCCCAGTTAATTAATATACTTTGATTTTATTTTATCTTTATTTATCTCATCATTTTGTTAAGTGAATAATGATATTATCAAGTCAGTCATTTAGCACCTTTTCTCTTATTCTTTCTTTGCCTGTCAATGGATATTTGGTGGTCATATCCTTACTGATTCCATTGTTCATTTTGGCAGGTTGAAGCAGTGATTAAGGACTTACTTGATTGGCTCTTTGGCCATTTGGCTTCTCTTTCCTCTCATTGCATCTCATCTTGTACCTGCATATTTATTAGAGGAATTTATTCTTTATTTTTATTTCTTTATTCTTTGGAGTCTTCCAAGTGAGTTCCCTGATTGCTGAGTGCCAGGCCACTCTTGTATTTCTGTCCAAGAGACCCTGTGACATTATATTAATTAACTCATAATTTCTTTTCATTCTTTTCATTCTTTCTTTATAATTTCATTCAATCATTTCATTGAAATTATGACTCTTTAATGCTTATGAACCTTATGATTCATTGTCACCTCTCAATTTTCTCTCATTCATTCTTCATTCTGAAAATTGAAAGCTGACCCAATTTTATTTTTTGTTTCTCTTTTTAAATCTGATTCAAATCCTCAAATTTTTTAATTCATTCATAATTCAGGCGTCATCTTAATTTTCATTTGATTTCAAATTTTTCATCAAGTTAATTCAGACACATTCTTCACATCAAGATTCATAATTGATTCATTCTTCCAGAATTTTGATTTTTAAGAAGAACTCATTTGATTTTTATTTGATTGATTGATTTGACATAAATTGATATTGACCTCAAGAAAATTGATTGACCTGAAGATTTCATTGATTTTGCTGATTTTTCACATCAAGAATTTTGACATAAATTGATTTTGCCTCAAGAATTCATTTTGATTGATTGATTTTCTGCAAGATTTTGATTTTGATTGACTTGACATTTGATTTATTGACTTCAAGTTTTCATTTGATATTTAATTGATTGATTTACCTGAAGATTTTGTTTGATTTATCGATTTTTATTGATTTTCCTCAAGATATTGATTTTGATTTTTGACTTCAAGCATCATTTCAAATTGCCTCAAGTTTTCATCTTCAAATCTTGATTATTTTTCATTTTATCCTGAAATCATGCCCATCCAACACTCACCTCCTGCAAGGCAGACAAGATCTCAGGCCAGAGCTCAAGCTGTTCTCACTCCAACTCCAAGGGCTCCTCTTGATGGCACCCCAGCAGTTTCTCAACTGAGGGCCAAATTGGACAGAGGACCCACTTTGGAAGGAAGGAAGAGGGCCCAGAAGATCAAGTTCATTTTCAGGAGTAGTTGGCGGATTTCCAGGAACTTCAAGGACCATTTTCAAGGGTCCAGGTGAAGATGGTGAAGAGGAGGAGGAGAATTCTGTGGAAGAGGAAGAGTCTGATGGTACTGAAGGTGTCCCTTCTCCAGTGGAGGCATCCCAAGGTACTTGAAGGCCAACTCTAGCCCAGTCTAATCAGCCTGTCTCTCATCAGTCTGAACCATCTCTATTGGACATCATGCAGAAAATGACTCAGATTATGGCCAATCTTCAAGCAGCTTCATCCTCTGAAGCATCAAGACCACCAGCCTTCAAGACTCCATCTATGAAGACACCAGAATGCTTTGATGGGACTCAACACTTCAAAGTTAGAAGCTTTATTCAGTCTTGTCAATTGATTTTTCATAATGATCTGGAAAACTTCGCTCAAGATAGAAAGAAGGTCCTTTATGCCACTTCATATCTCATTGGAAGGGCTGCAAAATGGATTGAGCCTTATCTTTCCAACCTCACCAATCAAGATCCAAATTACCTTCTCAATTCATGGAAATTATTTGAATCTCAACTCTTCACCTTATTCGGGGACCCAAATGAAGTCAGAAAAGCGGAAGCAGAATTGGATTCTTTAAGAATGAAAGAAGGTGGGCATGTATCTTTATAAATTTCTGATTTCAGAAGTCTTGTCTCAAGAATTGGAGATTGGGGTGAAAGAGCTCTTATCCATCATTTCAGGAAGGGATTGCCATCCAGGATTTTGGATCAATTGGCCCCCCATACTTCAAGAATTGACTCTCTTCCAGACTTAATTGATGTTACCCTGGAGCTTGATACCAGGTACCATGAGAGGCAAAATGAAAAGAGTCATCATCAAGAGAAGAAGCCAGAAGCCTCAAAGTCAAGTTCTTCTCATCCTCAAAATTATTCAAGTTCAAGTCATAAGAAGAAGAAGAATTTTCAGAAGAGGGACAAGCCCCATTCTTCTTTATTGAATAAAGATTTCAAGCTCATGAAATCTGAAAAAGAAAGAAGGATCAAGGAGGGTCTTTGTACCTATTGTGGTGGGGAGCATAGTCTTGAGTCCTGTATCAAAAGGCCTCAAAACAAGCTTACCCAACCATCAGGCAAATTTCCCATCCAGGGAAAAGCCTGAGTGAAGATCATGTTGTGTTCAATGGTCTTCACAGTTTTCCATCCAGAGCACAATTGTGCATTCTGAATACTGGTGTCAAAAATTCCCTTAAATTTTTTGTTTTTTGTTCTCTCTCTGATATGTTTTACAGTATCATCATTGATTCTGGTGCTACCAACTCATTTATTGCAAAGCAGTTTGTTCACAAGTATTCTTTGACCATTTCAGAACTCCCAGAGAAGATTCCCCTTATTATTCTTGACTCCTCAGAGTCTCCTTCCTTATTTGTGACTCACCATACTAAATATATGGTTGAGCTCCCTTCCTTCCCAAGCTTTGAATGGGACTTTTTAGTCATTGATACTCCCAAGGGAGAAGACCTCATATTGGGCTTTGACTTTCTTAATCATTTTAATCCATATATTGATTGGAGGCAAGGGCTGATCACCTTTAATGCTGATCATAAGGACTATCATGATCCTTCAAAATCATTAAGTAATGACTTTTCTTCTGCCAAATCATGTGCAGCTCTGGTTTGTGATTCTAGAACACCATCATTTCCATCTTCTGTCCATATTCCTTCCCTTAATTCCCATCAGTCATTGCTATCATCTAGAGAAGAAGTCTTCAAATAGATTCAAGACGTTGGAGAAGATAATTCTGTATCTTCACTTCATCTCTTCTTTGGGAATATGGACCTTCCTCCTTCATCTTATCATGACTCCCTGGAGGAGTTTTGGGATGAAGAGGGAGAGCCAGAAGAAATAGAAACCATGATGAAGGCTGTTCCTTCTGTTTATCACCAGTACTTGGATGTATTCTCCAAGGTGAAAGCAGAAAAACTTCCTCCTCACCGCGCCTGTGATCATCATATCAAGCTGGAGGGGTCTCTACCTCCAGTTGGGGTGATCTACTCTTTATCAAACCAAGAGTCAGATACACTCAGGGCCTACATTTTAGAGAATGTAGAGAAAGGTTTCATCTGGCCAAGCCCCTCTTCAACAGGAGCACCTGTCCTCTTTGTCAAAAAGAAAGATGGTGGCCTCCGTTTGTGTGTTAATTACCGCAAACTCAATGCTGTTACTAGGAAGAACAAGTATCCTGTTCCTCCTATGAATCATCCTCTTACTGTTTTCAATGGTTCTTCTATCTTCTCCAAGATTGATTTGCGTGGTGCATAAAACCTGCTCAGAATCAAGGAAGATGGTGAACATTTGACATATTTTAGAACTAAATATGGCAGCTATGAGTATTTGGTTATGCCATTTGGGCTCACCAATGCTCCTGCCTCTTTCCAAAACCTTGTCAATGATATTCTTTATGATCCTCTTGATATTTATGTTGTGGTTTATTTGGATGACATTATGGTCTTTTCCAAATCTGAAGAAGAACATGTCACTCATGTGTCCACTGTTCTTGCCAGACTCAGAGCCAATAACCTCCTTGCTAAGGCCTCCAAGTGCCTGTTTCATGTTACTAGTGTAGAGTATTTGGGTTATGTTGTTTCTTCTGAAGGCCTCAAGATGGACCAAGCAAAAGTCTAGCAAATTCTCAATTGGCCACCTCCAAGAAACCTCAAGGCTCTTCAATAATTCCTTAGCTTTGCCAATTTTTACTGCCATTTCATCAAGAATTATTCAAAGATTAGTTCACTAACAAGTTCCCTCAAGAAAAATTCCCGTTTTCCCCTCAATGAGGAAGCTCTTAGACAGTCTCATCAACTCAAAGAGGCATTAACCACTGCTCCAATCCTTCTCTACCCACCATTGTAGAGACTTATGCTTCAGATTATGCTTTGGGTGCTGTACTGAGTCAGGTCTCTGACTCAGGAAATCATCCTATTGCATTTGATAGCCGCAAGCTTCTCCCAGCTGAGCTCAATTATGAGATTCATGACAAGGAACTTGTTGGCATAGTCTGGGCTCTCAAGCGCTGGAGAGCTTTCCTTCTTTCAATTTCTTCCCCTTTTGAAGTTCACACCAATCATTCATCACTTCAATACTTCATGTCATCAAAGATTCTCACTCGCCATCAAGCCCGCTGGGCTGAATTTTTATCTGAATTTCATTTCTCAATCACTTACTGCCCTGGCCGCTTGGCCACCCTTCCAGATGCTTTTTCATGTTGGGACAACGTTTACCCAGAGAGGGGGGAGGATTTTATCAGCAAGAACCCAATGAATTATCAGAAGATAATTAAGCAAGATGAAATTCAAGCCTCAAAGTTTTTTGCAGTCAAGGTGGATTCTTTTTCAAATTTGATTAATTCAATTCAGAAGTCATTATGGCAAGATTCTCAATATAGAAGTATCCCTGAAGATTTGGGTAAAGGTAAATCGGTCCAAGATTATTCTCTTGATTCCTCTTCCAAACTTCTCCTTTTCAAAGATCGGGTGGTGGTCCCAAATGACCCCACAATTCAACTCAATATACTTCAAAAGCGGAATGACTCTCCTCTAGCTGGACACCCTGGCCAAGAGAAGACTCTCAAACGTTTCAAGCGGGATTTCCACTGGTCCAGCATGACTCAATTCATCGAGGATTATGTCTCATCCTGTCAACAGTGTTCAAGAAACAAAAATATTCACCACAAGAAGTTTGGAGTCCTCAAACCTCTTCCAATTCAAAATGATCCTTGGATTTTTCTTTCAATGGATTTCATCACTCAATTGCCAATGTCCAATTCCTTTGACTCAATCCTTGTCATAGTGGACAGATTCTCAGAAATGGCAGTTTTTATTCCAACAATGTCTTCAATAACTTCATTAGATTTGGCCCATCTATTCATCAAGAAGATTTTCTCAAAGCATGGCCTTCCCTCAAGCATTGTTAGTGATAGAGGTTCTCTTTTTGGACCAATCTTTGTCAGCAGCTCAATATTTCAAGAGATTGGTCATCTGCTTACACCAGGGCAAATCTCGCGTCAATCGTTGGCGATTGACTTCACATCGCACCACAGTCAATATAAAATCTTGCTTCAGTCGCGTTAGTGTCACTTTATAGTCACTGGATTTAGTGGGTCACGTCACGTCAGCGTCAAGACAACGTCAATTGTCACATGTGTCACATGAGAATGTCACTCAAAGCCCAAACCCATTTCAACACTATTCGCAATGTTTGGGTAATTTCACCTCATTGGCTTGTGCATCCCCACCTAATCCTCCCCAACGCTTTGCATGCTTACACGCCCGCACCGCCCTCCAGATGAGACTCTGACACTGCCCCCCATCTCCATCCTCACCACTCCTTATGCTTTCACACCCCCGCCCTTACCATCTTTAGGCTCACGTGGTACCCTCCTGACATGCCTCTGACACCGCTAGCCATCCTTACGCTTGTGTAGTGTCCTTCCAAAATCCTCCCGACACTGCTTATCCTTACACTCGCGGAGTGCACTCCCGACATGCTCCCAACACTGCTTACCATCCTTACGCTCACGGAGTGCACTCCCGACATGCTCCCAACACCACTTATCCTTACGCTCGCGGAGTGCCCTCCCAACACCACTTATCCTTACGCTTGTGTAGTGCCCTCCCGAAATCCTCCCGATACTGCTTATCCTTACGCTTGCAGAGTGCACTCCTGACATGCTCCCAACACCACTAATACTTATGCTTGTGTAGTGACCTCCCAACATGCTCCCGACACCACTTATCCTTACACTTGTGTAGTGCCCTCCCGACATCCTCCCGACACTGCTTATCATCCTTACGCTCGCGGAGTGCACTCCCGACATGCTCCTGACACCACTTATCCTCACGCTTGTGTAGTGCCCTCCTGACATACTCCCGACACCACTTATCCTTACGCTTGTGTAGTTCCCTCCTGACATGCTCCCAACACCACTTATCCTTATGCTCGCAGAGTGCCCTCCCGACATGCTCCCGACACACCTTATCCTTACGCTTCTGTACTACATCCGTAGTGTACGGTGGCTTGTTGGCGTACACAATGAACGCAATCGCCAAAATATGCTGAGTGGCCTTCTCTGCCAACAGGACCTAAGGGGAAATTGGTCAGTATATTCACAATGTTGTGGTTAGGGTTTAAATCATGAGACTCACAAATAAAACATAATAAGTGGAATATTTAAGACAAGAATTGTGTCTCCTGTTTCCCCGACAAAACCATTTTATTTCATATCATTCAAATGGAACACTTTGCTTAGTCCTTATCTCATGAGCGTTGAATAGATCAAAAGTTGACTTTAGTCGGTTTCTCACTAGTCAACTTTACTCAATGTCTCACAGGGAAGTGATTTCATTTGCAAAAAATTGCCTCCTTCAATTTCCCGACAAATCGCATTTTTGCAAATGTGATTATTTTACTTGAACCTTTTTTCTTCAATTTGGATCTTTTTATTCAAAAATTTTCAAACAAGTTATAAATCAACTCGTCACCATCTATTTGCTTAATAAACTACCTCTGCTATGGCCCAAACCCCGGGAAATTCAACTGAATTCAATGAACGACCAACTTCAGCCCCAGAGAGTGGAAGTGAAATCTCTAATATCGCCAGTAGTCGTGAATTAGGCATTGAAGTAGAGAGCCAGTCACATGAAGATAATCAAGATCCACCAGTTCTTCCATAATTTGAGTATGAATTCATCTTGAATATTTCTAATCTCTCAAAACCTGATATTGTGTCATAGCCTTTATTTCAGGTCAGCCTCCAAGCTCTCAGAAACCAATTTTTAAAAGTTATGAGAAGGAAAAGACTGTTGAACCTTGTGCACCAACAGAAGATGATGGGAAAGATGATGTAATTTTCAGTGGGGAGGTGGAAATTATATGCAAGGAACAATTTGTCTCCAACATTGCTCAAACAATCCCAAGGCTCGAAAAAATTCAAAATGATAGTAAAATTCCTGATTATGTGCGTCAAAAGATTGCTGAAGCCATGAGCATGCTCAAAATGGATTTGAACTGTAAGTCCATTACTAATTCCAAACAAAATTAATAAAAATAGCTGCTTACAATATATGGGCAGGTGTGGAGGTGGGAGAATCTCTACCTGAAGGATCTCGAGTTGTAATTGGATTTCCAGGCAAAGGATTAGGAAAAAGACCAAATATACATGCAACCAAAAAAACAAACAAAAAACGCCGTAACTTTGAAGCCGCAAAGGATTCTCGGGATCAAGGTGATGAAATGATCAATGTTGAAGGGGACCATATTGATAATGAACCTCCGCATACTGAACCCCCCCCATACTCAATGAAACAATCCATGATGAAGCTCCACATACTGAAAGCCCCCCAATACCCAATGAAACAATCCATGATGAAACCCCTCCCGCCTCTCCTCGGAATATTCAAGCCTTTCAAGAAAGGTTAACAATTAAACATGATACAATGGGACGAGATATGACTGATATAATTCCTGACCCTGAGCCTGAAGTGTCATTGTCTGCTAATTTTCAAGGAATATTTTTATCCCGCATGTAAGAGTTTGCAGGCATTTTGAATTATCATTCCAATATTACTCAACAATCATGGAAAAGGGGGCTTGATAATATCAATAGGACAATTTACCAACAAAAGATGCTCATACATTCCTGCCCGTTGGTATTAAGGTGATCAGTAACCGAGAGCTTAAAATGTCAGCCTGGCTGGAGGACCTTGAGGTGGCAGGTGAGTTTTATCTTTGTGCATCATACATGATTATTGGCTGTTGACTGGTGATATAAATTGCAATATACAGGGTTAGATTCTTTTAAGCAAACAGAAACAGAAGCGCTTTTTGATCACAACATTTGGAATCTCAAATTGATGAAGGAATCAGCTAAACCTCCAGAGAATCTCCCAAAATCTGAACACTCCTTCTTTACCCTTCCAATCCAGTTAAACATTTTTGGGCAAATGTTATGTTTGAATCCATTAGTTTAGTCTCATACGATGTGATTGCACCCAAACCATATTTTGCACCAACTTCAAATTTGACTGATCCTCTTGGACTCGAACGGGGAGCAGTTGAATACCTTGCCTCCTGCTTGAGTAAATCGAAGCAACGTGCAACAAAACTCAGCATTGAAGGTGGCGGGGCTGACAATGAGATATCCACAAAGCCACACAAGAACCTGGAGGATCTAATGGATACAGTTATCGATTTGATGATTGCATACAACATGGTACGTGCACATACAAAGGTCGAAGTTAATGGCTTCAAAGGCAAACTCACGAACTCAAAAAAAATGAGGCCATCAAAGATCTTTTAGCGTGTCACAAGAATATCGGAATAAATAGAATTTGCTATGGTATATTAGCGGCATTCTGTGCAGCGGGGGTTTGTGGTTTGATGGTATGCTCAGATGACTGGAGAACAAGCTCAGTTAAAGGGGCTTTATCACGAATTGACATTTCCAAATAACCTTCAGAGGGTAAAAATCTAGTGCAGCCAGTGTGGCTATGTACTAATAAGTATATATGTAATTTACTGAATTAAAGTTTCTTCTCATCAGAGTCTTTTAACCCCACTGTACCTCTTAGATTTGAATTTTCACGATGCTTAGTATTAGACTTTGGTGATTCCTGGGTGGCGAAGCGCGGTCTTGGTTCAAGTGATGAGGTCACCTTGACTGTACCCAGGTCAGCTAAACTCACAACCAGGATTGACCCGTTTTAGATTAGCTTTGTAATAGATAGATTGTAATTGAATTTTGCAAAGTTATTTATGAATTTAATAATAATGACTTCCTATCCTACTACTGCCCGGATGCCACAGTCTGAATACCAATAGTAATTGTACGGCAGAATGCCTTCGTACATCATTGAAAAGACTCCGACAAGACGCAAGCTGAGTCAGGCAGTTGTGCGCGCAAGTAGCACACGCGGCGGCATTGCGGGAGGTAGCGTTTATCACTTCCCGCCAGCCCATAATAGGCCAAATGTTCCTGTGTCTTTCAAGAGGACTAGAATAACTAGGGATCCGCAGCAGGATGCATATTGCATTTGCGTGTGCTTGCGATATTCCAGATGGTTGGATTGGAAAGTGATTGCATGGGAACATAAATGTAAAATTGAATAATGCACTATCCACTGCAATTTTCAGGTTCAGGTATTTGAGATTGCAAATTCGTGAAGGTCAGGTGTGATCTTTCTTTTTAGCCGCAATTAAAAAGGATTCATTGACCACAATTAAATTTAGGTGATATTAATAAATCAGTAATCATTTGGTTTCATTTCATTTTCTCCTGCAAGCATGCCATTCACGAAAAAAGGAAAAGAGCATAAAAGGGAACTCGCAAGAAAGCGTCGGGCTGAGGAAGGAAAGTGTGAGTTGCTCGCTTAATCTCAGTATATATATATAGATATATATGCTTCCACATTTATGTGGAACTCTTATTGGGCCCCATGGAAGAACATTGGCTTTAGTCGGTTCAGATTGTGCCAATGTCATGTGGGCTCCAACAGGGAAGTCAAAGGATGTGTGCCGAAGAAAGCTCCTTGGGCATTGGGCACCATTCTGGACTCAAAGCTCCTTAGCTTCAAATGGCAGGAAGCAGTATCTGATATCTTGTTTGCTTCAACACATAGTGATCCCTCAACCACTCGGGAATAGTGGGAGATCCCAAAAGACAAATGAGCGCAAAACGACCCAAATGAATAGGTTGTTTTCCTCCTCTCGACCAACAGCAAAAATATCAGTGCCAGTATCATCAAATATGACCCCAAGTGAAATTCGGAGGGTTGTGGATGGCAATCAGATCAAACGCATTCACTTTGGCCGTGTGGCAATTTTCTCTTCAACCGGATTACTCATTGCCCTTGTTGAATTCTGACCATTCACAACAATGAGTGAAGTCGAGGTCAATCAATGGGATGAATTATCACAATTCTTATTTCGCGAAAAGAGATTCACCAACCCGATTGCAACAAATGGAGCATTACTGGAGGGATTTATGTTTGGGATTGGGTGGCGCAAATGCAGCACGAAGAATGAACAATTTGGTCTGTATGGAAGTTTTGGGAAAATTGCAAACACAAAAGATGAATGGCGGAACCGAGGTGCCAATCTTAGCTCAGTGGGTTGCATTCTAGGTCAATTCTTATGATATGTTGGGGATAATTTATTTGAGAAGATTCAAAATTTCTACAAGTCATTGGGGGTTCCATCTTTTGATCAAGTTAACTATGAAGCCAATATGACCGCAAATCAGGGTGCATTCGAGTTTGCTTCCGCACTAACTTTCTGTGAGCCTTTGAGATATGACCACATACCCAATAAGGTAGAAAGAAAGACTCAGAATAATTATAACTTTAAGATAATTATACTAAAAGTACTTAGAATAATTATACATTAAAATTAATTACTTCAAAAATACAAAAATACCATAAATGGGTACAAAAATTGGTTTAACTTAAAAACCAATGAATCAACATGTGAAATAAATTATACCATTGGATTCCCCATGGTAAAATACACATCTACCATTTTTATGGCATATCTGTAAAGTCAATATTTAATGAGTTATAAGGAATAATACCTTATAAAAACCATAAATCCTTGTTTATTTCAGAAAACAATGAGACAACATGTGAAATAAATTGTACCATTGGATTCCCCATGCAAATTCACACATAAAACAATTGATGAGCTAATTTCCAAAGTTAATACTTAAGGAATTAACCTGAATATATGCACTTTTTTGGTCAACACATATATTCAAGGATCATAGCTAATATCTCTTAAGCTATACAAGATAGAGTGATGAACCAAAAATAAAGTTACCACGTAATTACTGTAAGAACACAGATATGAACTTTATTTTACAATTTATAAACAAGGTTAAAACCTATGATGAAATATTGATAAAAATCAACAGAGCTGTTGACCACTTTGTTGTGAAAGTGGTCCAAACTTAAAATAAAGCACACAGTTGGATTCTACTAGTTCATTCGTGAAGAATGATGTAATTTCTATTATTAAATTTAGGGTATAACCCCCTGAAATCATGATTTGAAGTTTAAAATATTGAATTTTGACAGAAAAGATGAGTTACAAGAAAAATCATCAAGATTAGAGTTTTGATGATGTAATGAAAAGCTCTTGGCAGCATAATAAGGTTATGTCAGGCTATCAGAATTAACTCTCTGAATTTCTGTAGCGTGTAAAACTTAAAAGGTATTAAAGATCAAAGTTTGAGCTTAAATTGAGCAGTTATGATCACCTACTGTAACCTTAAATTAGGTTTAACAGTCATATGAGTAATAAAATTGGTGAATACTATTAGTTTATGATTAAAACTAATAAAATCCACGAAATTTGGGGTTCTGCCAAGCCTCTGATGTCATCAACGTTAGAGTTATAGTGATAACTCTAAATAATGGTGTAATAATGATGCAATATGGTTTGATCACAATGTAATCATCTCTAAACCTTGAAATATTGATCAATTCGAGTGGATATGATCAGTACACGTCTACTAGAAGCCTGTTGGACTCTAGGAGGGAGGTATTTACTATAAATAGAGCTCTTTTTACTCTATTTTCCCCTCAGACGCATCAAAAACATTAAATCAATTAAATCAAAGGTAATTTCTTTATTCTTTATATATAAAACTGTTATATTATGAAAGACCAAAGACCACCTTGTTGTAATCATCTATTTTGACGTGATTAAATCATTTATTTAATTGTTTTTGTTAAACATCTCTCTAAAAACTCATTTCCACGTAAAAATCCAGAATATTAGTAATTTTCTTTATTTTTTATTGTAAATACAATTTGAAAAGGTTGTATTTATATTTTTTGGCATAAAATATTTCAAAATTATTATTTTAAGTGTTAAAAGTAAGTTATTTTCTCTTATTATAATAATTTTCTCTTTATTATTATTTTAATAATTCTTTAATTAATATAAATAGTATTTATATAAATTTATAACTTTAATATTGGTAATATTATTGTTATTAGTTGTTTTTTATTAATAAAAAACAATTTTTTACGCGTTTATTATTTGTTTGTAACAATAATAAAGTGCCTTTAAATATATTAATTATTTTATATCAATATATTTATTTTATTATATTATATTTTATAATATAAATTATAGTATTATATTTTATTAATAATATAATCATTTTTACGCCATAATTATAATAATTCTTTATTATAATTATTTTTATCTTATTTATATCAATTATAAGGACATTCATAGTACAATAAGTAAAATATTAGTAATTTTTACTTATTGTTTCATAGTCAAACCTTACACTTTCACCATGAATGGATTTAAAAACGCACCTCATGTTGATAAGGATGAATCGCTGTATGCTTCGGGATGGTGGTTTCAAGCTGATAAGTGCACTGGCCAAATTCAAAGAGATGCGTCAAAGCGGTGTACAGGGGGAAAATTGATTTTCCCAAATGAGCATTTTTGGATTGATCTATCCGCATGTCATGGGCTCATTCAGGTAGTGTGGGCCAGTAGTACATTTGTTCATTATACTGATCCAGCACAGGACAACGAAAGCACAACACTAGTGGGTATGTCCACACAATACTCAAGCAGGTTAGCAAAAACAATGTGGCAAAAAAGCCATGGCTATTATGAGATTGGCGAGAGAGCGGGATATCAAATAAGGGATGGTCATACAATCTCATGCCAATTCAAAGAATGAGGAGATTTGCATGTGTGTTGGGTAAGGCAGAGGACAATATACACCAGGATTGGATGGTTTCGAGTGCGGGAGATGGGGTGAAGTGGATTATGTATGGTGGCATGCGATTGTACATATGTCCTGGTTTGTTGCTCTTGTCCAGGATGCCAATGCTTCACATGCAAATCCTTATGCTTGTGCAGGTTCCGACAATGCTAAAAGTTCCTTACGCCTATGCGGGGTGCCAACGCTTCACACGCCAATCCTTACGCCTGTGCAGGCGCCCAACAATTCACACGCCAATCCTTACGCCTGTGCAGGCTCCCGACAACTCACACGCCAATCCTTACGCTTGTGAAGGTTCCCGAAAATTTGAACAATTCAATACATGAGTAAGATTAATAGCGTGTGACCATAGGAAAGGCCATGTTTCACGAATCTGGAGTGGATTTCTCACATGCGGGAACCTCCTGCTTTTTTACAGTTAAGAATTGATATGGCTCTAAACCATGGAAGAAGAAAATATAGGAGACGGTAACAGCGACTATTGGCGCATTTTTGGCAAAAGAGGGTCACACAAACAAATACTCACTTGAACTTTTGGTGGGGCACTTATAAACATTTTTCTCACGCAATAGGATATTTGAACCATTGAGGAAAATATAATTTCATGTGAGCAAAGAATGTAATAGAAATGGAAAATAACAAACATTGGATACAAATAATTTATTAAAAAGAAAGTATTACAAATAATAAAAAGAGGAAATAATGAGATTTTTTTTTTCTAAGTATTTCGAGACTATCCTGGTGATGTCCTCCTTTGGATAAGCCTGCAGTGCCTGGGCAAGGAGGGAGTTTAGTTCCTCCCAGAATTCCCGGTGCATCTCATTTCGATGAGTTGCATCCATGAAAGGAATCATGTGGAGCAAGCCGCGATGCTCCAACAAGATTCGGTTGATCGATTCGTGAACAATGGCTCAAGGAATCATCAAAGTCGGTCATAAGTCGGTGAATTCCTGGCGAGCGTCATTGTGGGGGATCCAACAGGCGTATCGTCGATGATAATGATGGAGCGGGGAGTGGCGGGACGAGCTGGAGATAGTCAAAGGACGGGTGAGGAAAAGCTGATTAGAGTTAAAAAAGTGAAATTGGGACTTACCAAAAGGTTCCTCTGTGTATTGCGTAGGAGCCACCTCAGGTTCCGGCTCACGAGTCGTATTGTCCTCAGGTGGTTGGGAGGATGGACTCGGGCCAGGAATAGGTGGCTCTTTCGTTCGGGAGGGTTCTAAAAAAGGAGTAAGAGTCAGTTCACTTGACTCAAAAGTGAAAGTGAAAATGAAATGAAACTTTGGCTGCTTACTGCGGAATAATTCCTCTGACCATCGGGTGCCACTCGAGCCTGGAGTGGGTTGCCGCAGGGTTTGCTTGCAAGGCAAACTAGGAACGGGAGAGTCTTGTTGGGGGGGATTTGGGGGGTTTTGTTCTATGAGGTAATGGAAAAAAGTCAGTATTATTGCATGAAGAGAAATGAGATAAGGAGGAGAAAGATAAAAAACTTACTTTGGCATTTGAATCCCATCGGTGACAAGACATGGTGACGATCAGCCCAAGCTCAAATGTCCTCTTTCCATTGGCCGGATAATCACTTCGCTCAGGTCAAGGAGTGAAGTGACCATTGGATGGTGGCCTAGGAGGGGGGGTGGACAAATTGATGCTTGAGGGGACAGGGCTAATCTTCCGGAATTGTTCCCATCGGCCTGCTTGAGGTCCCGGTGTCCATTCGCGCTCGGATATCGTTTCATCATTGTCGACCACAAAGGAGTTCTCGCAAGGGCGTCTTGGGTGAGAACTCCTCCGGCCTTGTGGTCGGAAGGGGCGGACAACAAACGAACATTTCTTGTGTGCTTGTCGGCAAGCATCACAAGCATCGGCCGTTGTTGAGGAATGAATGCAGGGGATACCCCTCTTGGTGCATAAAGTGCACGACATCTAAAAACAAAACAATTGAGGTTAGTAACTGAATAGAAAGTAAACAATCAAGAAAGAAAATGAAGACGTACAATGAATTATAAATTTGAAACGTTAACAAAATAAAGATGCTCTACTCGGAAGGTTGTAAAAGTCTGGAAGAGAGTCATGAAGAAAAATAAGTATTAATATCGGTACATAATGTCAACAAAAGTCTAAAAAAGGGGTAACACACAAGGTGGAGAGAAGTGAGGTTCTGAAAGGATCAGAAGAATAAAAAAACAGGCAAAAGGAAGGGGAGTGGATTTAGTGGAGTGCAAAAGACAAAAGTAGAAAGGCAGGAAGACCAAGGGGAATACGCACAAGAAGGACAAACGCAGGTGAGGTTGAACAAAGTGGAGCGGGTGAGAAAGAAAGTGAAGGGCATGTCGTGTGAAGATGGTCTTTTATACTATGGTGAAGCTGAGACTATCTCAGCAGTTGCAGCACCCGCAAAAGTCTCAGCTTCAAGGCGTGTGGGCAAAATTGAAGCTCAGTTGCAGCGTATGCTGCAGCTGAGAAGGGAAATGCTGGCATGAGGCAGAAGAGCAATGGGGTTCTGGCTGAGTATTGCAATTGATTGAATTGTCAAGCTCAGTCAAATACCCTTTGTTTCCTTAAATAGCCACCCGATCACCCAGGAGGGTGACCGTGAGGCCCTCGTTGAATGTCCATGGTGGGTGCAATTCCCAAATTCCCCATGCAGAAAAGAACGTGGTGCATTTGGTCACAAGTGACCGTGGCGAGATCACCGGCCATATGGCCTGGTTATAGTCTTTGAACTAAGGGGGGGGCTGTAAGACAAGTGAATACAGCGTGAGCTTGTCTTGACCCATTGCTCAGGTTTTCTTTCGGGTCATAATTGAAATGCTGAGTGGCTTATCATTTTAATTGCACAGTAACTGAACTATTGATATAGCAATATCAAATGCGCCATGCTGAGCCATTGCTCAGTCATTTTTGTATGCACACAATCTGAGCATTTGTGTCAGGATGATACTATGATAAAGGTATAACTAGGCTAATTACAGCTTTAACTGTGTATGTGACACGGCAGAAAATGATTAAAAAAGATTTATAAAAGTTTTATAATAAGATAAAAGGGTTCTACTATTGAGAAATAGTGGTGGTGAGCGCTATTGAGAACCCTGGGTGCAGGCTTTATCTGTTGGATTACAATAATAAAGTCTACAATGATTAAAGATTATAGTTATAACTGATTATTTAACCAAGAGTAAAACTGTTTTGGACAGTTCACTACGTAGGTTATTCAAGAGCAGGATGAGGAGAGGATTTTGGCTGTGAAAAGCCCTCCTTTTATCCTGAAATTGGGGTGGAAAGGCTGCTAGACCTTTCCACGTAGAGGAAGTGAAGATTTTTCACTCTCTATGACAGGCTTGTGGTTTGCAAACAGCCTGTATACCCTGTATTGGGCTCAGATGTGGTTTTGAAACCACATCTGGGCAGTTTTCACCAATACAGGGTGAACATTTTCATCTGGGGACCTCACAGCCTGATTCTGACGTGTATGACGCGTAGAATGCTGTACAGAAACTGTATGGGACCCCAGTATTGACTGACATATGAGGTATTGAAGTAAAAACATGCTTCTTCGTCTATTTGACACCTCATATTCATGGTTATGGGATATTATCCCATGGTAAGGCTGTATCTGACAGCAGGTGGGATTTTGACATTAAAATGGTCATAACTCTGTCAGTTTTTGAGATATCAAGCTCAAAGTTGGTTCATGGAATAGCTCTGTATGGGCTCTACACAATGGTACCCAACTTGACATGGTTATCATTAGATATGACAAAGTTATCCCATGTACAAGTATTTTTGTACATTGGCGTGGTCTGGTCAAAAGCTGTATTAAGCTTGTTTGGCCATTAACTTCTGTTGTAGTTGAGTTATGAGGAAATGGATGGAACCATCAGATATCCCTGATTTTTCTCTTTCCAAAAAGACCCCACTTCAGGTATCTCACACTAAAACTGTAAAAGCTAGATGAGAGGTGAATGTTTTGTTCACCCTTATTTGGTCTGAATTTGACCATAACTCAAGTAATACTGGTGCTAGCTCAGTTTGGCTTGTACCATTGGATAGCCCTGGCTTAGAGCTTCAGTTTGAGTACCCATTTGATGGGGTTAAGCCTCTCCTTCTAGATTTTAGATGAGAGGTGAAAATTAAGGTTTATGCTCAGCACTAACTTTGAGCAGGAATAACTTTGTTATTTCTTGTCCTATGGTGATGGGACTTATATTTTCAGGAAGAGGTGAGTTTCCTCTTTCTTTTGATACCTTCTGAGCTAATTTGGCTCAGCTCCATGTTTTGGTGGTATTTTGGCTATACCATTGGTTTATGGTATTTTGGCTGTCATGCTTGTGCTCTGGTTTTGAGTCACAGGCTGACATACCCTCCCTCTAAAAAAGGATAATCATTGATGAGACTGTTCAGTCCTCCTAGAGGCTCTGAATCTCCTTAAATGGAGGTTCACATCTGGTATGGCATCCTCTGCCAACCATTTGTCTTTGTCAGCTGTCTGGTTCTTGAATCTGACTAGATATTGTCTCTGATCCTTCCCATTAAGTCTGATTTTTCTGGCCTTGATGATTTTACTCACAGGTCCAGGAGAGTCTTCTACTACCACTATTTCTGGTGGAGTGGTGTTCTTCTTCCTGGAGGGGAATTTATCCTCCTCTGTTTGGAAGTATGGTTTGACCAGGCTTACTGGAAAGACTGGGTGTTTCCTAGAAAACTCCTCAGTGAGCTTGACCTCTACTGCATTCTTTCCTATCAACTTAATGATAGTGAAGGGCCCTACAAATGAGTCTCTCCTTTTCTTGGGTCCTTTGAGATTGTTGAAGTTCAGTGTAGACACTAACACCTGGTCCCCTTCCTTGAAGTCAGGTTCCATATGTGATTTGTCCCACCTTTGCTTATTATACTCTTTGGCCTCAGCTATGCATTTGGCAGCAGTATCACAGGCTTTCTTCCACATATCATGGAAGTCTTTGGCTGTGGGGTGGATGGTCAGAAGATTTTTCTTCAAGTGATCCACAGGTAACAGGGGATTCCACCCTTTCTCTACCAGTGCAGGTGTTTTTCCTGTGGTAAAGTGCTGGCTTGTATTATAAGCCAGTTGGACTGCTGGTAAGAGGGTGACCCAATCATGGGTATATCCCTCATGGTCCTTGTATTCCATGCCATAGGCACAGAACCTCCTGAGGATGTCCTCCATTGTTTGGATCATCCTCTCAGCTAGGCCATCTGTTTGTGGATGGTAAGCTGTGGAAAAAGCAAGCTTGGTGCCTAGCATGTCATATAAATTGGTCCAAAATTCAGATGTGAATTTTGGGTCCCTGTCACTAATTATGATCTTAGGGACTCCACAGGTGGATATGATGTTATTCCAAAATAACAGAGCAGTGTCTATGGCTGTGTCCTCTTTATGGCATGGTAGACATCTCATGCTCTTGCTGAACCTATCAACTATGATTAGGCAGGCATTGTAGCTTACTTTGCCTCCTGGGACAAGTCCTGTGACCCAGTCCATGTTGATGGTTTCCCATGGGTGTTTGGGTTCTTCTATGTGTTGGAGCAACCCATATTTTTTCCCATGTTTTCTATTTGCCTTTTGGCATCTTTCACAAGTGTTGATGTATTCACTCAACTCTTGCTCCCACTTGGGCCACCAAGCTGTGTGTGAGCCTTGAGGTATATTTTACATACCCAAATAGGCCACAATTATCTTAAAAAGAAATTTTGAATTATGCAAAACTCATAAGTCATGCATATATCCAAAATTCATCATTTTCAATTTCAGAAAAGACAAATAACTTTTTATTGAGTAAGTAAATCCATGTATTTAAGACCAGATTTGTATTCTACACAAAATTTCACCTAGGGTAGCTCCATGGAGTGAATAAGCTCAATTTAAGTATTTGAGGTGGTAAAATGGAAAATACTTCAATACCACATCATTAATACCACATAAAAGATCCGTGAAAATTTTTGTTTTTCTTGATTTTTAGCCAAAATAATGGGAAAGTGAGAAATCCCATGTTACATTTACACTAAGAATAGTGTTATGCATGTTTTGAGCACTTAATATCATGGTATTCTTACATGGACTTTTGGTACACCCATAGTGGATATCTCACTTTAAGCTTAAATTACTATTTTGACATAAAAATTAGGCAAGGGGGACAAAAGACATCAAAGAGAGCCAGGGTACCCAACTTCTGAGGCCTCAGAGGCGTGGATAGCTCCAGAGCATGGATCCATGGCTCATCTTGGCCCAATTGGTAAACTAAAACTCTTTGGGAACTTGGTTACCAAGTTACACCTACTGTAATCATAAGAAAAATAGCAAATAACCTGCTATTTTGACGTGCCAAGGAGGTAATGAGCTACTTAGACTCCTGTAACCACGTCAATTCTTGATGAATTTCCATGACTAGACCCTAAAAGAGTAATTAAACCCTTTTGGGATCCATATTCATTGATTTACCTCATAGCAACCAGCAAAATACTGCTATTTGCAATTCTACGTAGAAATGAGGTAAAAACTTCAAAAATTCATTAAAAATACAATTCTTAATGAATCCTTCTGAAACTTTCAGGACCAATGAAGAACTGTATTATCTATGGTACAACGAAAAGGATTATGGTTTTACTAGTAAGATTCAAAGTTTTACTTACAGTCCATTTTTGACCATTCTACGTGAAACACTGAATCTTCAAAAATTCACAGTAATTACAACCTGTGATGAAATTGGCAATAACATTGATAACTTCGAGAAATCAATGATTATTTTAGAATAAAAGAAGATTTACAGATGTTACTCCTTTTATTCTTAACCATATTGGGGTTGGTAGTCACGTAAAAGCATCAATTAAGTAATTATGATAATCTTACGTGACAACAGATGATGCAATCATTAATCCAAAAGGGTTTATTGTTTTCTCACTCACTGGTTTTTCAGTTTGCTCCATGGCACGCCTCTGTGAGCTGTTGTTGACTTAAAAGAAGCCTCTTCTTTCTGTTTTTTCCGTATCATCATCTTATCAATTTATTAAATCATTATTACCAACAAGTAAGTATTAGTTAAAGCTATTCTTAAGTGTTTTAAATCTTTCAAAATCATCCAGAAAGACGTGAAATCATAGAATCCAACTATATTTTGTTGTAATACTGTTATAAATCCTTTTGATCCCTTAAATCCACAATTCCACGTCAAATTTCTCTACTCTTACCTATCAATAAGTTCTTTGGAGTATTAGTGAGTCATTTATTCTTAATTCTTAAAGTTTTTCTCTAGTAATAGTTTTCTTCAAGAATTTTCTTTATAATTATTCTTGCAAAAGATAATTATATCTTAAAATAATTTTATTATTTTAATAAAGAAGTTTTTATTATTAAATTCTTCTTGTAATTGATTCTTGTAGACAATTACTTGCTCACTGTTAAAATCACTAGTAGTGCTTAACACGTGAAAGAAATAATTTTTTAATTATTTAATTGTGGTTATAATAATATTTTATTATTATATTTCATAAGAACAGACATAGTACTGTTGATTAATAGTAATATTATCATCAGTTTCATAGTCACATCTTACACTGTGCTTGCTACACTCTCTTTAGTCCTGTCCTCACTCATTTGTCCCATGTAGGGGCAGTCATGGAATTCCTGCAGGATCAAAGAGATGTGGTCTCTGTCTATCACTGTGAGTGCACTGGTGTGCTTTTCTCTGTGATAAATCAGGCCATCTATAAGGAAGAATTTGTTGTCCTTATAGGCCCTCAACCAAGGTTCCTCCAGCTGGGGTTCCAGTTCTGGGCTCCTGTATTTTTGTTGAAGGAGTTGGAGTAGTATGCTACACTGTTTGTGTTTAGCATAAGATTTCAGTACTGCATTGAAAAATTCATTGTGCAATTCTGAGGAACTTATTCCCAGTATGGGGGTTTCTGTCCCTTCTGAATCAGTGTTTCCACTGTCAAAGGTACCACTACCTGGTGCCCATTCAGAGAATCTGAAGTTTTTCTTCCTATTTATTTCCATAAAATGGATAGGAATTTTTGCAGCAACTTCAGGGTCATAAGCTGGATTGCTTTTGACATTGTCCAGTGGCCATCTGCTAAGGCCATCTGCATTAGTATGGCTTTTACCTTCCTTGTATATGATGGTCATGTTCCCTCTATACTCCTGGATGGCTATTTTCCATCTCAGCATGTGTCTATTAGTAGTCTTCATGTTTAGTAAAGACTTCAAGGCTGTGCAGTCTGTGTAGACTTCAAAGACTGCACCTTCCAAATAATAATGGAGTTTTTCTAGTGCCCAGACTAGACATAGACATTCTGTCTGGGTGGCCCCATACCTGGCTTCTGAATCTTTCAGCTGCCTGGAGATGTAACATATTACACCTTCTCTTGGTTCACCATCCACAATTTGTCTTTGGTGAAGGGCTGCTCCCAAGCCTTGGCTGCATGCTGCATCTATATATAACTTGAATGGTAGTTCAAAGTCAGGCAAGATGAGCACAGGTGCATTTGTGAGTTCATATTTGATCCTCTCATATGCATCCCTCCTTTCCTTGGTTATTTCAAAAACTACATCCTTTGAGCATAACTTGTATAAACTACTAGTTATGTGAGCAAAGCTTTTGATGTGGTTTCTATAGTAGCTAGCAAATCCAAGGAAAGATTGCATCTCTTTGATGTTCTTTGGTACTGGCTTTTGCAGTACTGCTGCTACTTTGTTCTGGTCAATTGCCAGACTAAGGCCTGAGACTTTGTGTCCTAGAGCTAGTAGCTCTTGTTGGCCAAAATTACACTTTTTAAGTGAAATTTTCAGATTGATGGGTGTACATTTACTTAGAACTCTGTCTATGTATTGTACATGGTCTTCCCATGTCTCTGAGTATATAATGATATCATCAATATACACTACCATCCAGCCTTCCATTATTTCTTCTTGAAATATGGTGTCCATCATCCTTTGGAAGTGGGCTGGTGCATTCTTGATGCCAAATGGCATCCTGGTGTACTCATATATGCCCATATGGCATATTATTCTGAGCAACTTCATGGAGTTTGGTTTAACTCCATTTTGGTGGAAGCCTTTCATACAATCCATCTTGGTTATGTATTTGGCTTTGGCTCGCTTATCCAAGGCATGAGGTATCCTTGGTATAGGGTACCTGTCTGCTTTTGTGTAGTTATTCAGGGCTCTGAAATCTCCACACAATCTAGACTTGCCATCATGCCAGGTGATTAGGACAGGAGTGGTGATTTCCACTATTTCATTATGTCCAATCTTCCTAATGATATCCATGTCCAGGAGTTCATTGATATGTTCCTCAATCTCTTTCCTGGTCTCCAGACTTGCTGGGTAAGGAGGTCTCCTTAACATGGGTGGATAAGGCCTTTCTACATCCAGATATAGTTCTATATCATGGCCTTTGATCTTGCCTAATGGTTCTTCACCAATGGCAAATGCTGGTCTATTCTTCCTCAGCATCTTCAGTAAACTTAGCTTTTGTTTACTGGTGAGGGTAGTGCTAAACTGTCCCTCTCTGAATTCTTTCAGAAGTTCTTCCAGTGGGTCCTGAGAGGATATCTGGTATATATCAAGAGAAAATTTCTTTTCCTTGTTAGTACCAATGGTAATATGCCTATTTTTACTATTGTAAATATCTATGCCATACATCCTCTGGTAATCTGTTCCCAGTAAAAACCCTTGGATGTGGGCATCTTCAAGCACTACAAACTCTGGGTTGAGTCTGATATTACCTTTTCTGTGGGGTATAATTATCTCTTTGATAATTGTCCCAATAGAGGTCATCTTTCCAGATGCACTCTTAAAGTTCTTTGCCTTAGTGGGCAAGAGCTGTTTTTCCCAGTTTGGGAAGTGGCTATCCAGATAATTTTTGGCCACTATGGAGCAATGTGCTCCACTGTCAATGATCAGTGGGTGCTGAGCATTGTCAATACATACAGTCATTTTTGTGGCTGTTCAATGTATATATGCCATTCCTTTGGTTGGTGTAACCAGGAATGTTTGTGCATCTTGTGTGTGTTTGCACAAGTCCTTGTTGGCAGTATCCTGTGGCATGCCTGCTTCCAACTGTATATCCTGGATTTCCAATGGGGTTTCCTCTTCGTATTCCACTAGAAGTTCCTCTCTTGGGTCTTTATCATCATCAGATAGTTCTCTGATGGCATCTCCCATAGAGTCTAATTCAGAATCCTCTGTTGGAGGTTCTTCTTCAGGGAATTTTTCTATAGCATAGACTTTCTTCTTTGCTTTTGGACAGTTGTTGGCATAGTGGTCTGTTGAACCACAATTGTGACAAGAATTCTTCTTCTTTGCCACTTCTGCCACTCTTTCTCTGGGTTTGTCTTTAAACTCCACCCTGAAAGGTTGTTTCTCTTTGAAACTATTGCTTCTATATGGGGTGAATTTCCCTATGTTAGTCCTTTTCCTTATGTCTTGTAAGGTATTGGCTATATCATCTAGAGTGCAATTTTGGTTGCATCTGCACTTTACTGCATGCTCTAGTTCTCCTGGCAATTGTGTCAGAAGTTTATGATTCCTCATTTGAATTTTCATTTGAGGATCAATGGCTTTAAGTCTTTTAGACTGTCTAAGACACCACTCATATGGATCTTTGTCCACTGAGTATTTGTCATTTTCAAATGACATGGTCTTTTGCCATATCCAAGTTCCATTACTGTACTTTTGGATTATTTGACTCTTCCACCATGGCCAATTTCTTCTGCCATGGATTTCTTTCATTTCAGTGTACCATATACTTGCATGACCTTTAAATGCAGTATTCAGTCTAGCAGTAATCCAGTAATCTGGTATGCTTGGTACATCAATGAAGAGTCCATCAATATAATCTATGAGTTCCATATGATCATATTCTCCTGATCCAGAGAATTTGGGCCAGTTTGAGGCCTCAGGAAGCTGTTTCAAGGCTTCCTTCTCTGAATAAGACATGCCATCTCCATCCTGGTATTGTGATGGAGATCTTGCCTTATTCAACAACATGGCATCTGGTTTGATGTCATCTGGTTGATATGGATTCTCCATAGCTTGGCCTTGTGGTTGGGGCTTTAAGCTATGGTAGGCATCAAACAATTTGTTGATGTCTTGGTTCAGACACTCCCTGTCCCTTCTGCTATGGTGTTGTTCTTCAGAGACTTGATTCAGTCTCTTGTTGGTTTCTTCAGAGGCTTTGCTCAATTGAGCATATCCTTCCTGAAGGTTTTTAACTATCTGCTCCAATGAGGCTTGAGTTTTTCTCATCCTCTCTTGGGCAGCTGCAAATTCTGCAGCCTGCTTTGCAGATTGCTCAGCATATTGGGACATTTGCAACCACAGTGTGTCACTGTTGATGTTGCTCTCAGATGTGATAATGTTATTTTCAGTCTGAGTGGGGGTAATGTTTCTATTACTAGGACTACTGATTCTGGAGTGGTTTACAACTACTTCTGGTTCTTGTGTACTTCTTTTACCAAATATAACAGCTTCTGGATCATGGGGTCTGACTCTTTCCTCCTCTGGTTGAAGGAGGCTTTGTTCTTGCCCTTGTTGCCTTGTCTTCTCCTGGAAACTTCCTGGAATTGTGAAGAATGGTGACTCTTGGCCACTGATGTGCTGGTTTCTGAATGGTGTGAAGCCACTGGAGAGCTGATTTGGCTTGCTCCTTGTGAACCTGAAGGAATCTGAGTAGGCCCTGTCTGGGTTAACTGTTCTTCTATAGCTTGGATAGTGGCTTGGGTCTCCCTTATCCTCTGTGCCCTTGCCTCTAGGAGTCTGTGCTGCCTGGTAGGGTTCCAACCCTTGGTGATTACCATAAGGTCCTTGAAGTCTATCTCTTTGAGACAGATCTTCTGGCAACTTGATCCCAGTTCTGCCCAGTGAGTTGCTTGGTTGAACCTCTTGTTGTCCATGCTCCATTGAAACAAATCTTTGAGGAGTTGGTGGATTTGAAGAACTTGATCCATATCCTTCCAGTCCTCTGGTTTGAGGTTTCTGTTGAATTGGAGTGTGAATGGCAAGGTTGATATTATCTCCCTCATTGTTTTGCCATCCACCACTGTGTCCAATGTGTCTTCTTTCAGGTCTTCTGGTTCTAGACATTCCTGCTCTATCCTCTGGCTGGTTCCTTTGGAAGCCAAGGTCTCTGAGGTATGCAGGGGACATATCAGTGTTTGCAAGCAGTCAAAAACTTTATGTTCTTAGGGTATTTACCTTTGACTGTGCCTTGTACAAATTTGTTATCTGCTGATTTGGGCAGTTTTCCTTTGGAGGTTACAACTGGGTTAATAATTGTAATCTTCCCTGTACAAGCGGTTAAGGTTGGTTTACCTTGTATTGAAGCAGAGTTTCGTGGTTTTCTACTCCTCTGAGTGGCTATTGGTGTCCACTTCTTGGCTGTAATGAGGCCTTCACTAAGCCTTTTTCCTTTACCCTTTCTGCCCTCTGGTTCTGAGGGTGTCATTGGTGTGTTGGCCTGTGACTGGGTTTCAAGTGGGATGTAGTTTTATTCCACTGAATCAAAACAGGAAAAAGAGGGCTTATGTCAGTTAAGACTTCTTAAAAGGCTGGTTTTGCACGTCTAAGAATGGCCTCTGGGCTTGTATATTATTACAGTATGCCCTTGTATAATGACAGTGTAATTGAATTAACAATTTCACGTCAAAAATACAGCTTATGGTGTCCTGACACACTGTTTGTGTGTCAGTATCCCTCAGATACACTTGTGGTTTGCAAGTGTATTCTGTAAAAAGTGGTTTGTATACAAGTGTTATTGAATTAACAATACACTTGACCACGCCTCAACTGATGGTTTTTCAGTCAGAGGTGTCCTTATTCAGTCAAGAATACAGGACTTTATTAGTGGCTTATGTGTTTTTATATGCAAAACACATCAAAAATAATAAGTTACTGTGGGTGTTAACCACATAAAAAATACTCTTATAATATGAGTATATAAAAAAAAGGGTAAAAATATATAAAATATATATTTTTAAATAGAAATTACGCCTAAAAAGGATAAAACAATGGTTAATAAGTCATAAAACAGAGAAAAGACTTACTTGTAAGGTCCAAAAAAAAACACGGCCAGGCCCCCAAAATGTCAGGATGATACTATGATAAAGGTATAACTAGGCTAATTACAACTTTAACTGTGTATGTGACAGGGCAGAAAATGATTAAAAAAGATTTATAAAAGTTTTATAATAAGATAAAAGGGTTCTACTATTGAGAAATAGTGGTGGTGAGCGCTATTGAGAACCCTGGATGCAGGCTTTATCTGTTGGATTACAATAATAAAGTCTACAATAATTAAATATTATAATTATACCTGATTATTTAACCAAGAGTAAAACTGTTTTGACAGTTTACTACGTAGGTTATTCAAGAGCAGGATGAGGAGAGGATTTTGGCTGTGAAAAGCCCTCCTTTTATCCTGAAATTGGGGTGGAAAGGCTGCTAGACCTTTCCACGTAGAGGAAGTGAAGATTTTTCACTCTCTATGACAGGCTTGTGGTTTGCAAACAGCCTTTATACCCTGTATTGGGCTCAGATGTGGTTTTGAAACCACATCTGGGCAGTTTTCACCAATACAGGGTGAACATTTTCATCTGGGGACCTCACAGCCTGATTCTGACGTGTATGACGCGTAGAATGCTGTACAGAAACTGTATGGGACCCCAGTATTGACTGACATATGAGGTATTGAAGTAAAAACATGCTTCTTCGTCTATTTGACACCTCATATTCATTGTTATGGGATATTATCCCATGGTAAGGCTGTATCTGACAGCAGGTGGGATTTTGACCTTAAAATGGTCATAACTCTGTCAGTTTTTGAGATATCAAGCTCATAGTTGGTTCATTGAATAGCTCTGTATAGGCTCTACAAAATGGTACCCAACCTGACATGGTTATCATTAAATATGACAAATTTATCCCATGTACAAGTATTTTTGTACATTGGTGTGGTCTGGTCAAAAGCTGTATTAAGCTTGTTTGGCCAATAACTTCTGTTGTAGTTGAGTTATGAGGAAATGGATGGCACCATCAGATAGCCCTGATTGTGCTCGTTGCAAAAAGACCCCACTTCAGGTATCTCACACTAAAACTGTAAAAGTTAGATGAGAGGTGAATGTTTTGTTCACCCTTATTTGGTCTGAATTTGACCATAAATCAAGTAATACTGGTGCTAGCTCAGTTTGGCTGGTACCATTGGATAGCCCTGGCTTAGAGCTTCATTTTGAGTACCCATTTGATGGGGTTAAGCCTCTCCTTCTAGATTTTAGATGAGAGGTGAAAATTAAGGTTCATGCTCAGCACTAACTTTGAGCAGGAATAACTTTGTTATTTCTTGTCCTATGGTGATGGGACTTATATTTTCAGGAAGAGGTGAGTTTCCTCTTTCTTTTGATACCTTCTGAGCTAATTTGGCTCAGCTCCATGTTTTGGTGGTTTTTTGGCTATACCATTGGTTTATGGTATTTTGGCTGTCATGCTTGTGCTCTGGTTTTGAGTCACAGGCTGACAATTTGGCACAGCATCGGATGACATTTCAGCCAGGTGCAGCATTTCACACGCTTTGGTGAAGTGCTCCAAACTGAGCCTTCCAATGAACTATTGCAAAAATGGTCCTGACCATGGCTTTACTGAGCACTTCCACACGGTGCTTTTGACCATGACATGCTCAGCTTGCATGTACAAATTGGGTGAAACACAATGCTGAGCATGTGGCACATGAGCTATGTATATGCAAACAATCGGAAGGTGCATGCAGGCTCAAGTAGTATTACACCTTCCTAATCTGTACAGCCAACACTGTAGTACGCAGTACACCTTTGTAAATGTATTCTGCGGGGAAGAGCAAAAGCTGTTCAACAATGTAACATGCAATCACGTCAAGCCATTGAGTCATATATCTCAACTGCATCCCTTTGATGCACCTTGTTGGAGATCTCTGCCTTACTACGGCACAGATGCGGGTGTAATTCAAGTTAATGTAAGTGGTTCATAGTGGGATGAATGTTTATTTGGGTCATACACAAACAGTGGATTCCATCCGGTGCCATTGTTGGGGCAAACACTGACTGGCCCCGCTTGTTCATTGCGCGTTCTCATTGTCGGGCAGCCACATGCTTTCATACCCCCCAACGGGTCATACACAGGCAACTTTCACATGCCTGGAAGACATTTTACTTCCAGTCTTCTGACCGGCTATTTCCTTGGTCGGGTGGTCAGCTTGACTGCAGACGCTCACCTGCTCGCGCATGGAAACCTGAGGCCAATCAGTGTGGATTTGCCTCAGCCTCATCTGCATTAGAATAATCCCGGCCTATGATTGCTGAGGCTGGTTATGTTGGCGTGGGGATCTCCCACCGCGGGTCATTTTCTGCACATTCTCACGCGCCCCGCACAAGCTGTGGGACCTGGCTTGCAGCCAAAAATTCCCTTGGGTGGGTGGCCTCTTTCTCCAGAGTTATGTACATGCGTGAGGCAAAGACCCTGATGCCAATCTTGGTGGATTAGTACCCGCCTCAAACGCAATAGGGTTGAATGTATATGTGGATCACGGCTCATGGTTGGTGCCCCCTTTGATCATGCCACACATCCCCCCCTGGAAGCTCAGTAGGCATCAGTCATCAAAAAACTTCACACAAAATGAAACTCATGTTCGGTGGCGCGCCACCGAAAATATCTCACCCGCCCACACACAAACATCCCCACAGTGAGATTGCCCTTTGAAACAACCAAAATTGCGCAGTAGGTCCCTGTGCGACAATTAACCTGGGGAGGATATGCTCATTGTTCGCTGTCACACCAGCGAACATGGCCACATGCCTCTAATATGCCCCTCCACAATAAGTTGCTACAACCCACCCAATCTTGGATACACTAATGTCAACCTTGTTCCACCAAAAGTTTTGTAACTTGCTGCAGATCCAGCAGTCATATCGGTGCACCCACATTTTGGCCACCTTGCCTTGATATATGCCCCAAATTGGATATGAAAATTATGAGCCCAAGAGGCCCACCCCCATCAAGACCATGCACGTAACCACAGGCCACCCCCCCTTGACCCCATTGCTGCCTCTCATATAAGTTCCCCACCTGCGCTTATTTGTCTTCATTCCGTTTAGCTAACCCTTTGCGATCATATAATTTCCAACTGTCCCCAAATAATTTAAAATAGCCATCATGTCAACCCCTTCACAACCACTTTGCATTGGGATGATTAATATTCATATTCAAATAAATAGTGATATAACCTTAAATCCTGAGAATTCCCACTTAGCTTCTTGGATTATCATATGGCACAATCAACACAACATATTCATTTATCTCCCCAATCACCAGCGTGCTATTGGCTCTCTCCCTGGAACCCTTTCCAAAACATTGATACCATTCCATGGGGCACCAAAATCTTTCATGCACTGTGGTCCTGGTGGGGCATGGATTGAAAATTGCCAATCCAATCCTACTCAAATATTATTTGTTGAGGGAGTATTTATGACTGATGCAAATGATCCCTCCTCATCTCAGAAACCCAATCTAGCATTGATGTTCTTCACATGGTATCCAAACATTTTATTCATAATGGAAAGCTTTTGAACACAAGATTTCAAGCTTAAAATGCCCAAAGAATATGACTGTAATACTCATAGTCAAGGTCAACTCTTTACTCCGACATTTCCCGCTTCAAACTCGACGCCAGCTTCATATCCTGCTGTTTCATCATTGATTTCCAAGCAAAAACTGATACAATTACCCAGTGGATCAGACCGCCCCATGCCATTATTCAAACCCCCCTCCTCCCTCATCAAAAGACGGGACTAGCTTTTCTCTGGGATCAAGAAATCCCCAATGGCCAATCAGCCCGTAACCTTTGGGCCACCTCACCCCCAGGATCCACTTTTAATGCCAGGCACATCATTACAAACAAGGTCGTTAGCTCATTTGAATCCCTTTCAACCAATACCTCTCTTGGAGGACTGCTCGCGGATGATATGGGATTAGGTAAAACCATTCAGGCCATTGCTCTAATTGGTACCTGCAAGGAGCGGATGATTGCAAACCCCCATTGATCCACGCCCACCATGATCATCTGCCCCCTTGCTTAATTACCAACTGGCAATCAAAAATATCCAAGCATGCTCAGGCTGGAGCGCTGCATGCCAAAATCTACCATAGTCCCACTTGTTACTCATTATCCAAGGCCGACATTTTAAGGTATGATATCATCATCACTTCTTACAATACTATCACCCAAGAATTTAAGCAAACCAATACCTCTACATCATTCATTTTTCAAATCAATTGGCATCATATAATTTTGGATGAAGCACATTGAGTGGCTGAGCTTAAATGATTCAAATTACCTTTTATATCCAATAACCCTTTCCCCATCTTATAGCTATATTCACTCTCAATACACTGCCACTCACCGTGCCATTGATAGCCTCCTTTCATCCCGTTGAATATGTTTAGCGGGCACACCTATTCACAACACAACTTATGACCTTTTGGGCATAATATCATTCATCACTCAACCCCAGAGCGCCGATCAAGATAACTGGTCACCATTCATCCTGAGTAGTCTTTCCAAAGGTTGCAATGATATTTTGCATTTGGAATTGCAACATTTGAGCTTGCGCCGCACCAAAACCACACATCTCAAATCCCTCCCCACTATTAGCCATCATTATGGGCTGTTCCCGCTCAACCCGACCATGCAGCAAGAATATTCCACATTATATGAAGAATTCCTATGATCCAAAAGCAAAGGACCAGGAGAATTTTTCAGAAATATTAATAAGCTGCGAATATGTTGTAACCATCACATAATGCTTAACACAATTGTGGAGGCTGATTTGGAAGACCCCGAGGGCAGGAGCACTCAGGATAACTCCCCAACAATCACACAAACTATTGTGGATGTGGAAACATGCATGATGAGTAGTAAAATTGCACACCTCCTACAAAGCTTAATGAAGAACAAACAAACAAGGTGTGTTCCAACCAAATCGGTGGTTTATACCCAATGGACCCAATTTCTAGATTTGTGCGTTAATTCTAATATGCATCCAATACCAATTGAATCCATCTGACTTTTTTATATTGTATAATTGGTATTGCACTTGCCCATCACTCTATCCTTTCAGCACAAATTGATGGAACAATTATAGCACGAGTACAGGAGAAGGCACTGGAGAATTTCTTCAATAATCCTGAATGTGAAGTACTGATTGCATCCATTGCCGCAGCTGGAACTGGCCACAATATAACTTGTGCTAATATGGTCTATTTAATGGTGAGGGGACCCCCAAAATTCTGCCCTGATTTGCAGCCCCTGACATCCACACTTCCAGGAGCCCAATTGGAACCCAGCCATTGAGGCTCAGGCTGTTGATCGACTCCATTGTATTGGCCAACAACAACCTGTAAAGGTCATCCACTATATCACCCCTCATTCAGTTGAGGTCAACATGCAGAAGGTACCTTTCAAGCTCATCTTTGACCCTAATTGTATTGCTATTCTAAAATCCTTCCTTATGGAAATGCCATTTTCCAAACACCAATAGGTCCAAGAAAAGAAAAAATCATTAACTGCGTGAGCCTTACTGATATTATATAATTTGCATTTGACCAAGTTGATCACACCTGCGCACCCTGGCACAGGTCCACAATTATGAACACCATGAGCTGGATCAAACTCCTTCAATATTTACTCAATGAAAATGAGCAATAGAGTATTATTTCTAAGGGAGACGGTAATACAGTCCGGCTCATATTGTCTATATTCTGACATATTTCGCAAGTTGTTGCATCTTTAAGAAGAAATAATAATAGATTGTATTACACCTGCACAAATAATTCACAAAATTTTAATTTGTAACGGTGCTATACATTTATATTACTAAGTTATTGCAGAGCATCACCATTTGGCCTAATAACTGGCATGTCAAGTATTTTTAGGACGCTAGTCTGCATCTTACTACAGCTTTTGTGCCAATCTTGATCAAATACCTGAAATGATAAGCCTTCCGGAATATCACCATCATCTGTCGATTGTAATTCTGGCAATCTATCAATAGTTTTTTTACCCTTTTTTTTAATGCAATTACAAAATTCTATGTCTTGATCCATTTTTAATACCAATTCATTAAATAACTGGGAGCGCCAGCGTGATACCACTTTGCGGTAAATTTGATGGCCATTTTCCAGTACCTCCTCAGTATCTGAACATACTCGAGGGTCATTGAATTGTGATGCTAGAATGGGAAATTTAGCCGTATCACACCATTCATGACGGTGCTCACAGGTCTGCACATAATCAAGTAGATCATCATCAGTCTTTGCTCACGATGAGGAACAGATACATTAATTAACCCTTTGAAGAATCTTTGCGACCTTTTGATTCTCCTTCTTTTTAACCAACTACTCCACATCCTTTTGAATAGACTTCCATTCTCTTTTCAAATAAGTGAAACATCGCTCCATTAAAGCCGCCACGACCCTATAGCTATGATGATCCTTGTTCCAACAGTAATGATGATACTAGGTGCTGACCAGTGCAAGACGGAATGTACGGTAAAACACCATAGACATCAGCTCATTGAACGGATGTTGCCATGAGCTCTCCCAGTCCCAAGTGAATCGCTTTAGTCCTAGCTTGTGGAGCTCATTTTCGCAGTAGCTTTGGAAACCCTGAGATTGAACCTGTGTTGATGGCTCATTGAAAACATCCTTGGGGACATATCCGAGATAACCAGCCACTTGAATTTCAATTTCACGCTCTTCTGTGCTTTGTGGTGCTGGTACTGAGGAAAAATCCTTATGCCTAACTTTGAGTAGGAACAGAAAATGGGCATGTACTGCTGATCTTATTCCATGGACATTCTCTGGAAGTTCTGCTTTCAGCCATTTTTGTTGCTCCTTCTGGCTTGCACGTTTCGCCACATTGTGAGCTTTACAAGCCTGGTTCCTTTGCTGTCTGACCTTGGATTGTTCAAGCATACTCTGGGAAAGGGTCATTTGAGGATGGGTGAACTCACTATTTGACTGAGTGCCATGCTCATGCTCCGTGAAATTGTCCGTCCTTGGTTCATCATTTGTTTCCATTTGAGTCGGAGACATGTTCTCATCCTCATCATCCACCATTTTTTCTCTTGATGAACTGGCATGAGCTGTTCTTGGTTTGGAGGCATATGGATGATGAGGTCCAGTGACTTTCTCTTTATGGACCAGAGGTGAAGATACATAAAGTTTGTCACCTGCCATGAACATCATCAGTTAACACATCAAAACATTAATGAAGACTGGTCATACTCACAATCTTCAATTGGCTCCTGAGATCGGACTGACTTGCCTTTAGGTGCCATATCTAACCCATGAAACAAAAATATCAAATTGTGAAAAAGGTTATACTCTGAAATTAAAATGACTTACTTTGATGTAGCGTCAATCCTGGATTTCCCTCTGACAGACCACTCCAAGTTACATTCTCCAATGGTCTTTTTCGTTGCCCCCATCCACGCGCCTTTCATCGCCCACATGAACCTGAGATCCTGATGGAATATTGAGGGTTGGCTGTTTACTTTGGCCAAAGGGATCCTGGGATGCGACTGGATTCTGACCGGGATTAAGGAGGAACTCACGTGGAAATTTTGATTGGGGATTAGCGTTTGATGAGATTTGAGGTGTGCATTCTGGCCCCTGAGACACATGCGTTTGTTTATTAGTGGGATTCGGAGGAATTGGAGTGACGGAAAAATTTGGGATTGACCAAGTGCTTGAAGTTGGAGCCTATGGATTTCCCACATCAATGTTAAGACCTGATACATTCATTGAGGATGCGATAGGGGTTGTGAGAGGAATGTTGGGACTCAATGATGACTGTGTTTGAACATATCCTATGCTAGATTCACTATCTGAGTCATGAACAGAACCTGAATGGGATTTATGTGACTTGGAAGATGACATAAGGGCCAAAAAAGTTCCATAATATTTTTAACTAGATAAAACACCTCAGTATTATGATAAAATAGAGTGATATGAAATGAAATCTTTTCAAATTTAGAATAGAGATATTCTATGAATATTTATAAAAAGAGTCTTATTGGAAGTCTAATAAGCCTCTCTTTAGGAGAATCCTCCCTACCTCCTCTTGAGCTCCTCCGCTTTTTTCGGAAACCACCCTGCACGGCCTACCACCATATAATGTAATATTCCCTTGATCTCAAAGGGGACCCATCATCCATAAGTAATCATATTTGGTAACATTTCCACCTCCCCATTGTCACATTTTGTGAATTATCCAAACTGCCAATATATGCATTGAAATTCCACAGCATTGTACATCTGTAAAGGGGTATATTCATGAAGGATTTACCCACAAAAGAGACATCACCTGTTCAAGAAAGGCAAGACAATCCAAATCACATTCAAACCAATTAAAAGCCTGCTGCACTCAAACCAAATAGCAAGACTTTAGCTGCACTCCAACCCCTTATGTAATAGAGTCATATCGTTATGTCTATAATAAGGTTCAAGCCATGTATGATGGCGTGCCAGCATACATTGTTTGAATGTCAATCCCCTCAATTCAATGTTGACACATCCCTATTGGAATGCCCCTCAAGGGTCAAAACCACAGTATTGCCATGTGTAAATAAAATAGAACATGTATGAGCATTGACAAGCATGGCATTTTACCCAATTAAGCTCCTAACCAATTCCGCCATCCACATGAGACATGTTAAACTCTATCAGCTGCAGCTCATGCACCATTACAAATGGGATAAAATTCTCAGCTGGCTCAAATCATCTCCCCCTTCATAAATAATCACTCAATTTTTTTGCCAATTAATAACACTCCTAAACACTTTCACATCAGCCATAGATATTTATACACAAACCAACCATACTCCCAATTCCTGCAGCAATGACAGCCTGCCGCTATTCCTCAATGAGTATATGCATGTGTCCACACTGCTCAACTCAAACACACTCTTCCCCTGAGGGTGATAGGCCTGGAGTTGCCTTCACACCTTTCCAATATAAACAGCACATTAAAAAGCTCAAATCAACCATTGCACCCAAATCTCTTTCAAAAATCCCTACTTCTGCATCAGGATCTGAGTGCCCACAACTTCTATTGGATCAAATATTCCCAGCTGATTATTCACAATTGACCCAAAGCACCGGGTCTCAATTCAACTGCAGTCAAACCCTTCCCCCACAAGATCTTGGAATGATAATATCTGCCATTCTATCATTAAGGTATAATATACCCTGCAGGGCTTCACGCATTCTCAACCCCGCCCTAAACCTACTGATCAAGTCCAGCATCTCAAGCTCCGGTGGTCCCCCACTCCTGCATTCCATATACCTCAAGATCTGAGTACCATATTTGAACATCTCCAATTGGAACCAGTGATTCAAAACTATATATGTTGTCCTCAATGTTTCTCTCTTAATGGCCTTAATGAATCAGTCACAACTGACCAACCCCACTGTCAACGCCATAATGACCCAAATGATCATGATCCCCCTTGCACACAATCATTAGGCAAATTCATCTATTCATTTGAACCCCACACCAAAAACACAACCAACATGAAGAAAATATTTATCCCAACAAAAAATTTCATTTATCAACCATTCAAAAATTGGCTTGCCAGATTTCTCCAGTGGGCTGGAATTATGGAAATTCTGCATCAACATCAACAATCCCAAACTCCCGAAGGTTCCCCAAAATGTGACGTCTGGGATGGATTGGTCTTGAGACGCTTCACTGGCACTAGAAATATCCATGACCCCCCATTCATGTCCATTCCTGGTGCATTGGCCTTCTCCATCTATGTGGACTGGTTTAATGCACATGGAAAGTCCACCCGGTTGGCCCGCATTGGACCTATCATGCTTATTTGTCTTAATCTCCCCCCAAGTGAAAGATTGAATCCAGAGAATTTCTATGTTGCAGGAATCATCCCTGGTCCAAAGGAGCCAACTTCCCTTCAATTGAATCACCTATTAATGCCACTCATCAATGAGCTCAAAGATCTATGGCAAGGTTACCATTTTTCACCCACCTCAACAGGCTCTTCAGGATCCTTTATCCGTGTTGCCATTCTCACAGCCATTGTGGATGTGGTTGCCATGCGCAAGCTTACTGGATTTATTTCCCATTCAGGAAACCACTTTTGTAATTTTTGCACCATTCACAAAGCTCAAATTGAAGAAATTGGTCCTCAATTTCACTACACACGCTTATATAAAAATCATAAATCAACCATTGCCAAATGGCTTTGGGCAACCCCACAACAAAGACAAGCAATTTTCTCTGAGTATGGAGTGTGATATTCAATTTTAGAATACCTTCCGTATTGGGAGGCAACCAGAATGGTTAATCTTGACATAATGCATAATCTAATACTGGGAGTTTTGAAGGATCATGCAGCTTTCAAATTGTGCATTTCAGAGTCCAAATCAGAAATTTACCTCAGGTCCCGCAGGAAATGCAATGACACCAACAGTTCAGACTCAGATTCCATGACCTCCAACAGCTCTCTTGATACAATCACATTGAGAGAGGCCCGCTCCCTGAGAAGAGACGCAGCAAAAATAATAAATGAGCCACTCCCCACTACTTCCACCCAAAAAAACTACTTCCCAATGCCCACCCCTCACACGGAACATCCATCTAGTGGTTCTGCGGAGATTCCTTCATTTGATGCAGATTACATCCCCACCGAATTGGATATCACTGCACTGAGTGATCACCAGATAAAGGGTGAGGCTCTGGAGCATCTCCGGCAAATCATATCTGAGACAATAATTCCCTCATCATGGACAAGAGTACCTCAAAACATGGGTTCCCCCTCTCATGGTAGCTTAAAAGCCACTGAATAGGCTCTCTTATATAAGGTCTATGTTCCATTTTTAATGCTCAGTCAACAGATGTCATTAGATGTACACCAATCTGCCAACCTTCAAAGAAAAATGGGTCAGTCAGAAGAACTTGCAAATGAACTAACCAAGAATACATTCCATTTGATTAGTGCTATCAACATTGCCACAAGTTGGACTGTTTCAATAGATGATGCGACTGCATTTGCTGAACATTGGAAAAAATTCTGCCTTTCCAATCAACACCTGTTCCCAAAACAGAAAAGTAAACCAAATCATCATTTTTCTGATCATATTCCCCAACTCTTCCAATGTTGGGGCCCAGCACAAGCCTCAGCCACATGGGGTTATGAGCTCTTGATTGGAGTATTTGCAAAAATGCCAACAAATAACAAAATATGTACGTCAATTAATCAGATCAATATATTCATGTTGATTAAACACCTGAACTGAATAAGACTAACTTCTTGCAACTCTTAATAGATGATATAGATAAAACCTTACTTCAACATATCTGTTGATGTTCCAACCTTTCCGTTCTCCTGAGATCCCCATCCGTGCCATGTGAAATATAACAGCTTTTCGAATCACAGCCGCCTGCCCTGTTCAATCACCATAAATATCACAAACCATCCCGCCATGACCAAGAAAATTATGATTTCGTGGTTGAGTACTTACAGAATTTTCATGAAACAAGGGAAATAGTTGATTGGATCAGCTTAGACACTACCGTGCAATCCACAAGTCCTCCCACTTCAAGGATTGTCTCACCTTGGTATTTTCCAGTTTCAAACATTAATATTGGGAACAATATATTTTCAACCGAATCCAAAAATGTCAGCAACAGTGTGATATGTTTTCTGAGGGGAAACTCACAACAATTTGGTATTATTAATAGCATTTTTAAAGTCTCTGAGCCATCTAGCATACTGAACAATAACTTTCTGATCTTAAAAACTTTGAAGATTGATGTGAATTTCTTACCAGATTGGCCGCATCTGAATATTTATAAAGCTGTTGGTTTTGATTATGGACACGTGATTATATCTGGATAATAAATAGAAGGTAACTGTGGATTGTATGATAACAAAGTTCTGTCATGTGGACTGCTTGTAATGATAAAGCCGTTATTTCATGATATTTAGTCTACTAAAATGCAAATCTCTCAGATTCATTAGCAATTTTGCGAGTGAAATAACTGCCTCAAAATTTCGTGACAGAGACATGCAATCATACTCCATTAACCATTGAAGAAGAAGAGGAATGGGAAGTCTCTCAAATACTGGACTCAAAGCTTAAGAGCGGAAAATTATGGTATCTGGTGGAATGGAAAGGTTTCAGTCAAGACCCAGAAAGATCCACTTGGGAACCAACCAAAAACCTCAAGAATTGTCCTGAACTTGTCAAAGATTTTCATTCATTATATTCTGACAAGCCTGGGCCCAATTCTTCAAGAGCTTGATTCATTATGGTGCTTGGTGGGGAGAGGAATTACCAAAGGTAAGTCCCACTCCTGGTATGCACCTTTAGGGGTATTCTACTCTTCTTTTTGTTGTAAGCATCACCTTGGCCACTCTGTGAGCACTTTGCAATTTTGGACACAGATCTTTGGCATGGCTTTCAACTTCATTTCCAATCTTATGGCCATTTTCACTTGGGACAATGGGCCATTCACTTTTCAATTCATTTCCAAGACTTCACAATTCAAATTCATTCCTTCAACATTTTTGTTTTTATTTTTATGGCACTGGCGGGAGTGGTAACTACCAAAAGTAAGTTCCTCTCCTGGTGTGCACTTCCCTGAGGGGTCTACAATCTTGTCAAAACATCGACTTGGCCACTTTATGAGCACCTGGCATCAAATTTCTCTTTCCAGGTCCTTGGCCAATTTCAAAATCAGTCATCAACCTCCATGATGAAGATTGGAACCTCCTCAATATTCAATTCATTTTTCGTTTCTCTTTTCTCTTTCTTTTATTTTCATTTTCATTTTATCATGTCAAATTTCACATCAAGATTATCATTCATTTCAAACATCATCAACCTTGAAGCCAATCTCAAAAGAAGATCAAGCAAGTCCTGCATCATATGACAAATTTTTAATCTCAGTTATTATTTTATTTTACTCTTAAAAGAACTTTCCTCTATCAAAATGTCAATACTTCCCAATGGCCTCAACAGGCTTCACCTTGTATTGGTGCTCAGGAGCTCGCCATTTCAAGGTGGGGGGTACTGTCACAACCATGGCAATTCACCTCCTTGGATCTCCATATGGCATATCAAGCCACAGTCCTTTTATGGCCAATTGGCCATATCCATCACCAGTCGCCAATATGGCCATGTCATCATCTTATGGACCATTTGTCTTTTGGGACCTTCATGGCCCTTCACCTCAATCCAGAATCCATAGCAGCAATTTATGCCCAAATGGGTATTTCTGGTCATTTCCCTCAAAACTGTGGGAAATGGCCCAAATGGCTGTTTTTGGCCATTTGGGCTGATAATGCGCATTTTGCGCATAGCTGCGCACTTTGACGCAAAGTGTCCAAAAGACACTTTCCCGCCCTTTGGACCAGTTTTTGGCTCAGAACCCAAAAGTGGCCAAAAACCCCAAAGGACCCAGAAACACCTTTCCAAGCTCTGAAGCCATCACATCAATTCTTTTCCCCTCTGTCTTTCCATCTCAAGACCTTTGGATGTAATCTTCTTTCCAATGAACCAATATGCCATAAATGATGTTATATATCATTGTGCATCATTTTTCAACAGAAATTCAATGGTGGCAATATCAAATGGTCATTTCAACATTCCAACATATCATCACGTCATCAAGGCACCCAATCATTCAGAGGACTCATCAAGGCTCAAGAGCAAGTGTTTCAGCATCAAAGACCAATCACGCCATCAAGACGTCATTGGATACTTTCATTAACAGTATTCCTGAAAGGAAATACTGTTCAACCACTCTCAAGGGATTAATGAGGCAGTTAATTCATTCATTCATTCATTCAATTGTCAAGTGTCAAAGCTCCACTCAATCCATTTTGGCAACCATATTCATTTCAATAAAGTCTGGATCCATCAAGAAGTGTATTTCATTTTCAAGCATGGGAAATTCATTCAACCCAATTCAATTGAAATATTAGCCAGCTGTATCAATTCCCAAAACAATCAATACTGCCTCAAGGATCAATACAGATCAGTTTTCAGCCTGAAGAACTCAAGCTCCCAGCTTTTCACATATACCGGCTAACCTTTCCACCCTGGGGGGTTCTTCCCCAGTTAATTAATATACTTTGATTTTATTTTATCTTTATTTATCTTATCATTTTGTTAAGTGAATACTGATATTATCAAGTCAGTCATTTAGCACCTTTTCTCTTATTCTTTCTTTGCCTGTCAATGAATATTTGGTGGTCATATCCTTACTAATTCCATTGTTCATTTTGGCAGGTTGAAACACTGATTAAGGACTTACTTGGTTGGCTCTTTGGCCATTTGGCTTCTCTTTCCTCTCATTGCATCTCATCTTGTACCTGCATATTTCTTAGAGGAATTTATTCTTTATTTTTATTTCTTTATTCTTTGGAGTCTTCCAAGTGAGTTCCCTGATTGCTGAGTGCCAGGCCACTCTTGTATTTATGTCCAAGAGCCCCTGTGACAGGTGTCAGCTCTTTTTGAAGGTAAAATGGTATTGTCAGCTTCAAAATGACCCATTTTAGTTGTTTGGTGGTCATCAACTGACCCTTTTCCTTCTGTACCTGATTGGCCTCTGCCATAATCATGTCTATTACCTTTCTGAAAGGTTCTTGAGGGGTTATAGCTGGCTCCTGACTTGGTTGAAGGCATACTTATGGTTAAAAAGGCTTAAAATAGTAATTCTACATCAAAAAACTTACTATTGGCCAAATATTTGGCTTTCTGAAGAGTATTACTTATTTCAAAGTTGACTAATTCAGAAGAAATTGGCTCTGGTTGAATATTCTGCGTCACAATAAAAACACGTAAGAGCTTATGTGTTTTTACTAAAAACTTACGTGTTTTTACCATCAATTGGTAAAAACACGTAATTTTATGGTAAAAACACGTAAGGGATGGTTTTTAAATGAAATATGGCTATTTATGGCATGTATGATTCCATTAATGCCATTTGTGCCATTAAAAATTCCATTTATGGAATTAACAGTGCCATTAATGGCATTATAAATGAAATATTTCTGATGCCATTAATGCCATAAATGGCATTAACAGTGCCATTAATGGCATTAACAGTGCCATAAATGGCATTAACACTGCCATAAATGGCATTAACAGTGCCATTAATGGTATTAACAGTGCCATTAATGGCATTATCAATGAAATATTATTGATTCCATTAATGCCATTTGTGGCATCAAAAATGCAACATTTCTGATGCCATTAATGCCATAAATGGCATTAATAATGCCACAAATGGCATTAATAATGCCACATTAACAATGCCATTAATGGCATTAATAATACCATGAATGGCATTATCAATGCAATAAATGGCATAATGTCATTTATGTAACACCATAAATGGCATTGTTAATTCCATTTATGTAATGCCACAAATGGAATTTTTGATTCTATGAATGTCATTTTTGATGCCATTTATGTTATAGTTAAGGCCATTTATGGCATTTTCAAATGCATAAAAGGCATTGTCAAGGCCATTAAATTCAACCTATGGAATTGCTGTAATGCTATTTATGCCAATTTTCTGGCCATAAATGGCATCTGTATGTCATTCTTGATGCCATTTATGGCCTTATTATGTCATTAGTGATGCCATTTATGGCACATTTGATGTGATAAATGGCACTGTTAATGCCAAAAAATCAAATTTTAACTTCCACTCATCATAAATTAAATTTTCAATTCAATTTATGTCATAAATGGCATTTTCAATTCAACTACAAACATGAACAAAAAACATGGACTTTTTGGGCCTACAAATGTTCTTGCAAAAAAACCCCAAAATTTTGGGCTTCTGGTTTATTATTCTCAACATTCTCACCTTCATTTTAAAGAAAAAATTATTGAAATTCATAAGTGGGAACATTTTTAATGAATTTTTTCAAAAAAATGGGCCATTTTACCAAATTGCCCAAAATAGAAAAATTGGGCAAAAAAAAAAATTTGAAAAAATTTGGGGACCTTCACATCCCATGTCGGAAAAAATATGGCAAAAAAAAATGTTAAAAATTCTCAAAAATGAGCCTGAGGAATTTTTATAAAAAAATTAGGTTACTTACATGTTTTTACCATAAAATTACGTGTTTTTACTAAAAGCTTACGTGTGTTTACCAACACCCTTTTTATATGTTTTTTAATTTTTTCAATATAAGAAAAAGGTTTAAAAAGAGTAAAAAAAATGTCACAAGTTAAATATCACAGCTGGGCCCCCAAATGTAAGGTGTGGATATGAAACTTTGATTCAAAATCAAGTACTTTTCCTGTCCTCAAAGTTCGTATAAGGTAAAAATGAATTAAAAATAGTAAGAAATATTATTTTTAAGAGAAAACACACCAAATTTATTGTTTATAAATTTATTAGTATAAAACAATAATACTATAAAGATTTATTGTTTTACCAACAATAATACTATAAAGATTTATTGTTTTACCAACAATAAAAATTTATCCAAAAATACTCTACAAGAGATATTTAAGGCTAGAAAAGAAATTTCTTCAAGAGCAATTTCAATTGGAATTAATTGAGCGAAGAACTGCAAGAAATTAATTAAAGAGCAAAATCTTTAAAAACAATATTAAAGAGAAAACACGCCCAAAGGTGACCAGAGTGAATTTGGAAACAAAGTGACAAAGTTTACAGTGATGAAAGATGCTTTAATTCACTTTTGGGGTGGTTCAGGGGTAAAAATGATTATAAAAGTTACAAACAATGATTATGATAATTTTCTCACGTGGTTAAAAGGTTTAAAATTATTTAAAAAAGGCGGTTGGAGTCTTTTATTGATTGGTTTAACAATGTTTAAACTAATTATAAAAGGAAAAGATTCTAACATGAAGAGAAAAGTGGGGCAAAGAAGACATTCTTTTATAGCCATAAATTTTCCTACTACAAAGGTAAAACTTACTCTTGTCAGTCGTGAAAAACAGTCTGACAACAGAAAAGCCAATTATGGCATCATTGAACCCCAGTTTAGACCAAAAAAGGGCTGGTTTAAGCCATTTTTAGCCATTTTAGACCCTTAAATCAGCCATTGCTATAGCAATACCTGGTCTAGAGCCTTCAAAACACGTCAGAATGTGTGTAAGAGACGTAGAAACCAGTTAAAACTGTTTTTACTATGATTGTTTTATCTTAAGGGTAGTTTTACCCTCTTGGCAACAGCTAAAACTACCCCAGTTGGTATCAAAACCTCATCATCAATTGAGTCCACAGACCCTGTAACTCAATTCCAGGCCAAAAGTGATGAACATTTGTGTGAATTTTGACACCACATGCCTGTCAGCAAGGACTTTGGGGTTCTAGCTCCTCCTTAGAGCTGGAGTTCCTTTCCCCCCCAAATTTAATCTTTCCAATTTATTTTCCCTTTAATTCCTCATCATGTATTATACTTATAATTTACATATGTAATTCAATTGAGTTGTACAGTTCAATAAAGTAATAATTGATACCTCATATGTAAATCAAAGTTCACTTATGTAATACACGCGCACATTTTGACATTTCAATTGAATTCAATTGAAAATACTTCAATTCCTCATAACTTCTAAACTAAACACAACACCTCAATTTTAACACAAAATTTGATGGTTAACACCACATGTGGCATGAATTAAATTAAAGTTTTGAGGATTTTCAATTTTTGTATTGAAAATACTAAAAACTTAATTTAAGCTTATTTAGAGTTGAGTTACAAAAATTTCACTCAGAGGTGACCCCACCTGATTTTTTATGAGGAATCCAATGGTGAAATAATTTTTATATGTTTATTTATTGGATAAAAAGCTATAATAATTTTTATTTAACTTTTTTCCAAATTTATTTTATTTTTTATAATTTTGTTAAAAATTCATTTTTACTTAATTTTTTCAAGTATAAATGTAATTTTATCATTTTAAAATTTAATGTAATTTATTTTTGAATGGTAATTAAATTTTTAATTTTGAATATAATTTTATATTTATATTTTCATTTTTATTATGATAATATAAATAAATTTATTTTATTTATATTTATATGTTAATTCTGTATCTGTGGTATTTTGGGTATATGAAATTACCTCTAAGGCTCACAATACCCATAAGGCCACAAATGATTTTATATACAGCTGATTCAGTCTTCAACAGAATTTTCAATTAAATTTAAAATAAAAAATAACAAAAAATAAGTATAAATATTTTTTTGGATAAACAAAGTTATAAACATTATGTCATTTTTAGATTCTACACCAAAAATGAACTAGGTTACACCCATAGGGTTTTATACCCAAAAAAGCTTATTTCTTATGTTATTGGAAGATTTAAGAATATCACAGTACTGATGAAACTTTTTTAACATTTTTTTAGAATTGTTAAATTTAAGCTTAAATAAGCTTAAATTCAAAGTTGCATAAGGTTTATGTAAAATTACCAAAATTTTAGTTAAAATTGTGGTGTTGTGTATATTTACTGAATTGGCTAAGGATTTGACATAAAGAATGTAAATCCTGTGTGAGCTCAATTTAAAAGTGTTTAAGGCCATAGTATGGCTTTAAATAAATAAAAGGGCAAAATCCACGCAAAAAGGTGGGACAAAGGAAAAAGACCAAACAGAGCTGTGGTACCTAGGTTTTTGGATCTGCAAGGATTCAATTACGGTTTTCCACCTGTATCGGAGGATTTTCAACCTTATTTGAGCTTTAAGATTAGACTTTGATCCAACCTCAAAGTTTAAACTGGTTTTATCCCAATTTGGACAGGAATTTCAAGCTGCCAAAGGGTAAATCCCAATATGAATGCTTGAAATTGAAGTTTTGAGACATGTTAAAGCTTAAAACTTTAAGGTTAAAAGAATTAAAACCTTCTCAAAAGTTAAGGTTTAGTGTGTATTGCTATTTTACGTGGAAAAAGAGCAAAAACTTCAAAGATTCATTAAAAATCCAATTCTTGATGTATTTTCTTGAAACATTCACACAGCTTACAGTTTAATATTATCTATGTATAAATCAAATTTTAAGAACTTTTTATAAACCGATTTCCTGGGTAAGTAGCATGGAAATTTACTCTTTTAATTATACTTAAAGAAAATTAAGATTTCTTTAAAAATTAATTAAAAATTGAGTTTACAAGGTTTCTGTTGAAACTCTATTTTTAAGTTGTTCATGTGATTAACTTTAATATGAATAAACTTATCTTATATTAAAACTTAAAATAATTAGTTTAAATGAGCATTAAAGTTACTTTGAGTTAAGAATAACACTGGCAACTTTAAATTGGAATCAAAAACAAGTTACCTTAAGCTAAGAACCTTATTTTTAAGCATGGTCTTTCAGTTTTTACCTGAGAATGCCCTCTATATCCATTATGAATCAGGATAGCTTTTCTTTAGACATGAAAAGAGTCTTTTAGTCACTGTTTTTATCCATCATCAATTATCAATCCAATCATATTAGACATTTAAACAGGTAGAGTTTTATTATATATAAAATCTTATTATCAAAGTATTTCTTAAGTATTTTATTCTTTATAAATCTTAAATGAAATAATTGAAATAATAGAAATTATATTATTGTTGTAATCAGCTATAATATATTTTATTTTATAAAATTATTGTCTTTAAAATCTCTGTTAAGATCCACAAATTCCTCTTAAAAACTCTTTAATCATATTTTTTATCATAAAAATTTGTTTTATCATTTAAAATATTGCTTTTTGTTGTGTTTTTAACTTATAATTATTATTTAATATAATAACTGTTGTTGTTTGACTTTTTATATTAAATAAATATTATAAGTAAGTTTTCTCTAAAATTCTATATCTTTTTTATCTATTATTAGTTTTTTTTTATATAGAATTTTTCTACAAGAATTACTTCTGCAAAGTGTGTGTTATAATTCTTTTATAAATAATATTCATATATTATTTATAAGTGGTTAAATATTTATATTTCCCATGTGTAATTGTCTCATTGAGAGCTTTACACTTCTTATTTTTATAATTGTCAGTGACTATAACAATAATAGAATAATTATAGTTTATTATAATTCTTATATTTTATTATTATTATTTTATATAATAAAATTATTATTATTTTATATAATAATAATTAAATTTATTCTTTCATATAATTATTCTTAATAATTATATTTAAATTTGTGGTTATAATATTTTATGATATTATATTTTTCTACTGAGGACAGTCATAGTGCTCTTGATATTGTTACTATTATCAAGAGTCTCATAGACAAACCTTACAATAATATTTGCTTTTCTATGTAGAAATAAGGTGAAAACTTAAAAAATTCATTCAGAATACAATTATAAATGAATCCCTTTGAAATTCTCAGGAACAATGAAGAAACACTAAATCCATACTAAAGACAGAAATAATCATGACCTTAGAATTCAAATTGAAAGTTTTACTTACAGTCCATTTTTGATGATTTCATGTGAAAAACTGAATCTTCAAAAATTCACAGAAAATACAACCTGTGATAAAATTCCCAATAAGATTGATAACTTTGGAAAAGAATGTTTATTTCAAAATCAAATAATATTTAAAGTTTTTAATCCTTTCTTTCTTAAACATAAATGGGTTGGTAGTCATGTAAATTTACTCAATTTAGTAATTATTATAATTTCACATGAATACAAGTAATGTAGTAATTAAAACAATTCAGGTAAAGGTTTATTCAGTTTTCTCCATGAAAAACCTCTTTGATCTGTTCTAGACTTAAAAGAGGCCTACTATTTATGGGCTTTCCAATAATCATCATATTATTTAATCTTATCATGAGTACCAACAAACAAGTGTTAGTTAAAGTCTTTTCTTAAAGTACTCTTATATTTCCAAATCAATCAGAAATATTTGAAATGAAAGAAATAAACTATTTCCAAAAGTGTTTAACTGTTATATTGTTGTATTAATGTTATAAATAAATGTTTATAATTTAAATCCACAAATAATCCATCAAATAACTCTTCCAATTCTTTGCAAGGTCTTTTTGAAGTATTAGTGAATGTTTTGATAAATTCTTAAAATTTTTTCTTTAAATTTGTAGTTTCTTCAGGAATTTATTATAATTATTCTTATAAAAGATAATTATCAATTAAAATAATTTTTTATTATTTTAATAACAAATTTTATTAATAATACTTCTTGTAATTGATTCTAGTAGACAATTAATACTTACTGTAATAATCCCTGGTAGTGTTTAACAAGTAAAAGAGATAATTAAGAAATCAATTATTTATTTGTGGTTATAATAAATTGATTTATTACATTTAATAAGAATAGAAATATTACTCTTGATCAACAGTAATATTATGAAGGGTTTAATAAATAAATATTACATTTGGGGTCATGGACATGTTTTTTGCACCTTGAACCCTTAATTAAGAGATTTTCAAGCTTCAAAATATATTAGCTATTTCTTTCTTTTTTTGTTTGAAGTAAGATTGTTTTTATTTTTGATTTTTTTTTGAAAATTGCTTTCATTGAGGAATTTGAATTAATTTTATATTGCTTTGAATGTGGATTTTTAAAATAAAAAAAAATTATAAAATTCTTCTTCTTTGAGCTAATTTGAATCAATTTTTGGTCCAAAATCTTGATTTTCTTTTCAATATATAAAAAATAATAAACCTCATGAATAAATCTCAAAAATATTTGGAAGTATAAAAAATATTTTTGCTAGTGTCATTAATAAAATATATTTTAGATGGTGATAAGATTAGTAAGACATATATTACAAGTTAATAATCTGAAGAAAGTATTGAAGTGAAAATTATCAAAGAGGTGCTTTATTGAAAGCAGAGTTATCCAAACAACCACCATAAGGTGTTTTTTCTTTATTATCAATTCTATTTTAGATTGAAATGAAAATAGTGCATACCAGAAATGGAAGAAACCATTCCATCCAAGCAGATAAATATGGAAAGGAAGAGGCAATACCTGGGCCAGACCTGGAAGGCCTTTCTCAAGAAAGGCACACTTGGAGGATTCCATGGTTTCCTTGTCTATGAAACTGTTAAAAATGTTACTATTAATAAACAGTACTATGACTGTTCTTATGAAATATAATAATAAACATTATTATAACCACAATTAAATAATTAATTAATTAATTATTTCTTTTACTTATTATACACTACTAGTGATTATAAAAATAAGCAGTAATTGTCTACAAGAAAAAATTACAAGAAGTATTTAATAATAAAAACTTCTTTATTAAAATAATAAAATTATTTTAACAAATAATTATCTTTTGCAAGAATAACTATAAGTATAATCAGTGAAGAAAACTATTACTAGAGGAAATCTTTTAAGAATTAATAATAAATCACTCACTAATACCCCAATGAACCTTCAAAAAATATTGGTAGAGAGATTTGACATATAATTGTGGATTTAAAGGTTCAAAATTGATTTATAACAATATTACAACAATATATAGTTGATTTCTATGATTTTATAGCTTTCTGATTCATTCTAAAAGAATTAAAACACTCAAGAAAAGATTTTTAACTAATACTTACTTGTTGGTAACAAAGATATAATTGGAAAATAAGATGAGTTGGAAAAAACAGCAAGAGGAGGCCTCTTTTAAGTCTAAGAAAGCTCACAGAGGCGTGCCATGGAGCAAACTGAAAACCAGTGAGTGAGAAAACAATGATTCTTTTTGGATTAATGATTGCATCATCTGTTTGTCATGTAGGATTATCATAATTACTCAATTGATGCTTTTACGTGACTACCAACCAAATTATGGTTGAGAATAAAAGGAGTAAAAACTGTAAATATTCTTTTATTTCAAAATATACTTTTATTTCTCAAAGTTATCAATGTTATTGGAAATTTCATCATAGGTTGTATTCTATGTGAATTTTTGAAGGTTCAGTATTTCAGGTGGAATTATCAAAAATGTACTGTAAGTAAAACTTTGAATTTTACTTATGAAACTGTAATTATTTTTGGTTTATTTAAGGGTTATAATTTTGTTCATTGGTATTGAAAGTTTAAGAAAGATTAATTAAGAATTGTATTTTGATCAATTTTTGAAGTTTTTACCTCATTTATACATAGAATAGCAAATAATACTATAAAGTAGGTTTCTATGAGGTAAATCAATGGATACTAGTGCAAAAAGGGTTTTAATTCCTCTTTTGGGGTTTATCCATGGAAAATCATTAAGAATTGATATAGTTACAGGAGTCTATTTTTCTCTTTCCTTTTCTGTCATATCAAAATAGTAGCTTATTTGCAATTTTCTTATCATTTAATGAAATTTTAACTTGGTGGCTAGGTTCCCAAGAGGTTTTGGTGGGCTAATTGGGCCAAGATAAGCCATGGATCCAAGATTTAGAGATATCCACGCCTCAGAGGCCTCAGAAGCTGCGTAACTTTGCTCTCTTTGATGTCTTTTGTCCCCCTTAGCTATTTTCACGTCAAAAATAGAAATTCAGGCTTAAAGACTGATATCCACCATGGGTGTATCAAAAGTGTATGTAAGAATACCATAATATTAAGTGCCACAAAAATGCATAACACTATTCTTAGTGTATATGTAACATGGGATCTCTCAAATTCCCATTATTTTGGAATGAAATTGAGAAAAACAAAAATTTTCACAATTCTTTTATGTGGTATTGATGATGTGTTATTGAAGTATTTTACATATTACCACCTCTTAGAGTTAGTTTAAGCTTATTTACTCCATGAAGTTACCCTAGGTAAATTTTGGTGTAGAATCCAAATCTTGCCTTAAATCCATGTATTTACTTACAAGCAAGAAAGGTATTCATATTTTCTGAAATAAAAAATGTTTAATTTTGAATATATGCATGACTTGTGGGTTATGCATTGTTCAAAATTTATTTTTGAAGATATTTGTGGCATATTTGGGTATATAAAATATACCTCAAGGCTCACATTCCCTCTCACCAAAAGCAAAATTGTACTACAATTTCATTAATGATATCAAGCAGAAAAAAGGCCCCAAAGGGGGTTAATGTCCACTGTCCAACCTCTTTACATTACTCAGATCAAGTAATTTAAAGCACATTTATAGACATATTCAGGCTCGTGGCCTTCTTTCTTGTCTGAATATTATTAAGAGCTTATTTGAGTCAGGTATTTCTGATTCTGCAAGCCATTCATCTTCATGTACTGGATTCCTATATCTGACAAGATATTCTCTTTGATTTTTACCCCTAAGTATCCTTTCTTTAACGGATTTCTTTATCTTTTTGTCTTCACTCTGTTCCATTGGTGGTACAGTCAAAGGAGTTGTGTTAGTTAAAGGAAAAAATTCTTTGTCCACTGGTTGATAAGGTCTTATCAAGCTGACTGGAAAGGTGGGTTTTTATTTTCTAATTCACCACTCATTCCACTTGAACTGAATTGGTTCTATGTAAGGAAACAATAACAAAAGGTCCTACACAGGAATCTTTAAGTTTCTTTGGGCCTTTGATTTTATTAAAATTCAAGGTTGAAACTAGAACTAGGTCCCCTACTTTGAATTGTGGTACCTTGTGACTCTTGTCCCACTTCTGTTTTGCATAGTCAAAAGCATCATCCATACTCTGTTTTGCATGATGTTTCACTTTATCAAGCACTATATTGAAGCTGGAGGCTGTAGGATAGATTTTAATCAAGCATTTCCTCAGTGTGTCTCTTGGGAGTCTTGAATTCCATCCTTTTTCTAACATAGCAGGAGTTTGACCTGTAGAGAAATGGACGTATGTCTTATATGCCAATTACAATGCAGGTATTAGAGTGCATCAGTCATGGGTAAAGCCATCTGAGCTGTTGAATTCTAACCCATAAGCACATAATCTCCTGATCACGTCATCTAAGGTTTGAATCATTCTCTCTGCTAGTTCATCTGCTTGAGGGTGATATGGTGTTGAGAATAATAGCTTAGTCCCAAAAAATCTGTGAATATTGGTCCAAAGTGGAGATGTGAGCTTGGGATCTCTGTCACTTATGGTATTCTTAAAAAATCCTGTATAAGAAATAACTATACTCCATAGAGTAAGAGCTGTATCCATAGCAGTGTCATCTTTATGACATGGTAAGAATATGGGAGTCTTGCTATATCTGTCTACAATGACTAAACAAGCATTATGACTTTTGTCACCACTTGGTGAAAGTGCTGTGACCCAATGCATATCAACAACTTCCCAAGGGGATTTTGGTTCTTGAATACAAATCATCAGTTCAAGTTTCTTTCCTGTACTCCTGTTTGCTTTTTAGAATCTGTCACAAGTATGTAAGCTGTGAGCCTTTAAGATATGACCACATATCCAAAAAGGTCACAATAAAATTTCTGTAATAATCATACTTATGACAATTATCTCAAAAATTAGTAAAATACCATAAATAAGCACAAAATCTAAATTAACTCAGAATCTAATGAATAAAGATTTAAAATAAATGAAACCATTAGATTCCTCATGGTAGAATACACATATGTCACTTTTATGGCATATCTGAAAAGTCAATAATTACTGAAGTATAATTAATAATACCTTAAAAAAGGTACAAAACCTCATTTATTTCAGAAACCAATGAGAGAACATGTGAAATAGATCTTACCATTGGATTCTCCATAGGATTCTACATATAAAACAATTATAAAGCTAATCTCTAAAGTCAATACTTAGAAAATTAAGCTGAATATATGCACTTTTTTGGTCAATGCATATATTCAGGGCTTTTAGCTAATATCTCTTGAAATATACAAGATAGAGAGATGAACCAAAAAATAAAGTCACCATATAATTAATGTAGGAATACAGATATGAGATTCATTCCACAAGTTATAAACAAGGTTAAAACTTGTAATGGATTATTGAATAAAATCAATAGAGCTGTTGACCACTTTGTTGTAAAAGTAGTCCAAACTTAAAAATAAGCAGTCAGTTAGATTCTAATAGCTCCTTTGTGAATAATGATGTAATAGCTATTACAATATTCAAGGTATAACCCCTTGAAATCATGGTTTGAAGTTTAAAATATTAAATTTTGACAGAAAAAATGAGTTACAAGGAAAATAATCAAAGATAGAGTTTTGATGATGTAATAAAATGCTCTTGGAAGCTTAATAAGGACATAACAAGCTATCAGAATCCACTCCCAGAATAGCTTTAGCGTGTATAACTTAAGCTTTATTAATGCTCAAAGTGTAAGCTTAAATTTGATCATTTATGATCACTCACTGTAATGTTATTCTAAGTTTAACAGTCATATAGGTGATGAAATTGATGAATACTATTAGATTATGATTAATACTAATAAAATCCACTAAGTTTAGGCTTCTGTCAAGCCTATGACATCATCAAACTTAAGTTTACAGTGATAACTATAAATAATGGCGTAATAATGAGGTAAGATGGTTTGATCATGATTTAATCATCACTAAACCTTGAAATATTGATCAATTATAGTAGAAAGAATCAGTACACGTCTACTAGAAGCTTTCTGAGCTCTAGAAGGGAGGTATTTACTATAAATAGAGCTCTTTTTACTCTATTTTCCCCTCAGGTGCTTACAAAACACTAAATAATTAAAACAAAAAGGTAATTTCTTGATTCTTTATATATAAAACTCTTATATTATTAAAGACCAAAGGTCATCCTTATTATAATCATCATTATTGAAGTGATTCCTTCGATTATTTAATTGTTTTGTTTAAAATTCTCTTAAAAACCTCAATTACATGTAAACTCAAGATAAATTGTAATTTCTCTTAATTTGTATTGTAAATACAATTGAAATAAGTTGTATTTCTATTATTTGGCCTACAATCATGCAAAATTATTATATTAGGTATTAAAAGTAGGTTATTTCTTCTTATTAAAATAAGTTTCTCTCTATTATTACTTTAATAATTCTCTAATTAATATAAATAGTATTTATATAAATTTATAACTTTAATATTAGTAATATTATTTTGATTAATTGTTTTTTATTAATAAAGAACAATTTTTTACGCCTTTATTATTTGTTGGTAACAATAATAAATTTCTTTTAAATATGTTAATTATCTTATATTAAAATATTTATTTAATATATTATTTTTTTAATATAAATTACATTATTATATTTATTTAACAATATAATTAATTTTACACCATAATTGTAATAATTATCTTTATCTTATTTATTTTATTAATAAGGAAATTCATAGTACCATAAGTAAAATATTAGTAATTTTTACTTATTGTTTCATAGTCAAACCATACATTTGGGGGCCTGGCTGTGATATTTACTCTAAAATACCTTTGAAAAAATTGTAATTGGGTTTATCCAATAATAAATTATAATTTTAATCATAAAATCATATAATAACTTCATATTTATTGATTTTAAAAGCTATTGAGGCATTTGGAAAGCAATTGTACTGTCTTACATGTGGTTTTTCACATCCTTAGACTTGCAAGAACTTTCTTTGAGTGAATCTAGTCATTAAAAAAGATATTTATAAATTAAAAATAATTTTATATTATAAATTAATTTCATAAAAAGAATCATATCCATTTTTATTCTATTTTTTAAAAATAAAAACATAAAAAATATTAAAAACCAATAAAAAAAGTTATTTTTATTCATTTTTATTCATTTGTTTATTCATTTCATTTTCTCAAAGATATAAAAGCAATTTTTACAAGGAAATTTGCCATATCTTACCAAAATATAACACTCATTATAAAAGACTTATATTTATTTGTCTTTTTTAGTGTTTGAAGACAATCCAACAGAAAGAAACCAACCACTGTTGAAAGATTGGTGGAGGAAACTTGTCCTAGCTTTCAAACACCAATTGTCATTAAGAAAAAGAAAGCTAAGAAATTAGACTTTCCAGGACCCACTATTCAGGACTCTGAAGGTGAGTACCTCATTTATTAATTGCCATAAGAAGAATTCTTTTCCCAAAATCGTCTTATTTATTATTTTTTAAATCATGACTACCAGAAGAGGCTCCCAATACTCCACCCAATCAGATGGAGCTGGACTCAAAAGTAGAATTGATTCCTCAAAAGGGAAAAGAAAGGTCAATATCCCCAGTGGAACAGAATACACACAAAGAAGTGCCTTATCCCAAAGGCAAGTACCAGAAATGCCCATGATATCTGAACCAGAGTTAGAACTAAGTATGAGTAACTCAAACAGGTACAAATCACATTCAGAGGGCTCAGATAGACATTTACATGAGCCAGTAAATGAAGTACTACACAGTGTACAAAGACAAGGACTGGGAAATGTTGCCTCAAATACACCAAGGAGTGATGAGCTCCTGGAACATCCTCAAAAAGTTCCTCACAGAGGAGGAGATAGTGGTATACTCCAATGGATGGAATCCACTGTCATCCAAGCCTCAAATCAAAAAGATCAAAGAGTACCACTCCAAAAAGAAGGAGGCAAGCAAGGAAGAATACCCAGTAGCTTCTACCAGCAAGCCTCAAGCCAACCAACCTCCCCAAGTGGGGAAGAAGAACAAGAAAACAAATTGGAGGAAACTATATTCCCCAAGCTACAGGATTCCAAACATTCAAAAAGATGCCATGGACAGAACATTGATGGAATTAAAAGACAAGGAGGAGCAAAGAATGAGATAACCCCATTTCCCAAAGAAATAACCTTATCTCCTGATGTTGTAAATACTTTAACAGAGCTTAAAGACAGTATTTTGCCTCTTAAAGACATTAAAAATGGTTTATTATCTTTAAAAAAAATAAATAATAGCTTATCATCTTTGAAAAAAATTGTTGTACAAAATAAAAAAGGAATTGATAACATTAAATTTATGGTTGAAAATAATAAACCAAAAGGTTTAATTGACAATACTCAAAAATTGATACGAGGACAACAACAACTGTATAAATACATAAAAGATATCAAAGATAAAATTTTGACAATCAATTATGACATGAGTATTGATAATCTTACAGAAAAATTAAACAAATTAAGTACTTCTGTAGAAAGATTTGAAGAAAAGACTTCATCACACCAGAAATTACTATCAGACCATGTGGAAAAAAGTGATGAAGCAATAATGCATCTGAAAGATGATATTCAAAGTGAAATAAGGATTATCACTGAAAAAATGGATAAAATTAATGAGGCTAACTCAAATATGCCAAACTTATCAACTCCATTTTCTCACATAAGAAGCCCTGTTAAGCCAAAAGAGGAATTAACAAGTCCATTCATAACAGACTTAAATAATCAAGACAATAACCAAGTCTTAATGAAGGAAGCACCTCAATTAAAAGAATGGCCAAAATTCACAGGAGAAGGTGAATATGACCATATTTCATTTATTAAAACAATGGACATGTTACAAGAAGATTATGCCATACCAGATGAATTGATCACTGCAGGATTACATTCACTGTTTGAGAAATCTGCAAAAAGATGGTATTATGGCATAAGACAAACAAATGACAAAAATACCTGGTCTTGGTGGAAACAAGAAATAATCACCAAGTGGGCAAATTATTCCTGGAGGTACAAGATAGAAAATGCATTTTAAAATTCTTTCTTTGACCCAGACAAAGATAAGCCTTTGACTTGGTTGTTAAAACAAGTTGAAAGACTAAATGCACTGTACCCAGAAATGTCACAAAAATTGTGCATATGAAAATACTTAAGAAATGTGTTGGAGAGCTAGAACATGCCCTAAGAAGCAGGTGTATTGAACCATGCTCCACAGAAGAGTATATCAATGCACTAGAAGACATAGTGACAAGGACAAAAATTGGCAGAACTTGGAAAAATTTGAACATTAAAAGTCCAAATAAACCATTTCTCAAAAAAGATAAGTCAAAAGGAGCTTTCAAGCCCAATACATCCAACAATAATGAGGAAATAAAATGCCATAAATGTGGAAGTATTGGACACTTGGCCAATAATTGCCTTAAAAAAGCAAAAATCAATGAAATTGTCAAAACAGAAAACCACAATGACAAAGAAGAGGAATCAAACTCTGAAAAAGAGACAGAAGAGTCAGAAACTTCTGAAAGTGATTAAATTAATAATATTGTTATAATTTATGAAGTACTGTGGTATTCCATACCATTTTTTTCACCAGGCTCAAGCTCATAGTACCCTATAACAGCAGGAAATCCAGCCTACAGGCAGACTTACACTCAAATTTTACACCAAAAGGTCAATTTTACAGCAAGAAGCTGGATTTAACTCATAAAACCATGGCACAGGCACCAAAGGGCAGTGTATGTGTTTAAATAAATTATTCAATTTCATTATTCATATGTAAAGATCAAGTTACATATAGTAAACTAGTTACAAGAAATAAGGTACCACCCTTTAAATTACACACCCCGCCCAGCTTTACACCCCCTTACAGCCACAGGACTCATGCAGGAAGAAAATGACACATGCATTAGCTACACAACCAACTTTCATTCAAAGTCACATGATGCAAAGCTCAACTCCATGGAATTCCTGCAATTCATTTACAACACAGCCCCAGGATTACCTTCTCTTATATCCACAGTAACCCCACTTAAAACCTTAAAACATAATTATTTACACCACTCATCACCTCATGCAAACCAAAGCTAGTTACAACAGGCTGCATGAAGTACACAATTCCAATTAAATCTCAACCACATGACTATGCAAAGCATGTGTCAAAATCAAAAATCACACCATCTCATAAAAACAGTAAATTCACCAGTGCAAGGAGTTATCACCTGACTTCATTTTAAAGCTCAAAAAGAAGAAAAACAAACATGACACATTCATAAATTACACAGCCACTTCTACCCAACCTAAAATAGGACATATGCAAAGGAATTACAAGGTCATCATGTGATACTGCATCCACCAACAGAATATCATGTGACAGGAAAGAGGCTGTGCACAACAAAAATGCCCAGCCAAAATTGAATCACCTCATGAATGCAAGGAAAATTCAAGAATATCAAATCATAATTAGTTCACCAAAAGACAATAATGTGATAAATGGAGGCTGTGCAGAAAGAAAATTATCACCAAACTTTAAATCACCTGACCCATGCAAGAAAGGTCCTCACCAAAAATGGAGTCACATGATGAAATCAAGAGGAATTAAAGTGGAAAAAGACAGCTCCCATGGAGGGCCCTCTGGGCTCCCAAAAGGTATAAATAGAGGGGCTCTCTCCCCGAAACTTCAAAATCCCCCCCATGCAAATTATATCCCATGCACATCATATCCACTTCAAAGTAGGAGAATAGGAATAATTAATCCCTCACCTGGGAGGTAGTCCAGCATATTATAGTAAATTTACTTGCCCAGTAGCTAAGCTCAGTGGAAGTATAGTGTTGAAGATTACCCAGTAGCTAAGCTCAGTGGAATCTTATTATTATCAAAAATAAAAAAAAGAAATTATCCAGTACCCAAAATTAGGGTTACTACTCTATTAGAATATTTTAACTAGCAAAATTAACACCATTTAACAAGCTTTAAAATTAACTTACCCCTTTAAAAATACAATATCAGAAAAAATCTTACCTCTTAAATTTAACAAATACAATTCTATCTTATTATTAAACACTCTTAAGAAAAATAACAAACCCTTAAAAAATGATTTTACTTTATTATAACCTTAACTTAACAGAAATTACCTTTATCAACACTCATCAAATTTTCCAGAAAACCTTAAATAACCCATCTTACCAAGGATTTATAACCAAGAAGAAACCACTCACCTCAAGCTAACCAAAAAAAATATTAAAATTAAACAGACAAGTATTTCATTAAAATCTCAAATTTAACCAAAATAACTGACATTATTTTTTATATTATTCATTGAATAGGTCTGATCTGAGACTGCTGAATTTTTTTCTTCTGCAGTTGTAAAGCCACTTACTAATTTTATTTTGGTTTGTGAGCTCCAAGGAAGATTTTGTTCAGTATTTTAGGAGGGGCAGGCAATACACCTTTGCCACCCTTGGTTACAGGAGTTATTAGCAATTCAAAACTAGTTACCTGTGATTTCCCCCTCCAGGTACTGCCTCATTTTAAACCCACACAAGAGGAGTTCCCACATCTGGTGTCCCAACAGTGGCAGACAACCTCAATTTCAATAAAAATTGAAATAAAAAAATTCTTAACAACTCCAAGAATACTATTTTGTATAACAAAAACTGGATTCAAATAATCAAAATCAGCCAAAACCATCATCTCAAAAATCTGAATCATAAACTCACTCTGACCATTACTATTATCCACCCAAGAAAGAAACAGAACTAGGGGAGGAATCAAACAAATGTTCCAATTTCCCAATTGCAACACCAAGAATCAATAAAAGGGACTTGAAGGTTGTGGAGAAATATTTCCTTGATCTCCTTGAAAGAAATAAAATCAATTACTCAACACCAAAATCAAAGGAAGAAATAAATAAATCAAAAATGGATAAACCTTCATCATCAAAATTACCTGGTAGTATTGAAGAAATGCAGGAAGAAAACTTTAATGAAGAAACTGTTAAAGGACAGGAAGAAATGTCTTCAACAGAGAGACTTCAGAAGAAGATGCTAGAAATGCAAGCAGATTTACTAGCACTAATCAAAAAGGAAGGCAAAAATAAATCATCAAGTTATACTCCACAAAATAGTCCACTTGAAGAACAAACCACCCTTCCAAGATAATTCAGGCAGCATGGATCACCTTCACCTTATCCTAGACCCATGGCCACATCAACACCTTATAAAAAACAAAGACAAAGTCCCTTACCAAGAAGGGTCAACATTTCTTCCCAAATGCCAACTCCAGTACATCAAGAAATTCCAAGAAACACTACTCCAATAGTGAAAATCAGAGCCAAGGACTATAACTTGTGGTTTGATGGAAAGGATGTTGAAAGATTCATCAAGTAAGTTGAAAATATTGTAGAAATTGAAGGAGAAAGTGGAAGAGACATTGCAAGACAAATAGCATTTTGGACAAAAGATGAAGAAATCAGCTATCATATTAAAGGAATGCCAGGATATGAAACAGCTGATTGGAATCAATTGAAAGTGGATACGAAAAGAAGATGGGGAACAGTCTCACCTGAAAGAAGATACAGATTATCCTCAATCACTGATTTATTCACAAAAACTCAACAAGAAGGTGGAATAAGAAACATGACACAATACAGAAAATTCATTGGGGAATATGAAGCAATCATCACTTACCTCAAAAGATACCAATATATCCAAGGTGATATCAATCATAACCAGGAAATATTGGCAAGCCTTTCCACTAGTGTTCAAGAATCAATTTACAAAGAAATGATTAAAGACAGAGCCATGGTTCAAGCCTTGGATGGAGGTTACATCATTCCAAGATTGGATATTTTGAAATTATACATTGAACAAGACTTGGAGGCCAAGGTACTTATTCAACAAAAAGAATTTTCTAAACCAAAACCTCCAGAAAAGAAAACAAGATCTGAGGATGAAAGCTGGGATGAAGTTTTAAAACAAGTAAAAGAACTCACCCAAAAGATCAAAAATCCTTCACAACCAGAACCTCAGCCAAGAAATGAGGGAAAAGAATCAGTTAAAGAAGTTTTAAATCAACTCAAAACACTTTCAGAAGCAGTTAGTCCACCAAGAAGGAACTGGAACAATAATCAAGAGCAAAGATTACCTCAAACTAATCAGCCATACAGGCCAAGGAATCCCTTACCACCATTTTCATCTAGTTACCAACCATACATACCAGCTCAAATGGCTCCAAGACCACCATTAAAGTGTGCTTACTGTAAGGAAGAAGGTCATACAGCAACTAGATGCACTCACCTTTCTGAAGATCTGGACAGAAGAATTGTCAGAACCCAAGGAGCATCTTACCTCTTCCCCAATTATCAGAGAGTACCTATGGAAAGAAATGAAGGTGTCAAAAACATTGTCAGGGATTTTGCAAAAGAACAATCAGAGCTCAACAAGAAATTTATGGAAAAACCTACTGTCAAACCAAAACAAGAAGAAGAGGTTAAGCCCACTGAAAAGAAATCAGAGGATAAATCATCCTCAATTGCACATGTTGAAGATTTGTCAAATTGGAAAACACCTACCATTTCCTCAGCCAATGACCCTTTTGAATCACACATTGGATTAAGACAGACAAAACATAGGATGGAAAGACAAGCCCAAAATCAAGAGCCAAAGAAAAAAGCAGAAATTCCAGGAGCTTACATTGAAGAAGAAAAGGAAGAAGAAAGAGTAATAATTCCCACCAAATTCCAAAATTCAAATATTCCAAAACCAGACCAAACTGAGGAGGAAATTGAAAATATTGCCAATAAGAATGAAGATGAAGAAATTCCCAAAGAAGAAAAGAAGTTCAGAAACACTCAAAAGAAACAAGTTGAAACTAAATTGGAAATTGACAAAATTATCAAGAAAATTATGCAACAAAAGATCAACCTCACCATTGAAGAAATTTTGAGGATGTCACCCAATTTTGTCCATAAATTACAAGAATTATCAGAAAAAGACAAAGAAAAGATTAAGTCACTCAACTCAATGGATCTTCAAGAAAGATTATTATCATTTGGATTCAAAGAAATACCCAAGCCCAAGATTCATTATGCCTGTCCTTTGGGATTTATGGAACTCTTTATTGGAAAGGAAGAATATCCTATCAGAGCATTAGTGGACACTGGGGCAGAACTCAACATCATACCAGAAGAAATAGCATTAAAAGCCTCACTCACAACAAGAAATCTTAACATGAACCTTAGGGGAATTGGAGGCCATACTACCTCACTAGTGGCACTTTCAGAATTTACTCCAATCATTTTGGCTTCAGGTGAAGAAACTCAAATCCACTTTTCTATTGCCAAAGGATCTGTCCATACAGTACTTGGAAGACCTTTCTTGGCAGACAACAATATTAGACTAGAATTCTCCCATAAACAAGGTGAAATACTAAGCTATCAAGAACCTGATGGAAGAAGATTATGCATGCCAATATGCAAACCTCAAGCACTTGGATGGCAAACTGGACCACCTAGAGGAATGGATTTATGCAATATGGCAACATTGGTCAGAAATAACCCAGGAAAGAAGTTTCAAAATGCAAAAAGAGACAATACCATAATCAATTTGACCCAGAAGACCCAAGAGTTATCCATATCTCCAAAAAGTGATGAATTTGGTCAAGATTTACAAAATACCCAATGGCCAAACAACCTCAAAAGACAGCTTGAAGACCCAAACTCTGAAGATGAATTACCCAACATAGTTTACAAGCCAATTAACAATAATAAAGAAACATTCCAAATTTTGGTGTATGGAAATGAGAAAATACATGGAAACCCTTTCAAAACTAAACCCAAAAGGAAGAAAGTCAGATTTAGTGAACATCATGAGCTTTCAGATGAAGAGATTTTAGATGAAATTGAAAAGGAACTCAGAATTATGGAAGAAAGAGACAAAAATTTAAAAGACAAATACCATATCAACTTCTTGGACAGACCATTGAACAACCAAGAAGAACCTTATGAATGGCTACTGGAAAACCCTGAATTTATCCAGCAACCTCCCAATGAAGAGGATGAAACAGAATCCATCTTAGAAAATGAATACAATTAAATCTACCTGCCATACATCACCTTTGAAGACATTTATGGGGATGAAGCTCAAGAAATTTTATGTGAAGATAAATACTTATGTAACCTTCCAGGATCAAAATTGAACAATATCCAATTCTTAGATTTATTAACTGAAGAGGGAATTAAAGGTAACCTTGAAAGTAAATTCTGGGATGAAATATTTGAAATGGCCACACTACCAAGAAGAGGACTTTGCTTAAACCAAATTTGGGCCCAGTGGTACCTTGGATTGAATGGATCAACATACCAAACTGGAAAATTGAAATGGGTTGGAGATGGATATATATTCATTGATGAAGACTTATGGTGGTCAGAATTTCCATCAGAACCAGAAATTGAGGAAAGAAATAACTTTGTGGAAGCCCTCAAAGACCTGATTTTGGCCAGGTTACTCAACAGACACTCACCTTTCCCACTTGGGGGAGCTCAACTTTGAATAAAACCAACAAAATCAATATTTTTTTCTCTAAAAATGTATCAGTATCACCCATAAAATGTATCATTAGTTTCCTTTTTATTTATTTTATTTTTTCTCTCATAGGGCAGTGACTTCCTGCCTTAACAAAGAAGACATTGATCAAAAAAATCATTTCTTAAAAAATAACAAAGAAAAATATATATAAAAAAAAAAACTTAGAAAAATATATCAATCACCTCCACCATGGCCAATTCACCAATTTTTGGATCCTATGGGGAAGAAATAATAAAAGAAGACCAAATTATCAATGAAGAACTTCATTGGTCACCAGAAGATGAAGATTTCAATAAAGAGAACCTTTGGCACTTTAAGGATACTTCATCAATATCAAGAAACCAAGAAATTGAAGAAATCAAGGAATTGCTGAAATTTTTGGAGGTTTCTGACAAAACCAATGATCAAATTACTCAAGAATTAATGGACCAATTCAATTTCAAACCATCAAGGCCCATCTTGAAGACACATAACAGCTCTAAAATTCAAAAATCAAACAAAAAAGTCAGATTTAAACTCAATTAATCATTAGGCAGTGACCTCCTGCCTTATCAAAGAGGAAAATCATTTGTTAGCAACCAAAATCACCATTTTCATTCACCAAAACCCAACCATCATTAGGCAGTGACCTCCTGCCTTATCAAAGAGGAATACCTAAGTTCTTACCCAAAATTACCATCCAAAACCCAATAAACCTACCCTCAAACTATTTTTATAAATAAACTTGATAATATTTTCAAATCTTATTACATTTTGACACTTTCAAACACACCAAATCCTTCAAAATGGAGTCATGACCATTGCTTCATGAAAATCCCTGGTCAATGGACACAGATATCAGCTGGCTAGAAGAAAAAGAAGTCTGGGCAAATTATATTAATCCTCAAGAGTTAATTGAAAATCCTGACTGGTTCTTTAAAATAAAACCAGAACCCTGTCCTGATATTTTCACCATAATACTTCCATATATTGAGTTTGAGGACATCTTTGAAAAAGAAGAATCACCATTAGAAAATGTATTTTTACATCCATGGAAAGAATTACATGGATTCAACCTTACAAAATATGAATTCCTGGAGTTACTGACCTGGGATGGAATTGATGGAAACCTTGGAAATCCATATTGGACTGAAATATTTAACATGGATGAACACCTCAGGAAATCATTATTTTGGAAAACCTGGGAATGCAAAGACTGGTTCAACCTCCAGGATTTTGAAATCAAAAATGGAAAAATAAGCAAGATCTCAAGAAATTATATTATTAATAATTCCACCTGGGATTGCCACTGGGAAGAAACACTTATACCAGCAATCCTCAGTCTTAAGAATGGTGCAATTAAATTGAATACAAAAGATTGAAACACTTTTTGTCAAGAATCCTTTTTTGAAACCCTTAAAAAAGAACAAAGGAGGGGAGGAAGATTTATCAAACAACAATTAGTGAAGAGAATCCTTTGTCAAAGGGATGAATCAAAAGAAATCTCACCTGCTAAGTACCCAGTTCTTTGATTTTTAATACATCCTATTTCCATTTTAGTTATTATTATTTATTCCTTTTATTTATTAATTTACTTTTACTTTAATCTTTATTACTATAATTTTTTAATTCTTCCTTTCATGATCACCTTAAAAAAACCAATCAGCTGCAGTTCATATAAGCTTAAAAGAAAGAAATAAACTAGAAGCTTACCTGATATTGAAGATTTTATTATATATGTATACTTATATTTATTCTTTATCAAGATCAATAATGATAATATTAATAATAATTATTAATAATTCTAAAAAAAAACTTACTTGATATTGAAGATTGCTTTTATAATTGTTTTTGTTATTTTACTTAATCATTATAATAAAATTATAAAAAATAAAATAAATATTAGTTCTAACATATAAAATATATAAAACAAAGAAAAAACAATTAGTTTCAATCGATTTTATATTAAAAGATGATAACTATAAAGGAAACAATATCTTACATGATATTATAATTCTATTTTAGTCTTTCTTGATTTTATGATATATTCTGTCTCATTTCTAATTCTATTAGTTGAAAAATTTAATTAACAAAACAAAAACTCACATTACCTTTAAATAGTCTATTTTGAAATCAGTAATTGATAGAGCAAGTATTTCCAAAAGCATTAATCACTGATTTTTCTTTAAATAGTTTAATTTAATTTTCAATATAGCTTAATTTATTTCTAGGATAAAATCAATCTAGATTTTCCTTTGTTTTCCTACTGAGTATTTTTTTTTATTTATTTCAATTTTTCTTTTTTTTTTTAAAAAAAAAGTGGGGGAAAGAGAAGCAATGCAGAGAGAAGGGGGTATTTATAGGAAAATTCTATTTTGGCGGACCTGTGGTTTCTGACTCAGCAGGAATAGCCTATCAACACTCTAACTCCACTCTGGAGATACCAGTGCACATCCTAGAACAAGTACCTTGGCTCTTGCATCCATGCAAGATATGATGTATTCAATGAATTAGCCTCAAATCACCTCAGACGAAGAAGCAAATACAGTTATAATGCAAGGAATAGTGGCTCTAGTGGTTGAAATAGTTAAGATGCAAAATCATTCTGTGTAGCAATTAACAGCTGATAATGGGGGAGTAATTGAGGTTTATCTCAGGGGAGATGTGATCTACCTGACATTGTGTAAGAATGCCTCCCAAATAAAAACCAATAATGCGACCGATTCAACTATACAATCTAAAATGAATAATTAACCAATAAAAGCCAGACAAACTCTTGACAATACAGCTACATAGGCAAAAAAACCAATCATGTGATAAATTAATGTCACTTTATTGGAAAACTGAAGCTCAATCATGTGTCGCAGATAACTAGATGTCACTAACTTTGGTTTCCTCTCAAAATCTACCTTACAGCTCCAAATGAATAAACTGGAATGATCCAGTATTTCTGTTAAACAAATTCTGCCACCGCACCAAACTAATAAGCCACAAAAAAATCTTAGAATCTATTAAACTCCCCACACCTAGCCCTACGGCCTCAGTAAGCATTTGGACAACAGTGCATCTTTAACATATCAAAAAGGCTGCAGTTCAAAAAAAAGGAGGAGATGAGATGAAGCATTATCTTTAACTTTACGGAGAGTTGAATCTAAAAGAACAAGCTGCATGATGCCAATTCATGCAGCCCTAAACAACCAAAAGACTGTGACAGAAATCTCCCAACAGCTTCCTCAAAAGCATACAAGACAGTATGAGATAAATTAAAAAAGGAACATGCTGCCAGTTTTATTCAATGCCCTTTTATGTAGAACCGGAAAAAGAGTACAACCACTTGCAGTCACTCAATACTACAAGTGCAATTAAGTCTATCCCGAGAAGTCAAGTCAGCTGCAAGTAATCTTTAGACAACTCTGAATCATTTGGTTGCATTGATACAGCATCACCACTCAACAGGTCTTGTGACTGCACCAAAGGAATGAGCATGAAAAACAGGTTATAATCATCAAATACTGTAAATGAAGAATGCAAGAACTGCATTCTTGAATCAGGGAAGTACCTATCAAGAAGAAATCTGTGTAACCTTTTAATTTCCGACATCAGTGCACCATCTTAATGCAACTCTACAAGAACAAAACTGAATTCATGCAGTCTTTCAAGCGATGGAATGAAGATTACTGCAAGTTTACTTAACTCTATCACCAAGAACACTCAAGTATTACGTACAGTACAATGCTTTAGATAGCACTGCTACGTTGGCTTTGTAGAAGAACAAAGAAAATAAAACATAACAACACAACTGACTGAAGGATAGCTGTACAGTACTGTACTATCATAACAGGGGGAACTTGCTCACTAGCTCCATAGAGACATCACGTGATGGGGCTCATTCCAATGGTGGATTTAGTTTGGGGAGAAAATTTTCACTTCCTACCACTACCAATAAATCAAGTTAGGATCACACTTTAGCCTCTTGGAAGCTCGAGAGGTGGTTTAAACATCACAAAAATATGTCTCCGATGGTTCCGAGACACCTGGAAACCAGCCCAGAGTTATATCAACTGAAATTAAACCAGCCGGAGCAGTTTCTAACACCCCGATCATTTCCATGAAATAATTTGAACATTGCAGTACTCTGAGAAACACCTCAGTAGACCATGAGGGTCCACTCTAATCAACCAGGACCACTGACGCGACTTGAGCAGAAGCAAAGATATATCCACTGAGCGCAAGAATACTCCAAACCAAGCCATTATCAAGCTAATGGGGGCATCTGGAGGCTATTTAGCTGGAAAGACATCAATCCGAAGTCCTTTTAAGAACAATAGAGGGTGTTAGACATCTTCCCACTACCCAAGCACCCAACGCGACTAAATTCTTAAGTACTGCAGAGGTATAATAACACCTGTAACTCCCCAAAAACAACTACCCGATGAGGTGTGGAACCTCACAGGTGAAGTAAAAGTACTTTATAGTTCCAAATCAGCCACACGAACTGGTCTTAAGTGATAAAAGAGTATTCTAGCCCTTTCAACAACAAAATATAGCTATCCCGACTTCATTGAGACCACCAAAATGAGTCTAAATCATATTGGAAAATTAATGGACTCAACAGTACATCAATAATAATAATACTAAAAATCTAAATATATAAATTAACTACTTTTTATTAATCAATGTTTTAATTTAAATTACTAAAGGTTTCTTTCATAAAAAAAATATAAAATATAAAATAATAATAAATAATAAAATAAACAAATAAATAAACAAAAAAAAAAACCCTCAGTATGGCTATAAACTGCTGGTTTTAAGTTTTCTATCTTGCATTTTTTATGCTGATTTTATTTTTTATTCTTTTAAGTAGGACGTATAAAGGATAAATGTCCTCAGCAAGACATTAAACTGCTGGTTTCTGCTTTCATTTTTTATCTTCTGGCTGTTTATTTTACTTGAAATGATTTTCTATTTTTTTACATGGCTTTACAATAATTTTATTAAACAAAAATGCCCTCAGCATTGCTAAAAACTGCTTAATTCATTTATGAATTGTAATTTTGATGATTTAAGTGGCTAATTGATTTTTTATTTTTTATTTGATATCCTGCAGGGCTAAAAATTTGAACAAATCATAAGGCCCTGGAATGAGGGTCTAAACAAAAAAAAGGGCCCTCAGCAAGGCTTTAAACTGATTATTTCTTTTTTTCATTCTTAATTTATCTTGGATATAAAATGGAGCTGACTCATTTAACTGTGCTACAGGTCTTCAATATAAAAATGAGCCCTCAGTATGGCTATAAACTGCTTCTTGTACTTTATTTCTCATGATCTTTTTATGTTGGATATTAAATTAAACTGACATATTTAAATTTGGATATGGCTACAGGGCTATAAATGACAATGCAAAGCCCTAAGAAAGGCTTTAAGCTGCCTTTTTTTATTTTTTATGCTTTTTCTTATATTTTCTAATATATTATACTGACATATTTTATTTTGAATGCTACAGGTGTTCATAATGAAAATATTCCCCTGATTTTATAACATTAAAAGTGCTTTTGAAGTGAAAAAGAGTCCTTAACAAGACTATAAACTGTTGAATTTAGTTATACAACTTGGCTTTGAAGATAAATCAAATCCCAAAATAAACAAAAATCAACAGATGGTCCTTGGCAAGACCATAAACTGCCCCTTCAAATATCAAAAAATACCTTTAAAAATCAAGTAAAAAAAGAGAGAGAATTCTCAACAAGAGCTCAAAATGCAGAACAATCAACCAATGGTCCTTGGCAAGTCCATAAACTGCCCCTTCAAATATCAAGAAATACCTTTAAAAATCAAGTAAAAAAAGAGAGAGAATTCTCAACAAGAGCTCAAAATGCAAAACAATCAACCAATGGTCCTTGGAAAGACCATTAAAACTGCTTATTTAAAATATTCAAAAAGATTGAGCAAGGACTATCAGAGGAGGATAAGTCCTAGGCAAGACTATAAACTACCTGAGGTTTCATTTTACTTTATTTTTTTTCTACCTTCTAGTTTTATGTCATTATAAAAAAGAATTGGAAAGATGTACTGACTTAAGGTTTTGAACATATTTTTTATTTTATTTAATTTTTTATCCCAAAATTCAACTATTTATTTTCCGTAAGAATTAGGGGCATATCCCATTCATGAGCTCAAGAATATTCTATTATACTTTTCCTACTATTACAACAAGAGCCATTAAGTTGGCTTAATTTTTCAACTCAATAACAACAATAATTAAAAAAAATTAAAAAAAAAACTCTACATCAAGTATTATTTTTTTTAAAAATAATCAATTTATTTGAAATATTTCTTCAATTACAAGAAAGTGATTGGAACTTGTTTGAAAAGAAGAAGTATTTGTGCCATGAAGGCAGTAACTGAACTCTGAAGGAGTTATTTATATTAAAAAAAAAAACTCATAAATTGATGACATAATTTGGGGAATTTACATATGAATAACACCTCAATGTGCTATTTATTCCAAAAGGAATTTGAAAGCCCCCCAAAAAGCAAAGAAGAGTTTTTTTAATTGTACAAATTTTCAATTTCACTGTTTATATTTTTTAACAACTCAAATCCATTTATGGGTAACAGAAAATCTGAACCATAAAGGGGATGGACTTGAAATAAAGTCTGAGTCACAATGATTATTCCAAAAGGAAGAGTTGTGGCATCATAAGGGTCATTATATCAATAAAGGACTTAAATTATGATCATTCAATTATGTCATATTACTTATAAATACTCCCAAGAGCACCAATTTTTACTGATTGGCATAAATTACCACCTTTAACCAAACAGTTCCATGATCTTAATTGTGATTCAGGTTTATTTCTTTTAAATTGTGATTTTCACTCAGATATCTCACTTTATGGTTATTTTATACTTACATTAAAAAAACAAACTTATTATTGAATCATCATTAACATAAAAACTTACTGTATCATTATTTATTCTTATCAAAATCACTATAAAAAATAAGGGGTGGGAAAACTTATTTCTTACACTATCCCTTATAGTGGAAGTTTTGGGGGAATGAGAACATATCCTCTTCAAAATTTGAAAACCAACTCAAGATTTTTAAATGGAGAGGGGGGCCCTTATCCAAACAAATATTATTAAGAAAAAATATATCAATAAATTAATATTAAAATCAATTTTGAATCACCTTATTATTACAATTTTTTATTTTTCATTTCCTTATAACAGGTATAATTCAGTAATACAAAAGAACAAAAGGACACACATTATTTTTAAGAAATAGCAAGAGAATTTGGAAACAATTTATCATAGGGCAATTATTCACAATACTGAAAATGAAGAAGATTATTTATGAAGAAAAACAGGAGTTCCTTATGGATTGACCTTTGGACAGCACAAGACCTTAGAAACTTCTTTGATTCTGGATCGAAACTCCCTTGGAATTCAAGAATAAGTGGTCAGGATTTATGGACTGAACGATTACTCACTGGATTAATTATGAACTCAGGACTCACTTAACATGATGGACCAACAAGATAATGTACAACACTCAACTCAAATTGCCCTTGGGATTTTAAAGAAGCTTGAAGACTCAAGAGGTCCTCAGCATGACACTAAACTGCTTCCCCTGTAGACTTGGGCAGGGAAACTTATAAAAAATAACAGCCAAGAAGCTGGAGGGGATTGTCCTAGTCAGGAGAAGTGCTGAAGGACCATTTTTGTCCTCAGCATGACAATAAACTGCTCCCTTTGTGTAACAGGAACAAGGGGTTTTACAGGTGTTTATCATTATCAAATTGGCCAAAATGAAAAAAGTGGAGTCTCAAGCCATCAATGAAGACAAGAAAATTCCTTATCAAGAAATAAAGATTTCAGGACCCAAGCAAATTCTTGGAAATAATTAAAAATCACTAATTGAAGATGGATAACCAAATTTTAGCAGACAAATATAAATCAGTCCTGAAGAAGGTGAGACCAGTCAATGAGCCAATTCCTCAAGACCTTAACCCACCTTTGGAAAGACCACCTTTGTCAAGAGATCCTTATGAAACACCCTTATCACCAAACCCACCTATATTTCAAGAAACATTCAAGGTTACCCATGAAAGACTGCAAGCAGTCAATTTTGGCCCACCAGGATTGTTATCAAATGAAGAAATCAATTTACTTAAAAATGTCATTACCTTAAGGGAAAAAGCAATAGCTTTCTGTGAAGAAGAAATATGATTACTCAAACACTCATATGGAAAACCTTACAAGATACCAGTAATACCTCATGAACCTTGGCAGAAGAAACCTATTCCTATACCCAAATCAATTTTACCTCAGTTTACTGAATTAATCAGAGAAAGAATCAGGACTGAACTCTATGAGCAATCCACCTCAAGCTACACAAGCCCAATCTTTTGTGTGGCCAAATCAAATGGGAAACTCAGAATTGTCCATGAGCTTCAAGAACTCAACAAAGTCACCATAAAGGATGCTGGCTTACAACCTCATATTAAAGAATTTGTAGATGCATTTGCAGGAAGAGCATGCTATGGACTAGGAGACATCATGGGAGGATATGATGAAAGAGAATTAGATGTCACTACAAGACCCCTCACTACTTTTGAAACACCCCTTGGAAGGATGCAACTCACAAGACTACCCCAAGGAGCCACCAACTCAGTAGCAGTATACCAAGCCCAAATGACCTGGATACTCCAAGAAGAAATACCAGAAAGTGTAGGAATTTTTATTGATGATGGAGGAATAAAAGGACAAAGATCACTTTACAACCAAGAAACACTACCAGAAAACCCCTCAATCAGAAGATTTATATGGGAATATGCCATAACCTTAGAAAGAATTTTATTCAGGATTGAAGAAGCAGGACTTACTAGCTCAGGATCAAAGTTTGCATGCTGTGTTCCAGCTTTGGACATAGTAGGGCATGTTGTATCATTCAAAGGAAGAACAATTTCAAAACAAAAGATCAACAAGATTCAAAATTGGCCAACACCTCTTAACAAGAAGGAAATAAGGGGATTTCTTGGACTTTGTGCCTATGTAAGGATGTTCATTGAAAACTTCTCACAAGTTGCATCACCACTCAGAAGGCTCACCAGAGGAGATGTTGACTGGGACTGGGATCAAAAATGTGAAGAAGCTTTCCATAAGCTCAGAAGAATAGTTGGAGAAGAAATAACTCTCAAGAAATTGGATTATCACAAAGGATCAGGAAAAATTAAGCTAGCAGTAGATTCAAGCTACATTTCTGCAGGAGAAGTACTCACTCAAGAAGATAAAGAAGGCAAAGACAGACCAGTATTATATGAATCAATAACTTTTTCAAAATTAGAATCAAAATACTCACAACCCAAATTGGAACTCTGTGGAGTTGCAAGAATTCTCAAGAAACTTCAAACAATACTTTGGGGACAAAATTTTGAATTACAGGTTGCTGCCAAGGCCTTAATTGAAATTATCAACACCCCTTGCTTACCCAATGCCCCCATGAAAAGATGGGTGGCTTTCATTCAACTATTTTCCTTTGATTTGGTACACAAACCAGGGAAAACTTTCACTATGCCAGATGGGCTATCCAGAAGACCAAAAAACTCAGAAGAAGAAGATGAAGAGGCACCAGAATTTGATGAAGAAGAAGATTGGATCAAGCCAAACCCTGGATTTGGGGCTAAGAATGTAAATTCACTCCATTTTTCAGGAGTACAAGTACCAACCAAACAAGAAGGATTTTGGAAGAGAATGCAAGAATACTTAAGTACAATGAAAAAACCACAATCAAGCAAAGATGAAGAGTTTAGAAGGATTAAAAGAAGGTCATCCAACTTTTTCTTGGAAGATGGCCAACTCAAAAGGAGAAATAATCCAAACCCTCAATTGGTGTTATCAAGTCAAGAAGCTCAAAGATACATTTTGAAGTCACTTCATGAAGACATGGGCCACAGAGGAGAAAATGAAACTTACAGAAGAATTAAAGCAAGATTTTGGTGGGAAGGAATGAAGAAATCAGTCAAGAAATGGGTTCAATCTTGCCTAGCCTGCCAAAAGAGAAGTCAAAACTTACAAAGGGAACAAGGAAGGCCTACAGCAACATCAACAATCTTTGAAAGGGTAAGCATGGATGCAGTCCATATCAAATCTGGAAGATGGAAATATATGGTTGTGGCCAGAGATGATTTTTCAGGATGGCCAGAAACAGTTGGACTAGTCAAATTAACAGCAAAAGCAGTTTCAGAATGGTTCACCTCAGAATGGATATGCAGGTATGGCTCACCAAAGGAAGTAACTGTTGATGGGGGGCCAGAGTTTGGAAAAGAATTGCAAGATTCAGTAAAGAAAGCAGGATCAAGGATCAGAGTCACTACACCTTATTACCCAGAGTCTCAAGGAATGGTTGAAAGGGGCCATAAGCAACTCAAAGATGCATTAATCAAGATGTGTGGAGAAAATTGAGGAAAATGGAAAAAATATCTACCTTTGGTTACATTGGCTGACAGAATCTCAACTAAAAGGACAACTGGTTTCTCACCATATGAACTCCAATTTGGACAACTACCAGTATTACCAATTGACATTGAAACAAAAACTTTTTCAGCGGTAGAATGGCACAAAATATCCACGCCTGAGGAATTATTGGAAGCTAGAGCTAAACAATCAGAAGGAAAAGAAGAAATGAGAAGGAAAGCAGCAGAAAAACTCAAAAAATCAAGGGAGGACTCAATGAAATATTGGGATAGAAGAATGGCACACCAACTAAGATCACCACTCAAGCCAGGAGATTTGGTGCTGGTTTACAACAAAGCAATAGAAACTCATTGGGGGCTACTTTTCAAAAACAAATGGAATGGACCCTACAGAGTAATCAGACAAATAAACAATGGACCATATGAACTTGAGGAACTTGATGGAACAGAATTAGCAAGAAGATTTGCAGCATCTCAAGTCAAGAGATTCTACCCAAGAGGAAAGTTGATAAATACAAAAGAAGACACAGAAGAAGAACAAAGTGAAGAAGATGAATCAATAAATGAGGAAGAGGTATTTGAGGAGACCACAGAATCAGATGAGGAATAAAGAGCTCTCACCTGGAATGCTGGGGAAAGCATTAAATGGAGAGGGGGATGTGGTATTCAATACCATTTTTTTTCACCAGGCTCAAGCTCATAGTACCCTATAACAGCAGGAAAACCAGCCTACAGGCAGACTTACACTCAAATTTTACACCAAAAGGTCAATTTTACAGCAAGAATCTGGATTTAACTCATAAAGCCATGGCACAGGCATCAAAGGGCAGTGTAGGTGTTTAAATAAATTATTCAATTTCATTATTCATATGTAAAAATCAAGTTACATATAGTAAAATAGTTACAAGAAATGAGGTACCACCCTTTAAATTACACACCCCACCCAGCTTTACACCCCCTTACAGCCACAGGACTCATGCAGGAAGAAAATGACACATGCATTAGTTACACAGCCAACTTGCATTCAAAGTCACATGATGCAAAGCTCAACTCCATGGAATTCCTGCAATTCATTTACAACACAGCCCCAGGAGTACCTTCTCTTATATCCACAGTAACCCCACTTAAAACCTTAAGACATAATTATTTACACCACTCATCACCTCATGAAAACCAAAGCTAGTTACAACAGGCTGCATGCAGTACACAATTCCAATTAAATCTCAACCACATGACTATGCACAGCATGTGTCAAAATCAAAAATCACATCATCTCATAAAAACAGTAAATTCACCAGTGCAAGGAGTTATCACCTGACTTCATTTTAAAGCTCAAAAAGAAGAAAAACAAACATGACACATTCATAAATTACACAGCCACTTCTACCCAACCTAAAATAGGACATATGCAAAGGAATTACAAGGTCATCATGTGATACTGCATCCACCAACAGAATATCATGTGATAGGAAAGAGGCTGTGCACAAAAAAAATGCCCAGCCAAAATTGAATCACCTCATGAATGCAAGGAAAATTCAAGAATATCAAATCATAATTAGTTCACGAAAAGACAATCATGTGATAAATGGAGCCTGTGCAGAAAGAAAATTATCACCAAACTTTAAATCACCTGACCCATGCAAGAAAGGTCCTCACCAAAAATGGAGTGACATGATGAAATCAAGAGGAATTAAAGTGGAAAAAGACAGCTCCCATGGAGGGCCCTCTGGGCTCCCAAAAGGTATAAATAGAGGGGCTCTCTCCCCCAAATTTCAAAATCCCCCCCATGCAAATTATATCCCATGCACATCATATCCACTTCACAGCAGGAGCATAGGAATAATTCATCCCTCACCTGGGAGGTAGTCCAGCATATTATAGTAAATTTACTTGCCCAGTAGCTAAGCTCAGTGGAAGTATAGTGTTGAAGATTACCCAGTAGCTAAGCTCAGTGGAATCTTATTATTATCAAAAATAAAAAAAAGAAATTAGCCAGTACCCAAAATTAGGGTTACTACTCTATTAAAATATTTTAACTAGCAAAATTAACACCATTTAACAAGCTTTAAAATTAACTTACCCCTTTAAAAATACAATATCAGAAAAAATCTTACCTCTTAAATTTAACAAATACAATTCTATCTTATTATTAAACACTCTTAAGAAAAATAACAAACCCTTAAAAAATGATTTTACTCTATTATAACCTTAACTTAACAGAAATTACCTTTATCAACACTCATCAAATTTTCCAGAAAACCTTAAATAACCCATCTTACCAAGGATTTATAACCAAGAAGAAACCACTCACCTCAATTTAACCAAAAAAAATATTAAAATTAAACAGACAAGTATTTCATTAAAATCTCAAATTTAACCAAAATAACTGACATTATTTTTTATATTATTCATTGAATAGGTCTGATCTGAGACTGCTGAATTTTTTCTTCTGCAGTTGTAAAGCCACTTACTAATTTTTTTTTGGTTTGTGAGCTCCAAGGAAGATTTTGTTCAGTATTTTAGGAGGGGCAGGCAATACACCCTTGCCACCCTTGGTTACAGGAGTTATTAGCAATTCAAAACTAGTTACCTGTGATTTCCCCCTCCAGGTACTGCGTCATTTTAATCCCACACAAGAGGAGTTCCCACAGTACTAGATGCTAACTCAAACTTACCACAAGTTGCAACATCTGACACAAACCTGACAAATGTGAAATATGCCAAACTGTATAGAACCAAACCTGCAAAGGGAATGGTATATACAGCTGGAAAATCAAGTATAAGTATTGTCATGGTTAATAACCAAGAGGCAAAAGTGAACTTGGATACAGGAGCATATTAAACCTGTGTGGGTAAACGTTATTTAAAAACAATTGTTCCAGATTGGAAAGAAAAACGTATGCCTATACCAGGTGTCAAATTTAGTAGTGCAATTGAGAGCATGAAGCCCCATGGAATAATTGACTTAACACTCATTTTTCCTCACCCTTCACAATGTGTCAGAATTAAAGTAGAGTTTGTGGTAATGGACAACTGCACTAGTAATCATTTTATACTTGGAAATGACTACTTATCAATTTATGGAATAGATATCTCTAACCAAAAGGATAGATATTTTACCATAGGTTACAATAAAGGACAAAGATTTGGCTTTCTTAGTCATAAAATACAAATAAAAGCTGTCAAGAATGAAGAAAAAATCCCAGAAATTGATTTTTTCATAACTGAACAGCTAAAAGAGGCAGAATTTAATCATGAATTAACAATAAAAATGAAAGAAAAATTGATTGAACTCTTATTTAAATATAAAAATGCCTTTGCAACTGACAAAGAACTACTAGGTGCCATAATTGGACATGAGGTAGACATAAATCTCAATGTAGAGAAACCTTATCCACCTCTATGAAGAAGACCAGCTTATCCAGACAGCCCAAGAGCTAGAGAAGCTTTAGAGGTGCACATTAAAGAATTAATGGACCTTAGAGTACTAAGGAAAGTAGGACATAATGAACAAGTAGAGGTAACTACACCCGTCATCATAACCTGGCATAATGGAAAATCAATGATGGTAGGAGACTTTAGAGCTCTGAACACCTATACTATCCCTGACAGATATCCAATACCCAGAATCCATTAGAAATTAACACAATTATCTCAGGCTAAGTTCATAACAGCCATGGATGCTCTAAAGGGTTTTCATCAAAATGTCTTAACAGACAATGCCAAGAAACTACTAAGGATAATAGTCCACTGTGGAATCTTTGAATATCTCAGGATTCCATTTGGTATAAAAAATGCACCATCCCACTACCAGAGGATGATGAATACCATATTTCCTGAAGAATTATCAGAAGGATGGCTGATTATTTATATTGATGATATCATAGTTTGATCAGAGACTTGGGACAATCACCTATCGAGACTAGAAAGAGTCTTTCAAGAAATAGTGCAATTAAACATGAAAATCTCTCTGAAAAAGTGTCATTTTGCATACAGTGAACTGAAAACACTAGGATGTGTTGTATCTGGACTAAGTTTTGGCATAGACAAAAACAAAGTAGCAGCATTAATATTGAAACCAATACCCCAAAACAAAAACAAAATGCAATCATTTATAGGACTCTCTGGTTACTATAGACAGAATATAAAAGACTTTGCAAAAATTGCCGAATCTTTGTATAAACTATGTGACCAAAAAACAGTCTATGAAATGACTGATGGAAGAGTTAAAGAATATGAGGAATGGAAAAATTCCTTAACAAATTCCCCATTTCTTCTAATTCCAGATTGGAAACTACCCTTTAATCTTTACATTGATGCTTGTGGAGGAGGACTAGGTGCTGCACTACACCAGACACAAATCATCAATGATAAACCAGTGGAAGGAACAATCTGTTATATTTCAAGACATATAAAGCCAACAGAGGAAAGATATGGAGCCAGCCGAATGGAATGCCTCTGCTTAGTGTGGGCTTTAGAAAAATTACAGTATTACTTGGATGGAACAGTATTTGATGTGATTACAGACTGTAATGCTGTAAAATCTCTATTAAATATGAAAATTCCAAATAGACATATGCTGAGATGGCAAATTGCTATCCAAGAATATAGAGGAAATATGACTATTATTCATAAATCTGGTAATATTCATAAAAATGCAGATGGTCTTAGCAGATGGGCTCTAGCAAATAATCCTGAAATCCCAACATGGGTACCACAGGAGGAGCACCATATAGAAGGGATATGTGTCACAGACATTGGCACAGAATTCTTTAACCATATTAAAGAAAGCTATGAAATAGATAAGAATTGCCATATCTTAAGCCAACTTCTAATGAAAGACTGCAAAGACCCATCACTTTCATCAAAATTAGATGAAATATGGAAAAAGGCATATGATGAAGGAAGATACCACCTCCTTGATGGAATCCTCTATCACAGAGAAAAACACACATGCTTTATGGCCTTGAAAGACAGAACTCTAATAAACACTATTTTACATGTGTTTAATGATAGTGTTGCAGCTGGACATCTCTAAGAAGATAGAACACTAGAGAGGGTGAAAACCTGCTCTTGGTGGCCCAATTAGAAGAAAGATGTTTCAGAATACTGCCAAACCTGTGACAGATGTCAAAAAGCCAACAGAGCCACAAGAAAGAAATTTGGAATGATGATCCAAATACAAGAACCAAACTCTCCTTGGGAAATAGTTCATATGGATTGGTTAACAGCACTACCTCCAGGAGGAGACAGAAGTTATAATGCATTCCTAGTATTAGTTTACAGGTATAGCAAAACTCCTATGTTCCTACCATGTCACAAAGATGACACAGCTATGGACACAGCCATAATGATATGGAATAAAGTCATTAGCCACACAGGCTTATTCCAAAATATCATAAGTTACAGAGACCCAAAGTTCACTTCAGCATTATGGACAAACCTCCATAACTTGTTTGGGACAAAATTTTCATTCTCAACAGCTTACCATCCTCAAACTTATGGCTTAGCAGAAAGAATGATACAAACCTTGGAGGACATGATCAGAAGATTCTTTGCTTATGGACTAGAACTTAAAGATTCTGATGGTTTTACCCATGATTGGTGTACATTAATACCAGCTCTTGAACTGGAATATAAAACATCAATCCATTCTTCTACTGGCAAAATACCAGCAATGCTAGAAAAAGGTTGGAATCCAAGAATTCCTTATTATACCCTCAAAAAGAACTTAGTGCAGCAAGCAGTTTAAAATAATGCTTGACAAAGCAAGACACCATGCAAACAGATGCATGCAAGATTCTTTCAAATATGCAAAAGAAGGATGGGATAAAGGTCATAAAACACCTGACTTCAAAATAGGAGACTTGGTCCTAGTGTCAACTCTTAACTTCAATAATATAAGAGGACAAAAGAAATTGAAAGATTCTTTTGCAGAACCATTCATGATAAAAGCACTACATGGACTTAATGCTGTGCAATTGGAACTCACAGGTGAACTAATGAATAAACACCCAACCTTCCCTGTAAGTCTGATAAAACCTTACAGCTCAAGTGGCAAAGAATTATTTCCACTAAGAAATACCCCCTTTGGAAGAAGGAGAGGAAAAGAAAATTGTGAAAGTCCTTAAAGAAAGAAGGACAAGAAATAAAAAAGAGAGAGAATACCTTGTAAGCTATAGAAATCCAACTTGAGAAGATGAATGGCTACTTGAGAAATATATAACAAATTCTGATAAACTACTAAGAAGGTTCAGACATGAAGGAAAACCTAAAGAATACAAAAATAAAGAATTATTGAGCTTCAAGAATAACAAAGTCTATTGAATAGGTAGGACAGTGGATGATACCCTAGTTAACTATATCAGATTGTGGTAAAATCTTTTCTGGTGGTAGGGAATGTGAGCCTTTGAGATATGACCACATATCCAAAAAGGTCACAACAAAATTTCTGTAATAATCATACTTATTATCATTATCCCAAAAATTGGTAAAATACCATAAATAAGCACAAAATCTAATGGATAAAAGTTTGAAATAAATTAAACCATTAGATTCCTCATGGCAAAATATACATATGTCACTTTTATGGCATATCTGAAAAGTCAATAATTACTGAAGTATAAGTAATAATACCTTAGAAAAGTTACAAAACCTCATTTATTTCAGAAACCAAATAAACAACATTTGGAATAAAATTTACCATTGGAATCTCCATATGATTCTACATATAAAACAATTATAAAGCTAATCTCTAAAGTCAATACTTAAGGAATTAAGCTGAATATATGCACTTTTTTGGTCAAAGCATATATCCAGGGTTTTTAGCTAATATCTCTTGAAATATACAAGATAGAGAGATGAACCGAAAATAAATTCATCATATAATTAATGTAAGAGTACAGATATGAGATTTATTTCACAAGCTATAAACAAGGTTAAAACTTGTAATTGATTATTGAATAAAATCAATAGAGCTGTTGACCACTTTGTTGTAAAAGTGGTCCAAACTTAAAAAGAAGCAGTCAGTTGGATTCTAATAGTTCCTTTGTCAATAATGATGTAATAGCTATTACAATATTCAAGGTATAACCCCTTGAAATCATGGTTTGAAGTTTAAAATATTAAATTTTGACAGAAAAGATGAGTTACAAGGAACATCATCAAAAATAGAGTTTTGATGATGTAATAAAATGCTCTTGGAATTCTAATAAGGACATACTAAGCTATCAGAATCCACTCTCCAAATAGCTTTAGCATGAATAACTTAAACTTTATCAATGATCAAAGTGTAAGCTTAAATTTGATCATTTATGATCACTCACTGTAATCTTACTCTAAGTTTAACAGTCATATAAGTGATAAAATTGATTAATACTATTAGATTATGATTAATACTAATAAAATCCACAAAGCTTAGGCTTCTGCCAAACCTATTACATCATCAAACCTAAAGTTACAGTGATAACTCTACATAATGGCATAATAATGAGGTAAGATGGTTTGATCATGATGTAATCATCACTAAACCTTGAAATATTGATCAATTATAGTAGAAGGCATCAGTACACGTCTACTAGAAGCCTCATGAACTCTAGAAGGGAGGTATTTACTATAAATAGAGTTCTTTTTACTCTATTTTCCCCTCAGATGCTTACAAAACACTAAATAATTGAAACAAAAAGTTAATTTCTTTATTCTTTATATATAAAACTCTTATATTATTAAAGAACAAAGGTCACCCTTATTATAATCATCATTCTTGAAGTGAAAACTTCAATTATTTGATTGTTTTGTTTAAAATTCTCTTAAAAACCTCAATTACATGTGAAATCAAGATAAATTTTAATTTCTCTTAATTTGTATTGTAAATACAATTTAAATAAGTTGTATTTCTATTATTTGGCATACAATCATGCAAAATTATTCTATTAAGTATTAAAAGTAGGTTATTTCTTCTTATTATAATAATTTTCTCTCTATTATTACTTTAATGATTCTTTAATTAATATAAATAGTATTTATATTAATTTGTAACTTTAATATTAGTAATATTATTTTTATTAATTTTTTTTATTAATAAAGAACTATTCTTTGCGCCTTTATTATTCGTTGGTAACAATAATCAATTTCTTTTAAATATGTTAATTATCTTATATTAATATATTATTTTTTTTAATATAAATTACATTATTACAATTATTTCATGATATAATTAATTTTACGCCATAATTATAATAATTCTTTTTTATTATAATTATTGTTATCTTTATCATTTTATTCATAAGGACATTCATAGTACAATAAGTAATAAATTAGTAATTTTTACTTATTGTTTTATAGTCAAACCTTGCAGCAATATTCAATGGTTTCTTTTCCCCAAGATGGCCACCATGCACAGTTTTTCACTTTTTCAAGTGTTCTGTCTTCTTAAGGTTTTCCAGAGTAGATTCTATCATGGAATTCATGAAGAATGGTATTGATAAGCAATCTGATACACAATGTCATTACACAAGAATGTTTGGTTCTGTGGTAAATTATTTCATTAAAAAAGTGAAATCTTTGTTCCGAATAGGAATGTTCCTGTCAGGGTGAGTCTATGATAAAGGTGTATATAAGTATTTACAAGCTTTAACTATGACTGTGACATGGTAAAAATAATTTTAAAGGACGATAAATTTCATAATAGATGATTAATTTAAGATTTAAGGGCTTTACTATAGAGATATAGTGGTGGTGAGCAGTGTTGAAAGCCCTGGGTGCAACTTTTACCTGTTGGGTTACAATAATAAAAGCTACAATACTTAAATTTAAAGTATACCTGATTATTTTTCAAGAGTATAACTGTTTTGGACAGCTGTACTACGTAGGAATTCAAGAGCAGGATGAGGAAAGCTATTCTGGCAGTGAAAAGCCTCCTTTTTATCCTGAAATGGGGTGGAAAGGGTGCTAGACCTTTCCACGTAGAGGATGGAAGATTTTTTCACTTTCTAGTACTGGCTTGTGGTTTTCAAACAGCCTGTATAACCTGTATTGTGCCCAGATGTGGTTTTGAAACCACATCTGGGCGGTTTTCACCAATACAGGGTGAAAATTTTCATCTGGGGACCTCACAGCCTGATTCTGATGTGTATGACGCGTAGAATGCTGTACAGAAACTGTATGGGACCCCAGTATTGACTGAAATATGAGGTATTAAAGTAAAAACATGCTTCTTCGTCTATTTGAAACCTCATATTCATGGTTATGGGATATTATCCCATGGTAAGGCTGTATATGACAGCAGGTGGGATTTTGACCTTAAAACAGCCATACCTTTGTCAATTCTTGAGATATCAACCTCAGAATTGGTTCAGTGTGTAGCCCTGTATGTGCTCTACACAATGGTACCTCACTTGATATGGGTATCATTCAATATGGCAAAGTTATCCCATGTACAAGACTTTTGTACATTTGCGTGTTTTAGGCAAAAAGCTGTATTGAGCTTGTTTGCCCCATCATTTCTGCAGTAGTTGAGATATGGGGAAGTGGATGACAACATCAGATAGCCCTGATTGTGCACTTTCCAAAAATACCCCACTTCAGGTATCCCACACTAAAACTGTAGAAGTTAGATGAGAGGTGAATGTTTTGTCCACCCTTATTTGGCCTGAAATTGACCATAACTCCAGTATTATTGGTGCTAGCTCAGTTTGGCTGGTAGCATTGGATAGCCCTGACTTAGAGCTTCATTTTGAATACCCATTTGATGGGGTTAAGCCTCTCTTTCTAGATTTTAGATGAGAGGTGAAAATTAAGGTTTATGCTCAGCAATAACTTTGAGCAGAAATAACTTTGTTATTTCTTGTCCTATGGTGATGGGACTTATATTTTCAGAAAGAGGTGAGTTTCCTCTTTCTTTTGATACCTTTTTGAGCTGATTTGGCTCAGCTCCATGTTTTGGTGGTATCTTGGCTATACCATTGGTTTATGGTATTTTGGCTGTCATGCTTGTGCTCTGGTTTTGAGTCACAGGCTGACATACGCTCCCTTTAAAAAAAGCTCATCATTTATGAGACTTTTCAGTCCTCCTAGAGGCTCTGAATCTCCTTAAATGAAGGTTCACATCTGGTATGGCATCCTCTGCCAACCATTTGTCTTTATCTGCTGTCTGGTTCTTGAATCTGACTAGGTATTGTCTTTGATCCTTCCCATTGAGTCTGATCTTCCTGGCCCTGATGATCTTACTCCCAGGTCCAGGGGAGTCTTCCACTTCCACTATCTCTTGTGGTGTGGGGTTCTTTCTCCTGGAGGGGAATTTATCCTCCTCTGTCTGGAAGTATGGTTTGACCAAACTCACTGGAAATACTGGATGTTTCCTTGAAAACTCCTCAGTGAGTTTGAGTTCCACTGCATTTTTTCCTATCAACTTAATGATAGTAAAAGGTCCTACAAATGAGTCCCTCATCTTTTTAGGTCCTTTGAGATTGTTGAAGTTCAGTGTAGACACTAACACCTGGTCCCCTTCCTTGAAGTCAGGTTCCATATGTGATTTGTCCCACCTCTGCTTATTGTATTCTGTTGCCTCAGCTATGCATTTGGCAGCTGTGTCACAGGCCCTCTTCCACATATCATGGAAGTCTTTGGCTGTGGGGTGGATAGTCAGGAGATTTTTCTTCAAGTGATCCACAGGCAACAGGGGGTTCCACCCTTTCTCCACCAGTGCAGGTGTTTTACCTGTGGTGGAGTGCTGTCTTGTATTATAAGCCAGTTGGACTGCTGGTAAGAGGGTAACCCAATCATGGGTGTATCCCTCATGGTCCTTGTATTCCATGCCATAGGCACAGAATCTTCTGAGGATGTCCTCCATTGTTTGGATCATCCTTTCAGCTAGGCCATCTGTTTGTGAAGGGTAAGCTGTGGAAAAAGCAAGTTTGGTACCAAGCATGTCATATAAGTTAGTCCAAAATTCAGATGTGAATTTTGGGTCCCTATCACTAATGATGATCTTAGAGAATCCACAGGTAGATATGATGTTATTCCCAAACTGCAGAGCAGTATCCACGGCTGTGTCTTCTTTATGGCATGGTAGACACCTCATGCTCTTGCTGAACCTATCAACTATGATCAAACAGGCATTATAGTTTTCTTTGCCCCCTGGGACAAGTCCTGTTACCCAGTCCATGTTGATGGTTTCCCATGGGTGTTTGGGTTCTTCTATGTGTTGAAGCAACCCATACTTCTTCCAATGTTTCCTATTTGCCTTTTGGCATCTTTCACAAGTGTTGATGTATTCACTCAACTCTTGTTCCCACTTGGGCCACCAAGCTGTGCTTGCTACCCTCTCTTTGGTGCTGTCCTGACTCATGTGTCCCATATAGGGGCAGTCATGGCATTCTTGTAGGATCCATGAGATGTAGTCTCTGTCTACCACTGTGAGTGCACTTGTGTGCTTTTCTCTGTGGTAGATCAGGCCATCTATAAGAAAAAACTTATTGTCCTTATAGGCCCTCAACCAGGGTTCTTCCAGCTGGGTTTCCAGTTCTGGACTCCTGTACTTTTGTTGAAGGAGTTGGAGTAGTATGCTACACTGTTTGTGTTTGGCATAAGACTTCTGTACTGCAATGAAGAATTCATTGTGCAGTTCTGAGGAGCTTATTCCCAGTATGGGAGTTTCTGTCCCTTCTGAGTCAGTGTCTCCACTGTCAAGGGTACCACTTTCTGGTGCCCATTCAGATATTCTGAAGTTCTTCCTCCTATCTATTTCCATGAAATGGATAGGGATTTTTGCTGCAACTTCTGGGTCATAAGCTGGATTGCTTTTGACATTGTCCGTTGGCCATCTGCATTGGTATGGCTTTTAACTTCTTTGTATATGATGTTCATGTTCCCTCTATACTCCTGGATGGCTATTTGCCATCTCAGCATATGTCTGTTTGTAGTCTTCATGTTTAGTAAAGACTTCATAGCTGTGCAGTCTGTGTAGACTTCAAAGACTGCACCCTCCAAATAATAATGGAGTTTTTCTAGAGCCCAGACTAGACATAGACATTCAGTCTGGGTGGCCCCATACCTGGCTTCTGAATCTTTCAGCTGCCTTGGGATGTAGCAAATTACTCCTTCTCTTGGTTCACCATCCACAATTTGTCTTTGGTGAAGGGCTGCTCCTAGGCCTTGACTGCATGCTGCATCTATATATAACTTGAATGGTAGTTCAAAGTCAGGTAAGATGAGTACAGGTGCATTAGTGAGTTCATATTTGATCCTCTCATATGCATCCCTCCTTTCCTTGGTTATTTCAAAAACTACATCCTTTGAACATAACTTGTATAAGCTACTAGTTATGTGGGCAAAATCTTTGATGTGGTTTCTATAGGAGCTAGCAAACCCAAGGAAAGATTGCATTTCTTTGATGTTCTTTGGTACTGGCTTTTGCAGTACTGCTGCTACTTTGATCTGGTCAATTGCCAGACTAAGACCTGAGACTTTATGTCCTAGAGCTAGTAGCTCTTGTTGGCCAAAATTACACTTTTTGAGTGAAATTTTCAGATTAATGGGTATACATTTACTTAGAACTCTGTCTATGTATTGTACATGGTCTTCCCATGTCTCTGATTATATAATGATATCATCAATATATACTACCATCCAGCCTTCCATTATTTCTTCTTGAAATATGGTGTCCATCATCCTTTGGAAGTGGGCTGGTGCATTTTTGATGCCAAATGGCATCCTGGTGTACTCATGTATACCCATAAGGTATATTATCCTGAGTAACTTCATGGAGTTTGGTTTAACTCCATTTTGGTGGAAACCTTTCATACAATCCATTTTAGTTATATATCTGGCCTTGGCCAGTTTATCTAAGGCATGGGGTATCCTTGGTATAGGGTACCTGTCTTCTTTTGTGTAGTTATTAAGGGCTCTGAAATCTCCACAAAGTCTAGACTTTCCATCATGCCAGGTGATTAGGACAGGAGTGGTGATTTCCACTATTTCATTATGTCCAATCTTCCTGATAACATCCATATCCAGGAGTTCATTGATATGTTTCTCAATTTCTTTCCTGGTTTCCAGGCTTTCTGGATAAGGAGGTCTCCTTAGCATGGGTGGATAAGGACTTTCCACATCCAGATATAGTTCTATATCATGGCCTTTGATCTTGCCTAATGGTTGTTCACCAATGGCAAATGCTGATCTGTTCTTTCTCAGCACCTTTAGTAAACTTAGTTTTTGTTTACTGGTGAGGGTATTGCTAAACTGTCCCTCTCTGAATTCCTTCAGAAGTTCTTCTAGTGGGTCTTGAGAAGATATCTGGTATATGTCAAGTGAAAATTTCTTTTCCTTGTTAGTACCAATGGTGATGTGCCTATTTTTACTGTTGTAAATGTTTATGCCATACATCCTCTGGTAATCTGTTCCCAGTAAAAACCCTTGGATGTGGGCATCATTAAGCACTACAAGCTCTGGGTTGAGTCTGATATTAACCTTCCTGTGGGGTATAATTATCTCTTTGATAATTGTGCCAATGGAAGTCATCTTCCCTGATGCACTTTTAAAGTTCTTTGCCTTAGTGGGCAAGAGCTGTTTTTCCCAGTTTGGGAAGTGGGTATCCAGATAGTTTTTGGCCACTATGGAGCAGTGTGCTCTGCTATCAATGATCAGTGGATGCTGACATTGTGTCACAGGGGCTCTTGGACAGAAATACAAGAGTGACCTGGCACTCAGCAATCAGGGAACTCACTTGGAAGACTCCAAAAGAATAAAGAATAAAAGTAATAAGAATGAATTCCTCTAAAAGATATGCAGGTACAAGATGAGATGCAAAAGAGGAAAGGGAAGCCAAATGGCCAAAGAGCCAACCAAGTAAGTCCTTAATCACTGTTTCAACCTGCCAAAAATGAATAATGGAATTAGTAAGGATATGACCACCAAATATCCATTGACAGGCGAAGGAAGAGAAAGAGAAAAGTGCTAAATGACTGACTTAATAATATCAGTATTTGATTTACTAAAAATGAAAAGAAAATAAAGATAAAATAAAATCAAAATATATTAATTAACTGGGGAAAAACCCCCCAGGGTGGAAAGGGTAGCCGGTATATGTGAAAAGTTGGGAGCTTGAGTTCTTCAAGCTGAAAACTGATCTGTATTGATCTTGGAGGCTGTATTGATTGTTTTGGGAATTGATACAGCTGGCTAATATTGAAATTGAATTGGGTTTAATGAACTTCCCATTCTTGAAAATGAAATACAGTTCTTGATGGATCCAGACTGTATTGAAATGAATATGGTTGCCAAGATGGATTGAGTGGAGCTTTGACACTTGACAACTTCTTTTTGGCACTGCCTCTTGAATACACTTGAGAATGAATTGACAGTATTCCCTTGGAAGGAATACTTGGAGTGAGAATAACCAATGACTGCTTGATGGCATCATTGGTCTTTGACGCTGAAACACTTGCTCTTGAGCCTTGATGATTCCTCTGAATGATTGGGTGCCTTGATGACGTGATGAGATGTTGGAATGTTTAAATTACCATTTGATATTGCCACCATTGAATTTCTGTTGAAAAATGATGCACAATGATATATAACATCATTTATGGCATATTGGTTGATTGGCAAGAAGATTACGTCCAAAGGTCTTGAGATGAAAAGGCAGAGGGAAAAGCATGGATGTGATGGCTTCAGAGCTCGGAAAGGTGTTTCTGGGCCTTTTGGGGTTTTTGGCCATTTTTGGGTTCTGAGCCAAAAACTGGCCCAAAAGGCGGGAAAGTGTCTTTTGGACACTTTGCATCAAAGTGTGCAAAAATGCGCAAAAGTGCAAAAATGCGCATTATGAGCCCGAATGGCCAAAAACAGCCATTTGGGCCATTTCCCCTGGTTTTGAGGGAAATGACCAGAAATACCCATTTGGGCATAAATTGCCGCTATGGGTTCTGGATTGAGGTGAAGGGCCATGAAGGCCCCAAAAGGCAAATGGGCATAAATGGTCCATAAGGTGATGACGTGGCCATATTGGCCACTGGTGATGGATATGGCCAATTTGCCATAAAAGAACTATGGCTTGATATGCCATATGGGGATCCAAGGAGGTGAATTGCCATGGTTGTGACACATTGTCAATACAAACAGTCATTTTTGTGGCTGTTCCATGTATATATGCCATTCCTTTGGTTTGTGTAACCAGGAATGTTTGTGAATCTTGTGTGTGTTTGCACAAGTTTTTATTAGCAGTGTCCTGTGGCATTCCTGCTTCCAACTGTATGTCCTGAATTTCTAGTGGGGTTTCCTCTTGGTATTCCACTAAAAATTCCTCTCTTGGGTCTTGGTCATCATCAGATGGTTCTCTGATGGCATCACCCATAGAGTCTGATTAAGAATCCTCTGTTGGAGGTTCTTCCTCAGGGACTTTCTCAATGGCATAGACTTTTTTCTTGGCCTTTGGACAGTTGTTGGCATAGTGGTCTGTTGAACCACAATTGTGACAAGAATTCTTCTTCTTAGCCACTTCTGCTACTCTTTCTCTGGGTTTGTCTTTAAACTCTACCCTGAGTGGTTGTTTCTCTTTGAAACTGCTGCTTCTATATGGGGTGAATTTCCGTATATTAGTCCTCTTCCTTATGTCTTGTAAGGTGTTGGCTATGTCATCTAGAGTGCAATTTTGGTTGCATATGCATTTCACTGAATGCTCTAGTTCTCCTGGCAGTTGTGTCAGGAGTTTGTGATTGCTCATTTGGATGTTCATCTGAGGATCAATGACTTTGAGTCTTTCAGTCTGTCTAAGACACCACTCATATGGATCTTTGTCCACTGAGTATTTGTCATTTTCAAATGACATGGTCTTTTGCCATATCCAAGTTCCATTACTGTACTTTTGGATAATTTGACTCTTCCACCATGGCCAGTTTCTTCTGCCATGGATTTCTTTCATTTCTGTGTACCATATACTTGCACGACCTTTAAATGCAGTATTCAATCTAGCAGTGATCCAGTAGTCTGGTATGCTTGGTACATCAATGAAGAGTCCATCAATATAATCTATGAGTTCCACATGATCATATTCTCCTGATCCAGAGAATTTGGGCCAGTTTGAGGCCTCAGGAAGCTGTTTCAAGGCTTCCTTCTCTAAATAAGACATGCCATCTCCATCTTGGTATTGTGATGGAGATCTTGCCTTATTCATCAACATGGCATCTGGTTTGATGTCATCTGGTTGATATGGATTCTCCATAGCTTGGCCTTGTGGTCGGGGCTTCAAGCTTTGGTAGGCATTAAACAACTTGTTAATGTCTTGATCCAGACACTCCCTGTCCCTTGTGCTGTGGTGTTGTTCTTCAAAGACTATATTCAGTCTTTTGTTGGTTTCTTCAGAGGCTTTTCTCAGTTGAGCATATCCTTCTTGAATATTCTTAACTATTTGTTCCAAGGAGGCTTGAGTTTGTCTCATCCTCTCTTGGCTAGCTTTAATTTCTGCAAACTGCTTTGCAGATTGTTCAGCATATTGGGACATTTGTAACCACAGTGTATCACTGTTGATGTTACTCTCAGATGTGACAATGTTATTTTCAGTCTGAGTGGGGGTAATGTTTCTATTACTAGGACTACTGATTCTAGAGTGGTTTACAACTACTTCTGGTTCTTGTGTACTTCTTTTACCAAATATAACAGCTTCTGGATCATGGGGTCTGACTCTTTCCTCCTCTGGTTGAAGGAGGCTTTGTTCTTGCCCTTGTTTCCTTGTCTTCTCCTGGAAACTTCCTGGAATTGTGAAGAATGGTGACTCTTGGCCACTGATCTGCTGGTTTCTGAAGGGTGTGAAGCCACTGGAGAGCTGATTTGGCCTGCTCCTTCTGAACCTGAAGGAATATGAGTAGGCCCTGTCTGGGTTAATTGTTCTTCTATTGCTTGGATAGTGGCTTGATTCTCCCTTATCCTCTGTGCCCTTGCCTCCAGGAGTCTGTGCTTCCTGGTAGGATTCCAACCTTTGGTGATTACCATAAGGTCTTTGAAGTCTATCTCTTTGAGACAGATCTTTTGGCAACTTGATCCAAGTTCTGCCCAGTGAGTTGCTAGGTTTAACCTCTTGTTGTCCATGCTCCATTGAAATAAGTCTTTGAGGAGTTGGTGGATCTGAAGAACTTGATCCATATCCTTCCAGTCCTCTGGTTTGAGGTTCCTGTTGAATTGGAGTGTGAATGGCAAGGTTGATATTATCTCCCTCATTGTTTTGCCATCCACCACTGTGTCCAAGGTGTCTTCTTCCAGGTCTTCTGGTTCTGGACAATCCTTCTCTGTCCTCTGGCTGGTTCCTTTGGAAGCCAAGGTCTCTGAGGTATGTAGGGGACATATCAGTGTTTGCAAGCAGTCAAAAACTTTATGTTCTTAGGGTATTTACCTTTGACTGTGCCTTGTACAAATTTATTATCTGCTGATTTGGGCAGTTTGCCTTTGGAGGTTACAACTGGGTTAATAATTGTAATCTTCCCTGTACAAGTGGTTAAGGTTGGTTTACCTTGTATTGAAGCAGAGTTTCGTGGTTTTCTACTCCTCTGAGTGGCTATTGGTGTCCACTTTTTGGCTGTAATGAGGCTTTCATTAAGCCTCTTTCCTTTGCCCTTGCTGCCCTCTGGTTCTGAGGGTGTCACTGGTGTGTTGGCCTGTGACTGGGTCTCAAGTGGTATGAAGTTTTCTTCCACTGAATCAAACAGGAAAAAGAGGGCTTATGTCAGTTAAGACTTCTTAAAAGGCTGGTTTGCACGTCTAAGAATGGCCTCTGGGCTTGTATATTATTACAATATGCCCTTGTATTATGACAATGTAATTGAATTAACAACTCCACGTCAAAAATACAGCTTACTGATATGTGGTATACTGTTTCTATACCTATATCTCACAGAATACTTGTAATTAGCAAGTATAATCTGTCAAAAGATGGTGTATTACAGGGCAATTGAGTTAATAATGTGCCCAAACACGCCTCAACTGTTGGTTTATCAGTATGAGCTGTCTTGATTCAATTGAGAATTAAGACTGTATTAGTGGCTTAAAAGTGTTTTTATATACAAAACACGCCAAAAATACTGGTCTTGTGGTTATTAGCCATGTGACAGATACTCTATAATATATGAATATTTATTTTAAAAATTAAAAAATATATATATAATATAAATTTGTAAAGAAAATGACGCCTAAAAAAGGTAAAACAGGTGTCAATAAATGATAAAAAAGAGAAACACTTACTTATAAGGTCCAAGAATAAGTAAAAAACACGGCCAGGCCCCCAAAATGTCAGGGTTAGTCTATGATAAAGGTGTATATAAGTATTTACAAGCTTTAACTATGACTGTGACACAGTAAAAATAATTTTAAAGGATGATAAATTTGATAATAGATGATTAATTTAAGATTTAAGGGCTTTACTATAGAGATATAGTGGTGGTGAGCACTGTTGAAAGCCCTGGGTGCAACTTCTACCTGTTGGGTTACAATAATAAAAGCTACAATCCTTAAATTTAAAGTATACCTGATTATTTCCAAGAGTATAACTGTTTTGGACAGTTGTACTACGTAGGAATTCAAGAGCAGGATGAGGAAAGCTATTCTGGCAGTGAAAAGCCTCCTTTTTATCCTGAAATGGGGTGGAAAGGGTGCTAGACCTTTCCACGTAGAGGAAGTGAAGATCTTTTCACTTTGTAGTACTGGCTTGTGGTTTGAAAACAGCCTGTATAGCCTGTATTGGGCCCAGATGTGGTTTTGAAACCACATCTGGGCGGTTTTCACCAATACAGGGTGAAAATTTTCATCTGGGGACCTCACAGTCTGATTCTGACGTGTATGACGCGTAGAATTCTGTACAGAAACTGTATGGGACCCCAGTATTGACTGACATATGAGATATTGAAGTATAAACATGCTTCTTCGTCTATTTGACACCTCATATTCATGGTTATGGGATATTATCCCATGGTAAGGCTGTATATGACAGCAGGTGGGATTTTGACCTTAAAACAGCCATAACTTTGTCAATTCTTGAGATATCAACCTCAAAATTGGTTCAGTGTGTATCCCTGTATGTGCTCTACACAATGATACCTCATTTGATATGGGTATCATTCAATATGGCAAAGTTATCCCATGTACACAATTTTTGTACATTTCCATGTTTTAGGCAAAAAGCTGTATTGAGCTTGTTTGCCCCATCACTTCTGCAGTAGTTGAGATATGGGGAAGTGGATGACACCATCAGATAGCCCTGATTTTGCACTTTCCAAAAATACCCCACTTCAGGTATCCCACACTAAAACTGTAGAAGTTAGATGAGAGGTGAATGTTTTGTTCACCCTTATTTGGCCTGAAATTGACCATAACTCCAGTATTATTGGTGCTAGCTCAGTTTGGCTGGTACCATTGGATATCCCTGACTTAGAGCTTCATTTTAAATACCCATTTGATGGGGTTAAGCCTCTCCTTCTAGATTTTAGATGAGAGGTGAAAATGAAGGTTTATGCTCAGCAATAACTTTGAGCAGGAATAACTTTGTTATTTCTTGTCCTATGGTGATGGGACTTATATTTTCAGAAAGAGGTGAGTTTCCTCTTTCTTTTGATACCTTTTGAGCTGATTTGGCTCAGCTCCATGTTTTGGTGGTATCTTGGCTATACCATTGGTTTATGGTATTTTGGCTGTCATGCTTGTGCTCTGGTTTTGAGTCACAGGCTGACAGTTCCACACCTCATCCAGTCAATTGACTAAAGATGTATATTTGCAGTTATTATCTAACAAGGACGTTAATATATGGCAATTCTTGTCCTGCTTATAAGATTCTCTGACTTCTTCAAAGAATTCAGTCCCAATATCAGTGATGTTAACTCCTTCAATTGGAATCTGTGGTTCTGCCTCCGAAGGCACATAAGGTGGGTTATCAGGAGTATTGGCTAATGCAAAACTGCTGAGTCCATTAAAATTCTTGTGAATTTTTCCTGCCTTATGAACTATAGTCATGTTACCTCTATATTGTTGAATGGCTATTTGCCACCTCAACATATGTCTGTTGGAAGTTTTCATGTTAAGAAGTGATTTAACAGAATTAAGGTCAGCTATCACTTAAGAAAATGTGAGCCTTTGAGATATGACCACATATCCAAAGAGGTCACAACAAAATTTCTGTAATAATTATATTTATAATAATTATCTCAAAGACTAGTAAAAAGACCATAAATAAGTACAAAATCTGAATTAACTCAGAATCCAATGAGTAAATATTCTAAATATATTACCCCATTAGATTCCTCATGGTAAAATACACATATGTCATTTTTATGGAATATCTGAAACGTCAATAATTACTGAAGAATAAGTAATAATACCTTAAAAAGGGTGTAAAACCTTATTCAACTCAGAAACCAATGGAACAACAGGTGAAATAAATTTTAACATTATATTCTCCATAAAAACCACACATAAAGCAACTATCAAGCTCTTCTCTAAAGTCAATACTTAAGGAATTAAGCAGAATGTATGCACATTTTTGGTCAATGCACATATTCATGGTTTTTAGCTAATATCTCTTGAAATATACAGAATAGAGAGAAAAACCAAAAATAAATTCACCACGTAATTACTTTAAGAGAACAGATATGAACTTTCTTTTACAAGTTATGAACAAGGTTCAAACTTGTAATGGATTATTGATTCAAATCAATGGAGCTGTTGACCACCTTGTTGTGAAAGTGGTCCAAACTTAAAAAAAAGTAGACAGTCTGATTCTACTAGTTCATAAGTGAAGAATGATGTAGCTTTTATTATAATATTCAAGGTATAACCACTTAAAATCATGGCTTGAAGCTCAAAATATTAATTTTTGACAGAAAAGATGAGTTACAAGAAAAATCATCAAAAATAGAGTTTTGATGATGTAATAAAACTCTCTTGGAATTTTGATAGGGGCATGCCAAGCTATTAGAATCCACTCTCAGAAGAGCTTTAGCATGTATAATGTAAAAGCTATTAATGATCAAAGTTTAAGTTTAAATTTGATCATTTATGATCACTCACTGTAATCTTATTTTAAGTTTGACAGTTATATAAGTGATAAATCTGGTGAATACTATTAGATTATGATTAATACTAATAAACTCCACGAAGTTTAGGCTTCTTCCAAGCGTATGATATCATCAAATATAGAGTTATAGTAATAGCTCTGAATGATGGCACAATAATGAGATAAGATGGTTTGATCACGATTTCATCATCACCAAAGCTTAAAATAATGATCATTTCTAGTAGATACCATCATTACACGTCTACCAAAAGCCTGTTGCACTCTAGAAAGGAGGTATTGGCTATAAATAGAGGTCTTTTTACTCTATTTCCCCCTAAAATGCATCAAAAGGTAAAAGGCTTATTCTTTATATAGAAATCTTTTATCTTATCAAAGACCAAAAATAATATTTATTATAATCATCATTTTTGACGTGATTACTTCAATTGTTCTGCTGTTTTGCTATAAATCTCTCAAAAATCTCATTTCCACGTAAAACCAAGAAAATTTGTAATCCATCTTATTTTTATTTGTAAATACAATTTAAATAAGCTGTATTTACATTATTTGGCGTAAATTAATCCCAAATTATTATATTAAGCGTCAAGAGTAGGTTTTTTTCTCTTATTATAATAATTTCTCCCTACTATCACTATTAATCATTCATCAATTAATATAAATAGTATTTATATCAATATATAACCTTAATATTGGTAAAATTATTGTTATTAATTGTTTTTTATTGATAAAAAACAATTGTTTATGCCTTTATTATTTGTTGGTAACAAGAAGAAAGTGCTTTTAAATACATTAATTATCTTATATTAATATATTTTTTTTATATTTTTTTTTATAATATGAATTATATTATTATATTAATTTAATAATATAATTATGTTTACCCCATAGCTATAATAATTATTTATTATTATAATTATTTTTTATCTCATTTATTTTATTCATAAGGACATTCATAGTACAATAAGTAAAATATTAGAAATTTTTACTTATTGTTTCATAGTCAAAACTTACAAAAACACTGCCATCAAGATAATAGTGTAATTTATCAAGTTCCAATACCAAAAATAAGAACTCCATCTGCCTTGCACCATATCTGGCTTCTGTTGGTTTGATTTGTCTTGAGATGTAACAAACTGGTCCCTCTGTGGGTTTGTCATCAATAATTTGGACTTGATGTAGGGCTTTTCCTAATCCATATCCACATGCATCAATGTACAATTTAAAAGGTATAATCCAGTCAGGCATGAGGAGTAAAGGTGCTTCTGTAAGGGCTTTCCTTATCTTCTCATAAGCTTTAATCCTTTGTTGTGTCATCTCAAATACTGTCTGTTGATCACAGATTCTATAGAGTGATTTGGCTAGAATTGCAAAGTCTTTCAGGTGTTGCATTTAATAACTGGAAAAACCAATAAAATACATCATTTATTTCTTATTCTGTGGTATTGGCTTAAGTAACACTTCTGCCACTTTATTTTTGTCAATGCTCAAGCTTAACCCAGAAACAATATTCCCTAATGTCACAGGGGCTCTTGGACAGAAATACAAGAGTGGCCTGGCACTCAGCAATCAGGGAACTCACTTGGAAGACTCCAAAATAATAAAGAAATAAGATAAAAGAATAAATTCCTCTAAGAAATATGCAGGTACAAAGATGAGATGAAATAAGAGGAAAGAGAAGCCAAATGGCCAGAGAGCCGACCAAGTAAGTCCTTAATCACTGTTTCAACCTGCCAAAATGAACAATGGAATTAGTAAGGATATGACCACCAAATATCCATTGACAGGCGAAGAAAGAGAAGAGAAGGTGCTAAATGACTGACTTGATAATATCAGTATTCACTAAACAAAAATGATAAGATAAATAAATATAAAATCAAATCAAAGTATATTAACTAACTGGGGAAAAACCCTCCAGGGTGGAAAGGGTAGCCGGTATATGTGAAAAGTTGGGAGCTTGAGTTCTTCAGGATGAGAACTGATCTGTATTGATCCTTGAGGCTATATTTATTGTTTTGGGAATTTATACAGCTGGCTAATATTGAAATTGAATTGGGTTTAATGAATTTCCCATTCTTTAAAATGAAATACAGTTCTTGATGGATCCAGACTGTATTGAAATGAAGGTGGTTGCCAATATGGATTTAGTGGAGCTTTAACACTTGACAATTGAATGAACTTCCTCCTGAATCCCTTGAGAATGGTTGAACAGTATTGCCTGGGAGGAATACTGTGAATGAAATTATCCAATGATGTCTTGATGGCGTGATTGGTCTTTGAGGCTGAAACACTTGCGCTTGAGCCTTAATGAGTCCTCTGAATGATTGGGTGCCTTGATGAGGTGATGATATGTTGGAACATTGAAATGACCATTTGATATTTCCACCATTGAATTGATGTTGAAAAATGATACATAATGATATATGACATCATTTATGGCACATTGGTTCATTGGAAAGAAGATTACACCCATAGGTCTTGAGATGGAAAGACAGAGGGGAAAAAGATGGATGTATTGCCTTCAGAGCTTAGAAAGGTGTTTCTGGGTGTCAGGCTGAGTCTATATTGAAGTGGTAATAGGAGTATTTACAACTAGAATTATGACTGTGTCACGTAGAAAATTGATTAAAATAAGGGTTTTTTATTTAAAATATGATTTATAATATATTTAAAGGGTTCTACTATTGAAGAATAGTGGTGGTGAGCGCTATTGAGAACCCAGGGTGCAATCTTACCAGTTGGGTTACTATAATAAGAGTTACAGTAATTAAATATATAATTATACCTGTTTATTACCCAAGAGTAAAACTGTTTTTGACAGTTTACTACGTAGGGTATTCAAGAGCAGGATGAGGAAAGGCTTTTGGCTGTGAAAAGCCCTCCTTTTATCCTGACTTTGAGGTGGAAAGGCTGCTAGACCTTTCCACGTAGAGGAAGTGAAGATTTTCCACTCTCTATGACAGGCTTGTGGGTTGCAAACAACCTGTATACCCTGTATTGGGCTCAGATGTGGTTTTGAAACCACATCTGGGCAGTTTTCACCAATACAGGGTGAAAAGTTTCATCTGGGGACCTCACAGCCTTATTCTGACGTGTATGACGCGTAGAATGCTGTACAGAAACTGTATGGGACCCCAGTATTGACTGACATATGAGGTATTGAAGTAAAAACATGATTCTTCGTCTATTTGACGCCTCATATTCATGGTTATGGGATATTATCCCATGGTAAGGCTGTATCTGACAGCAGGTGGGATTTTGACCTTAAAATGATCATAGCTCTGTCAGTTTTTGAGATATCAAGCTCAAAGTTGGTTCATTGAATAGCTCTGCATAAGCTCTACACAATGGTACCCAACTTGACATGGTTATCATTCAATATGACAAAGTTATCCCATGTACAAGTATTTTTGTACATTGGCGTGGTTTGGGCAAAAGCTGTATTAAGCTTGTTTGGCCAATAACTTCTGTTGTAGTTGAGCTATGAGGAAATGGGTGGCACCATCAGATATCCCTGATTGTGCTCTTTCCAAAAAGACCCCACTTTAGGTATCTCACACTAAAACTGTAAAAGCTAGATGAGAGGTGAATGTTTTGTTCACCCTTATTTGGTCTGAATTTGACCATATCTCAAGTAATACTGGTGCTAGCTCAGTTTGGCTAGCACCATTAGATAGCCCTGGCTTAGAGCTTCATTTTGAATACCCATTTGATGGGGTTAAGCCTCTCCTTCTAGATTTTAGATGAGAGGTGAAAATTAAGGTTTATGCTCAGCAATAACTTTGAGCAGGAATAATTTTGTTATTTCTTGTCCTATGGTGATGGGACTTATATTTTCAGAAAGAGGTGAGTTTCCTCTTTCTTCTGATACCTTTTGAGCTAATTTGGATCAGTTCCATGTTTTGGTGGTATTTTGGCTATACCATTGGTTTATGGTATATTGGCTGTCATGCTTGTGCTCTGGTTTTGAGTCACAGGCTGACACTGGGTCCTTTGGGGTTTTTGGCCATTTTTGGGATCTGAGCCAAAAACTGGCCCAAAGGGCAGGAAAGTATCTTTTGGACACTTTGCTTCAAAGTGCCCAAAAGTGCGCAAATGCGCATGATGAGCCCAAATGGCCAAAACAGCCATTTGGGCCATTTACCCTGGTTTTGAGGGAAATGACCAGAAATACCCAATTGGGAATAAATTGCCGCTATGGCTTCTGGATTGAGGTGAAGGGCCATGAAGGCCCCAAAAGACAAATGGCCATAAATGGTCCATAAGATGATGAAATGGCCATATTGGCCATAAAAGGACTGTGGCTTGATATGCCATACGGAGATCCAAGGAGGTGAATTGCCATGGTTGTAACAGTACCCCCCACCTTGAAATGGTGAGCTCCTGAGCACCAATACAAGGTGAATCCTGTTGAGGCTGATGGAAAGGATTGAGAGCGGGATAGAGGAATGTTCTCTTAAGAGGAAAATAAATAATAACTGATATTAAAAATTTGTCATATGACGCAGGACTTGCTTGATCTTCTTTTGAGATTGGCTTCAAAATTTGATGATGAACGAAATGAATGATAATCTTGACGTGAAATTTGACATTATAAGAGAAAATTTAAAATGAAAAAAAAATAAAAATAAACGAATGAAAATGAAGATAAGAAAAGAAAAAATACAAGAGAAATGAATCTTGAGGAGGTTCCAATCTTCAACACAGAGGTTGATAACTGATTTTGAAATTGGCCAAGGACCTGGAAAGATAAATTTGATGCCAGGTGCTCACAAAGTGGCCAAGGTGATGTTTTGAGAAGATTGTAGACCCCTCAGGGAAGTGCACACCAGGAGAGGAACTTACTTTTGGTAGTTACCACTCCCACCAGTGCCGTCAAAATAAAAACAAAAGTGTTGAAGGAATGAATTTGAATTTTTCAGTCTTGGAAATGAATTAAAAAGTGAATGGCCCATTGTACCAAGTGAAAATGGCCATAAGATTGGAAATGAAGTTGAAAGCCATGCCAAAAATCTGTGTCCAAAATTGAAAAGTGCTCACAGAGTGGCCAAGGTGATGCTTACAACAAAAAAAAGAGTAGAATACCCCTAAAGGTGCATACCAGGAGTGGGACTTAATCTTGGTAATTCCTCTCCCCACCAAGCACCATAATGAATGAAGCTTTTGAAGAATTGGGCCCAGGCTTGTCAGGATATAATGAATGAAAATCTTTGACAAGTTCAGGACAATTCATGAGGTTTTTGGTTGGTTCCCAAGTGGATCTTTCTGGATCTTGACTGAAACCTTTCCATTCCACCAGATACCAGAATTTTCCTCTCTTGAGCTTTGAGTCCAGTATTTGAGAGGCTTCCCATTCCTCTTCTTCTTCAATTGTGAGCCTTGAGGTATATTTTACATACCCAAATAGGCCACAATTATCTTAAAAAGAAATTTTGAATTATATATAACTCATAAATCATGCATATATTCAAAATTCATCATTTTTGATTTCAGAAAAGATGAATACCTTTTTATTGAGTAAGTAAATTCATGGATTTAAGGCCAGATTTGGATTCTACACAAACATTCACCTAGGGTAGCTCCATAGAGTGAATAAGCTCAAATTAACTCTTTGAGGTGGTAATATGGAAAATACTTCAACACCACATCATTAATACCACATAAAAGATCCGTGAAAATTTTTGTTTTTCTTGATTTTACGCCAAAATAATGGGAAGGTGAGAAATCCCATGTTACATATACACTAAGAATAGTGTTATACATGTTTTGAGCACTTAATATTATGGTATTCTTAAATGCACTTTTGGTACACCCATAGTGGATATCTCACTTGAAGCTTAAATTTGTATTTTGATGTGAAAAATAAGTAAGGGGGACAAAAGACATCAAAGAGAGCCAGGGTACCCAACTTCTGAAGCCCCAGAGGTGTGGATAGCTCCAAAGCTTGGTTCCATGGCTGATCTTGACCCAATTGGTAAACTAAACCTCCTTGGGAACTTGGTTACCAAGTTACAACTACTGTAAAACACCAGAAAATAGCAAATAACCTGCTATTTTGATGTGCCAAGGAGGTAAAGAGCTACTTAAACTCCTGTAACCATGTCAATTACAAATGAATTTCCATGGATAAACCCCAAAAGAGTAATTAAAACCCTTTTTGGACTTGTATCCATTGATTTACCTCATAGCAACCAGTCAAACACTGATATTTGCCATTCTACGTAGAAATGAGGTAAAAAATTCAAAAATTCATAAAAATACAATTCTTAATGAATCTGTCTGAAACTTTCAGGACTAATAGAGAACTCTATTATGTATGGTACAACCAAAAAGAATTACAGTTTTACTAGTAAAATTAAAAGTTTTACCTACAGTCCATTTTTGACTATTCTACCTGAAACACTGAATCTTCAAAAATTCACAGTAATTACACCCTGTGATGAAATTGGCAATAACATTGATAACTTTGAGAAATCAATTATTATTTTGGAATAAAAGAAGATTTACAGATGTTACTCCTTTTATTCTAAACCACATTGGGGTTAGTAGTCACGTAAAAGCATCAATTAAGGAATTATGATAATGTTACGTGACAACAGATGATGCAATCAATAATCCAAAACAGTTTATTGTTTTCTCACTCACTGGTTCTTCAGCTTTCTCCATGGCACGCCTCTGTGAGCTGTTGTTGACTTAAAAGAGGCCTCCTCTTGCTGTTTTTTTCCAAATCATCATCATCTTATTATCATTTTATATCATTGTTACCAACAAGTAAGTATTAGTTAAACTATTCTTAAGTGTTTTAAATCTTTCAAAATCAATCAGAAAGACGTGAAATCATAGAATCCAACTATATATTGTTGTAATCCTGCTATAAATCATTTTGATCTCTTAAATCCACAATTCTATGTCAAATTTCTCTACTTTTATCTATCAATAAGTTCTTTGGAGTATTAGTGAGATATTTATCTTCAATTCTTAAAGTTTTTCTCTAGTAATAGTTTTCTTCAAGGATCATCTTTATAATTATTCTTGCAAAAGATAATTATATATTAAAATGATTTATTATTTTAATAAAAGAAGTCTTTATTATTAAATTCTTCTTGTAATTGATTCTTGTAGACAATTACTTTCTCACTGTTAAAATCACTAGTAGTGCTTAACACATGAAAGGAATAATTCTTTAATTATTTAATTGTGGTTATAATAATATTTCATTATTATATTTCATAAGAACAGACATAGTACTGTTGATTAATAGTAATATTATCATCAGTTTCATAGTCACATCTTACATTTGGGGGCCTGGCCGTGATTGTAACCAGAGTTTTGGATATAATCATATTCTAGACTTCATTCTTTGTGTTCTAAAAAATCACCATACCTACCACATCTTACATTTGGGGGCCTGGCTGTGTTTTTTGAACCTTTTACCCTTAATTAATATATTTTTAAGCTCTAAAATATATTAATTTAATATTTTTTTTCTTCAATTTAAAGAAAAAATTATTTTTATTTTTGAAATTGTCTTAAAATCTTATTTCATTGAGGAATTTGGTTTGATTTTGTAATATTTTTACACATGGCTTTTTCACATCCAAAAACTTATAAAATTATTCTTTGAGTTACTCTGACTTAATTTTTTATTCAAATTCTCCAATTTTAATACTTTTTTTCTTTGAAAAGAATATTTTTTTTAATATCAAAAAATAATAAAACTTATAAAAAATCTTTTAAAATCTCTTAAATCATAAAAAATAATTTCTTTTATCATATTTTCTCTTTAAGTGTCTTTAATCAAATACTGTGCAGCTGGCAAAAGCCTCAGTAAAAGATACATCACTAGTCCTGAATCTTCAGAAGCAGAATCTGAAGAAAGTATTGAGGTGCAAATTGCTAAAAGAGGCACCTTATTTAACTCACAAAAGAATAAATTACCAGCAAAAGGTGTGTTTTTATCTTTAAATTTACTCTTTATCCTTCAATTGACGTAAAAATGGTGCATAGCAGAAATGGAAGCAACAATTCAGTCCAACCAGATGGATGTGGATAAGGAAGAGGCAAGACCAAATCCAGAAGTGCCAAAGCTTCCACAAGAAAGACACATCTGGAGGATGCCAGAGTTGCCCCCCATTCCCCAAGGTCTGTACCAACAGATTTTGACGTGAATTCTGAGCCTGAACTAATTCGTGATATTATTTCCAGGGCTGAACCATTTTCAAGTGGTAGCAATAGAAATATATCAATTCCAGTACAAAGGTTGGTTCAGAGCAGCCAAAGAGGAAGAGTGGGAAATCTGCCCAAGCCTTTGGCAGGGGGCCATGAACTCCTACTTACACATCAAGAGCTTTCTGGGTCAGGAGAAGACCATAAAACTCTTAGGAGGTTGGGGCCCCCTGTATTGCAAAGACAAGGTCAAAAAGATAAAGAATTGGCTGAAGAACCAAAGTCTTTTATCCATAGACCAGAAGAAAGAGTTGGAAATGACTCCAGCTTTGGAGACAGAGGCACCAGTGGCATCTACCAGCTCCAAACCAGCTCCAGAAGTGTCCAAGAACAAGCCCAAGGGACCTCAGAAGAAGCAGAAAGGTCCCAAGAACCATCAAGGCAAAGGAAAAGGCAAAGCAAATTGGCACAGACCTTACCCACAAGGGTACAGGATCCCCAAATTAGAGCCTTCAGCTGTGGACAGTGTCTTCAATATGGCCAGGACTCTGATGGAATTCACAGCCAAGGAGCAGGAAAGGATGAACAGAAACTTTCCATGCAAATAATTGGTGTACAGACTAGTATTAATGTAGAAATTGGTAAACTTGATGGAAAGTTAACTAAAATTGCATCAGATATAGTTGATTTAAAGAAAAATGACAAGAAATACATTGAATTTCACCAAGTGACAAATGCCAGACTTGACTCAATTACGAATTCTTGCAAAAGAATTGAAAACATGTGCCAAGTTCAGCATGATGATATGAAGGAGCTTTCTATTTTCAAGGTGAATGATCAACTTATAATTTTACAAGACCAAGTCTTAAAAATAGTTGAGAATACCAACCAATTTGCTATACACTTAGCAAAAAGTGACAATGAAAGACAGAAGTTGAAGAATGAAATAATTGCAAGTGTGGAACAAATTCATAAGAATCATGAACCACATATGCCAAGACATTCTACACCTTTAACTGAAGAAAAACCTTCTGTTAAAGAGAGTCTCACCCCACTCTTGGGAGAAAATGCCTACTCTGCAAGAGATATTCCCAAAATAGAAGAATGGCCAACATTCTCTGGTGAAGGAGAATACAACCATATTGAATTCATCAGGACTATTGATATGTTGCAAGAATACTTTAATATACCTGATGAAATAATAGTGGGAAAATTACACTGTCTGTTTACCAGAACTTCAAAGAAATGGTATTACAAAATGAGGATTGATCATGGTAAACATGATTGGTCTTGGTGGAAATCTGAAGTGATTACCAAATGGGCCAACAATTCTTGGAGGTTTAAAATAGAAAATTCCTTTGAAAGTGCCATTTTTAACTCAGAGAAAGATAAACCACTTACTTGGTTCTTCAAACAAAAAGACAGATTATCTGCCTTACAACCACATATGTCTGACACTATGATTATTATGGAAATATTAAGAAAGTGTGGAGGAGAATTGGAACATGCTATCAAAAGCAGATGTGTGGAACCCTGTTCAACAGAAGACTACAATAATGGTATGGAAGATATCATTGCCACAACATAAATTGGTAAAACTTGGCCTAAAATCCCAACAGAATCCAAGATCCTCTAAGATTCCCAGAGAGGATAAGAGACCAGAAAAACCTGTCTTAAAGTGTCATAAATGTGGAAGCACTTCACATTTAGCCAACACTTGCACAAAAAGGACAAAAATCAATGAAGAAGTTCAGTGTACTGAAGAGAAGGAAGAATCTGATCAAGATTCTGCAATCTCTGAAGACACACCAGCGGAGGACTATCCCATTGAAAACATCACAGCTTTCTTTGAAGTCACTGAAGTCCATACCCAGTTGCCACAGTATAGTGAAGATTTCTACAACCTTATTAATGTTCAGGATGCCGGAATGTGTAAAACCAAACCTGCTAAAGGAAAAGGTTATACTGCTGGAGCATCTTGTATCACATCAATTCTGATGAATAATGTTGAAGCCAAAGTCAATTTGGATACAGGAGCATTTTGCACTTGTGTAGGCAAAGATTATCTCCAAGCTATACTTCCTGAATGGAAAAACCATCTATTACCAATAGAAGGTGTACAATTTAGTAGTGCCAGTACCAATATGTACCCTTTGGGTATATTAGACACTATTCTTGTATTTCCCCATCCAACAGGAAGTATAAGAATGAAAGCTGAGGTTGTAGTAATGGACAACTGCACATCTCAACATATCATTCTTGGAAATGATTAATTAAGTATTTATGGTATTTATATCAATAATCATAAAGACAGATATTTCACAATTGGAGAGAACAGGAGAAAAAATTTGCTTTCTCCAATATGCCAAAGCAAATATCAGTAGTATCTTCTGAGAGAGATACTTATAAGGAAGAATTTGTGTCCACACAACTTGTTGAAGCACAAATTAATCCATCATTGTCACCAAAAATGAAGAATGAACTTATTGACGTGTTATACACATACAATAATGCATTTGCCTCTGATAATGAACAATTAGGTGCTATAAGAGGACATGAAGTTGATATTACTCTTAATACTGACAGACCATATCCCCCAGTACTTAGAAGACCAGCTTATTCAGCCAGTCCCAGAGCTAGAGAAGCCTTGGAGAAACATGTCCAAGAGTTAATTCAACTTGGTGTACTAAGGAAAGTAGGCCATAATGAGGAGGGTGAAGTGACAACACCTGTTATCATTGCTTGGCATAATGATAAGTCAAGAATGGTTGGAGATTTTAGAGCTTTGAATACCTACACAGTTCCAGATAGGTATCCAATCCCTAGAATCCAAGAAACCTTGACTCAATTGTCTAAAGCCAAGTATATAACATCAATGGATGCATTGAAAGGCTTCCATCAAAATGTTTTGACGCCTAAAGCTAAGAAATTACTTAGAATTATCACTCACTGTGGTAATTTTGAGTATCTTCAAATGCCATTTGGCATTAAAAATGCTCCATCTCATTATCAACGAATGATGAATACCATCTTCCCCACAGAATTGTCTGAAGGATGGCTTATCATTTATATTGATGATATTATCATATGTTCTGACTCATGGTCTTTGCACCTTGAAAGACTTGCAAAAGTACTTCACAAAGCTGCAGAAGTGAATATGAAAATTTCACTTAAGAAATGCAACTTTGGTTTTGAAGAACTTAAAGCATTAGGACATGTTGTTTCTGGTTTAAGCTTGGGTATTGACAAAAATAAAGTGGCAGCAGTACTACTTAAGCCAATACCCCAGAATAAAAAAAATGATGTCTTTTCTTGGGTTTGCCAGTTATTATAGGAAACACTTGAAGGACTTTGCAATTCTAGCCAAGTCACTCTATAATATGTGATCAACAAACAGTATTTGAGATGACACATGAGAGAATTAAAGCTTATAAGAAGAGAAGGAAAGCTCTTACAGAAGCACCTTTACTCCTCATTCCTGACTGGAATATTCCTTTTAAATTGTACATTGATGCATGTGGAGATGGATTAGGGGAAGCCCTACATCAAGTCCAAATTATTGAGCACAAACCTACAAAAGGACCAGTTTGTTACATCTCAAGGCAAATCAAACCAACAGAAGCCAGATATGGTGAAAGCCAAATGGAGTGCTTATGTTTGGTATGGGCACTTGAGAAATTACACTATTATCTTGATGGCAGTGTTTTTGAAGTGATAACTGACTGTAATGCAGTAAAAACACTTCTTCACATGAAAACTCCCAACAGACACATGTTGAGATGGCAAATAGCCATTCAAGAATATAGAGGAAACATGACTATAGTCCACAAAGCAGGAAACATTCACAATAATGCTGATGGACTTAGCAGGTGGGCATTAGCCAACATTCCTGATAACCCAGCTTATGTACCCTTGGAAGCTGAACCACAGATTCCAATTGAAGGGATTAATATAACTGATATTGGGACTGAATTCTTTGAAGAGGTAAGAGAATCTTATAAACAAGACAAGAATTGCCATATCTTGACTTCTTTGTTGGATAAAGACTGCAAAGATACATCTTTGGTCAATGCACTAGATGAAGTTTGGAGAAATTCCTATTCTGAAGGGAGATTTCACTTGTTTGATGGGATTATTTACCACAGAACCAAACATTCTTGTGTAATGACATTATGTAGCAGATTGCTTATCAATACAATTCTTCATGAATGCCATGATAGCATCTATTCTGGACACCTGTCAGAGGACAGAACACTTGAAAAAGTAAAGAACTGTGCATGGTGGCAATCTTGGAGAAATGAAACCATTGAATATTGCCATACCTGTGACAGATGCCAAAAAGCAAACAGGAGTACAGGCAAGAAATCTGGACTTATGATCCATATTCAAGAAACAAAATCCCCAGGGGAAGTTGCTTACATGGATTTGGTCACAGCACTTCCTCCAAGTGGTTACAAAAGCTATAATGCTTGTTTAGTCATTGTAGACAGATATAGCAAGACTCCCATATTCTTACCATGTCATAAAGATGACACTGCTATGGACACAGCTCTTCTTCTATGGAGTAGAGTTATTTCTCATACAGGATTATTTAAGAATATCATAAGTTACAGAGAACCCAAGTTCACATCTGTACTTTGGACCAATCTTCATACATTGTTTGGGACTAAGTTATCATTCTCTACAGCATATCACCCTCAGACAGATGGGCTAGCAGAGAGGATGATTCAAACTTTAGAAGACATGATCAAGAGATTTTGTGCTTATGGGTTAGAATTCAAAGACTCAGATGGCTTTACCCATGACTGGTGCACTCTGATACCTGCATTAGAATTGGCATATAAGACATCAGTCCATTCTTCTACAGGACAAACTGCTGCTGTGTTAGAGAAAGGATGGAATCCAAGACTACCAGCAGACACACTGAGGAAAGACTTGATTGACATTAATCCTACAGCTTCCAGCTTCAAAATAATGCTTGATAAAGTAAGACTTCATGCAAAACAAAGTATGGATGATGCTTTTAATTATGCAAAACAGAAGTGGGACAAGAGTCATAAAGTACCAGACTTCAAAGTAGGGGACTTAGTTTTAGTTTCAACCTTGAATTTTAATAATATCAAAGGCCCAAAGAAACTTAAAGATTATTATGTAGGACCTTTTGTTATTTTTGCTTTACATGGAACCAATGCAGTTCAAGTGGAATTGAGTGGTGAATTGGAAAATAAACACCGCACCTTTCCAGTCAGCTTGATAAAGCCTTATCAACCAGCTGACAAAGAATTGTTTCCTTTAAGAAACCCAACTCCTTTAACTGTACCACCTGTGGAACAGAATAAAGACAAAAAGATAAAGAAAGTCATTGAAGAAAGGAGACTTAGGGGTAAAAATCAAAGAAAATATCTTGTCAAATATAGAAATGCAGTACATGAAGATGAATGGATGGCAGAATCAGAAATACCTGACTCAGATAAACTCTTAAGAAGATTTAGACATGAAAGAAGGCCACAAGCCTGAATATGTCTATAAATGTGCTTTAAATTACGTGATCTTAGTAATGTAAAGAGGTTGGACAGTGGACATTAACCCCCTTTGAGGCCTTATTCTTTTATCACTAATAAAATTGTAGGACAATTTTATTTTTTGGTGGGAGGAAATGTGAGCCTTGAGGTATATTTTACATACCCAAATAGGCCACAATTATCTTAAAAAGAAATTTTGAATTATACATAACTCATAAATCATGCATATATTCAAAATTCATCATTTTTGATTTCAGAAAAGATGAATAACTTTTTATTGAATAGGTAAATCCATGGATTTAAGGCCAGATTTGGATTCTACACAAACATTCACCTAGGGTAGCTCCATAGAGTGAATAAGCTCAAATTAACTCTTTGAGGTGGTAATATGGAAAATACTTCAGCACCACATCATTAATACCACATAAAAGATCCGTGAAAATTTTTGTTTTTCTTGATTTTACGCCAAAATAATGGGAAAGTGAGAAATCCCATGTTACATATACACTAAGAATAGTGTTATACATGTTTTGAGCACTTAATATTATGGTATTCTTACATGCACCTTTGGTACAACCATAGTGGATATCTCACTTTAAGCTTAAATTTCTATTTTGATGTGAAAAATAAGTAAGGGGGAGAAAAGACATCAACGAGAGCCAGGGTACCCAACTTCTGAAGCCCTAGAGGCGTGGATAGCTCCAAAGCTTGGTTCCATGGCTGATCTTGACCCAATTGGTAAACTAAACCTCTTTGGGAACTTGGTTACCAAGTTACAACTACTGTAAAACACCAGAAAATAGCAAATAACCTGCTATTTTGACATGCCAAGGAGGTAAAGAGCTACTTACACTCCTGGAACCATGTCAATTACTAATGACTTTCCATGGATAAACCCCAAAAGAGTAATTAAAACCCATTTGGACTTGTATCCATTGATTTACCTCATAGCAACCAGTCAAACACTGATATTAGCCATTCTATGTAGAAATGAGGTAAAAACTTCAAAAATTCATTAAAAATACAATTCTTAATGAATATGTCTGGAACTTTCAGGACTAATAGAGAACTGTATTATCTATGGTACAACCAAAAAGAATTACAGCTTTACTAGTAAAATTAAAAGGTTTACTTACAGTCCACTTTTGACTATTCTAGGTGAAACACTGAATCTTCAAAAATTCACAGTAATTACACCCTGTGATGAAATTGGCAATAACATTGATAGCTTTGAGAAATAAATGATTATTTTGGAATAAAAGAAGATTTACAGATGTTACTCCTTTTATTCTTAACCACATTGGGGTTAGTAGTCATGTAAAAGAATCAATTAAGGAATTATGATAATGTTACGTGACAACAGATGATGCAATCAATAATCCAAAAAGGTTTATTGTTTTCTCACTCACTGTCTTTTCAGTTTTCTCCATGGCACGCCTCTGTGAGCTGTTGTTGACTTAAAAGAGGCCTCCTCTTGATGTTTTTTCCAAATCATCATCATCTTATTATCATTTTATATCATTGTTACCAACAAGTAGGTATTAGTTAAACTATTCTTAAGTGTTTTAAATATTTCAGAATCAATCATAAAGACGTGAAATTATAGAATCCAACTATATATTGTTGTAATCCTGCTACTCTTAAGTCCACAATTCTATGTCAAATTTCTCTACTTTTATCTATCAATAAGTTCTTTGGAGTATTAGTGAGTCATTTATCTTTAATTCTTAAAGTTTTTCTCTAGTAATAGTTTTCTTCAAGGATTAGCTTTATAATGATTCTTGCAAAAGATAATTATATATTAAAATAATTTATTATTTTAACATGAAAATAATTCATTATTTTAATAAAAGAAGTTTTTATTATTAAATTCTTCTTGTAATTGACTATTTAGACAATTACTTGCTCACTGTTAAAATCACTAGTAGTGCTTAACACGTGAAAGAAATAATTCTTTAATTATTTAATTGTGGTTATAATAATATTTTATTATTATATTTCATAAGAACAGACATAGTACTGTTTATTAATAGTAATATTATCATCAGTTTCATAGTCACATCTTACATCAATCATGATTGGAGGCAGAGGCTCTTGATGCCTATTTGGGATTGTTGATGTCTTGACTAGTTCTAAGAGTGAAATATGGAAGACTGGGTGGATGGACTTCCATTGAGATGGGAGCTTGAGGTGGTAGGCATGAGTGCTGACTTTCTTCAAGATTGGAAAAGGACCCAACCATCTTTCAGAAAGTTTTTTGGTGGGTCTAGTTGATCTGATGGTCTTGGAGGAAAGCCATACCATGTCACCAGGATTGAAAACAGGTGGACTTGCTCTACTTTATCTGCATACCTCTCAAACCTGTTTATGGCAAATTCAAGTTCTCTATTGACATCTTGCTGTACTGATTGAATTTTTGTTGATAACTTTCCAGCAGGAGTATCTTGATTAATGTGAACTCAGTCAAAGTGTGGATCTCTTCCATAAACAGTGAAAAACGGTGATTGTTTTGTTGAAGAGTGGTCTGAGTTATTGTAGGCAAATTCAGCCAGAGGGAGCCAGGTGCTCCAATCATCTGGATGATAACTGACATACATCCGAAGGCACTGTTCTAGTATCTGATTTACCCTCTGTGCCTGTCCATCAGTTTTTGGATGGTAAGCAGTTGACAGATCTATTGAAATATTGAGCTGCTGACAAAGATTGGTCCAAAAAGAAGAAACAAAAAGAGAACCTCTATCACTAACAATGCTTGAAGGAAGGTAATGCTTTGAGAAAATATTCTTGATGAATAAATGGGCCAAATCTAATGAAGTTATTGAAGACATTGTTGGAATAAAAACTGCCATTTTTGAGAATCTGTCCACTATGACAAGGATTGAGTCAAATGAATTGGACAGTGGAAATTGAGTGATGAAATCCATTGCAAGACAAATCCAAGGACCATTTGGAATTGGAAGAGGTTTGAGGAGTCCAAACTTCATGTGGTGAATATTTTTGTTTCTTTAACACTTTTGAAAGGATGATACACAATCCTTGATAAATTGAGTCATGCCGGACCAGTGGAAATCCCGCTTGACAAGTTTGAGAGTCTTCTCTTGGCCAGGGTGTCCAGCTAGAGGAGAGTCATGCCTTTTTTGAAGTATGCTGAGCTGAATTGTGGGGTCATTTGGGACCACCACCCAATATTTGAACAGAAGAAGTTGGGAGGAGGAATCAAGAGAATAATCTTGGACATATTTACCTTTACCCAAATCTTGAAGGATACTTCTATATTGAGAATCTTTCCATAATGCCTTCTGAATTGATTCAATCAAATTTGAAAATGCTTCCACCTTGACTTCAAAGAATTTTGAAGCTTGAATTTCATCTTGCTTGATTATTTTTTGATAATTCATTGGATTCTTGCTGATGAAATCTTCCCCCCTCTCTGGGTAAACGTTGTCCCATTGTGATAAAGCATCTGGAAGGGTAGCAAAGCGTCCAGGGCAGTAGGTGATTGAAAAATGGAATTCAGAGAGAAATTCAGCCCAGCGGGCTTGATGGCGAGTAAGAATCTTTGATGACATAAAATATTGAAGTGATGCATGATCAGTGAGAACCTCAAAAGAGGAAGAAAGTGAAAGGAGAAAAGATCTCCAGCGCTTCAGATCCCAGACTATGCCAAGGAGTTCCTTGTCATGAATCTCATAATGGAGCTCAGCTGGGAGAAGCTTGCGGCTATCAAATGCAATGGGATGTTTTCCTGAGTTAGAAATCTGACTTAGTACAGCACCCAAGGGATAATCAGAAGTGTAAGGTTTGTCTATGAAACTCTTGATAATAGTAGCAATATCAAGAGTACTATGACTGTCCTCAGTAGAAATATATAATATAACAAAATATTATAACCACAAAATTAAATATAATTATTAAAAATAATTATATATAAAAAAAATAAATTTAATGATTATTATAAAAATATAATAATTATAATAAATTATAATTATTCTATTATTGTTCTAGTAACTGACAGTTATAACAATAAGAAGTGTAAAGCTCTTAATGAGACAATTACACGTGGAGAATATGAATATTAACCACTTATAGATAATATAAATTTTGTTTATTCAAGAATTAAAACACACACTGTGCAGAAATAATTTCTATAGAAGAAAATTATATATAAAAAAACTAATACTAGATAAAAAAGATATAGAGCTTTAGAGAAAACTTACTTATAATATTTATTTAATACAACAAGTCAAACAACAACAGTTATTATATTGAATAATATTTATAAGTTAAAAACACGCCAAAAATCAATAATTTTCAAGATAAAACAACTTTTTATAATAAAAATTATGATTAAAGAGTTTTTAAGAGGAATTTGTGGATTTCTAAAAGATATTTAAGATGATAATTTTATATAATAAAATGTATTATTGGTGATTACAACAATAATCTAAATTCTATGATTTCAATTCTTTAATTTTAATTAATAAAGAATAAAATAACTTCAGAATTACTTTAATAATAAGATTTTATATTTAATAAAACTTTACCTGTTTAAATTTCTAATATGATTGGATTGATAATGAATGATGGACAAAAACAGTGATGAAAAGAATCTTTTTATGTCTTCAGAGCAGCTCCCATGATTCATAATGAATATAGAGGGCGTGCTCAGGTCAAAACTGAAAAACCATGCTTAAAAATAAAGTTCTTAACTTAAGGTAGCTTATTTTTAATTCCAATTTAAAGTTATCAGTGTTATTCTTAACTCCATGTAAATTTAATCCTCATTTAAACTAATTATTTTAAGTTTTTAATATAAATAAACTTATTTATATTAAAGTTCATCACATGAAAAGCTTAAAAATAGAGTTTCAAGCAGAAATCTCTTAAACTCGATTTGTAATTAATTTTTAAAGAAGTTATAATTTTCTTTGGGCTTTAATTAAAAGAGTAAATTTCCAGGCTAATTACCCAGGAAATTCATTATAAAAGATACTTAAGATTTATCTTATATGTAGATAATATTAAATTGTAAGCTGTGTGAAATATTTGAGAAAGTCCATTGAGAATTGGATTTTTAATGAATTTTTGAAGTTATTACTATTTTTACACGTAAAATAGCAATACACACCAAACCTTAAGCTTTGATAAGGTTTCAATGCTTGTAACCTTAAAGCTTTAAGCTTAATTAAGCTTTGAAAGCTCTCAAAACCTTGAATTCAAGCCTGCATATTGGGATTTACCCTTTGGCAGCTTTAAATTCCTGTCTAAATTGGGATAAAACCAGTTTAAGCTTTAATGTTGGATCAAAGTCTAATGTTAAAGTTTAAAAAGGTTGAAAATCCTCCAATACAGGTGGACAACTTTAATTGAATCCTTGCAGATCCAAAAAGTTGGGTACCCCAGCTCTATTTGGTCTTTGTCCTTTGTCCCACCTTTCTGCATGGAATTTGCCCTTTTATTTATTTAAAGCCATACTATGGCCTTAAACCCTTTTAAATTGAGCTAATGCAGCATTTACATTCTGTATGGCAAATCCTTAGCCAATTAAGTAAATATACACCACACCTCAATTTTAACTAAAATTTTGGTAAGTTTTCATAAACCTTATGAACCTTTAAATTTAAGCTTATTTAAGCTTGAATTTACCAAATTTAAAAAAATGTTAAAAATGTTACATTAGTTCTGTGAGATTCTTAAATCTTCTAATAACATAAGAGATAAGTGTTTTTGGGTATAACACCTTATTGATTTACCCTAGGTTATTTTTGGTGTAGAATCCAAAAATGACATAATATTTATAACTTTGTTTATCCAAAAAAAAGTTATACTTATTTTTTGTTATATATTATTTTAAATTCAATTCAAAAAGTCTATTGAAGACAAATTTAAATGTGTATAAAGTTATTTGTGGCCATATGGGTATGCTATACATACCTCACAGGCTCACAAGAATCATCAGTCTCTACAATGGTGGGTAGAGAAGGATCAAAGTGAGAAAGGATTGGAGAAATGGTGAATGCCTCTTTGAGTTGATGAAACTGTCTAAGAGCTTCCTCATTGAGGGGAAAACAGGAATCTTTCTTGAGGAAACTTGTGAGTGAACTAATCTTCTTTGAATAATTCTTGATGAAACGGCAGTAAAAACTGGCAAAGCAAAGGAATGATTGAAGAGCCTTGAGGTTTCTTGGAGGTGGCCAATTGAGAATTTGCTGGACTTTTGCTTGGTCCATCTTGAGGCCTTCAGAAGAAACAACATAACCCAAATACTCTACACTAGTAACATGAAACAGGCACTTGGAGGCCTTAGCAAAGAGGTTATTGGCTCTGAGTCTGGCAAGAACAGTGGACACATGAGTGACATGTTCTTCTTCAGATTTGGAAAAGACCATAATGTCATCCAAATAAACCACAACATAAATATCAAGAAGATCATAAAAAATATCATTGACAAGGTTTTGGAAAGAGGCAGGAGCATTGGTGAGCCCAAATGGCATAACCAAATACTCATAGCTGCCATATTTAGTTCTAAAACATGTCAAGTGTTCATCACCTTCCTTGATTCCGAGCAGGTTATATGCACCACGCAAATCATTCTTGGAGAAGATAGAAGAACCATTGAAATGAGTAGGAAGCTGATTCATAAGAGGAACAGGATACTTGTTCTTCCTAGTTGTAAGGTATGGATATGAAACTTTGATTAAAAATCAAGTACTTTTCCTGTCCTCAAAATTTGTATAAGGTAAAAATCAATTAAAAATAGTAGGAAATATTATTTTTAAGAGAAAACATGCCTATTTTATTGTTTATAACTTTTTTAGTATAAAACAATAATATTATAAAGATTCCTTGTTTTGCCAACAATAAAAATTTATCCAAAAATAATTTACAAGAGATATTTAAGGCTACAAAAGAAATTTCTTCAAGAGCAATTTCAATTGTAATTAATTGCGCAAAGAACTGCAAGCAATTAATTAAAGAAAAAAGTCTTTGAAAAGAATATCAAAGAGAAAACACGCCCAAAAGTGACCAGAGTGAATTTGGAAACAAAGTGACAAAGGTTACAGTGATTAAAGATGCTTTAATTCACTTTTGGGGTGGTTCAGGGGTAAAAATGATTATAAAAGATACAAACAATGATTATAAATTTTTTTTCACGTGGTTAATAGGATTAAAAGTATTTAGAAATGGTGGTTGGAATCTCTTATTGATTGGTTTAACAATGTTTAAACTAATTATAAAAGGAAAAGATTGTAACATGAAGAGAAAAGTGGGGCAAAGAAGACATTCTGTTATAGCCATCAATTTTCTTACTCCAAAAGTAAAATTGAATCTTGTCAGTCGTGAAAAACAGTCTGAAAAAAGAAAAGCCAACTATGGCATTAATGAACCCTGGTTTAGACCAAAAAAGGGCTGGTTTAAGCAATTTTTTGCCATTTTAGACCCTTAAATCAGCCATTACTATAGCAATACCTGGTCTAGAGCCTTCAAAACACGTCGGAATGTGTGTAAGAGACGTATGAACCAGTTAAAACTGCTTTTACTAAGATTGTTTTATATTAAGGGTAGGTTTACCCTCTTGGCAACAGCTAAAACTACCCCAGTTGGTATCAAAACCTCATCATCAATTGAGTCCACAGACCCTGTAACTCAATTCCAGGCCAAAAGTGATGAACCTTTGCGTGAATTTTGACACCACACGCCTGTCAGCAAGGATTTTGGGGGTCTAGCTCCCCCTTAGAGCTGGCGTTCCTTTTCCCCCCCAAATTTAATCTTTCCAATTTATTTTTCATTTAATTCCTCATCATGTATTATACTTATAATTTACATATGTAATTCAATTGAGCTGTACAGTTCAATACAGTAATAATTGATACCTCATATGTAAATCAAAGTTCACTTATGTAATACACACGCACATTTTGACATTTCAATTGAATTCAATTGAAGATACTTCAATTCCTCATAACTTCCAAACTAAACACAACACCTCAATTTTAACACAAAATTTGATGGTTAACACCACAGGTGGTGTGAATTAAATTAAAGTTTTGAGGATCTTCAACTTTTGTATTGAAAATACTAAAAACTTAATTTAAGCTTATTTAGAGTTGAGTTACAAAAATTTCACTCAGAGGTGACCCCACCTGATTTTTTATGAGGAATCCAATGGTGAAATAATTTTTATATGTTTATTTATTGGATAAAAAGTTATAATAACTTTTATTTAACTTTTTCCCAAATTTATTTTATTTTTTATAAGTTTGTTGAAAATTCATTTTCACTTAATTTTTTCAAGTATAAATGTAATTTTATCATCTCAAAATTTAATGTAATTTTATTTTTGAATGGTAATTAAATTTTTAATTTTGAATATAGTTTTATATTCATATTTTGATTTTTATTATAATAATATAAATAAATGTATTTTATTTATATTTATATGTTAATTCTGTATTTCTGGTCCTTTGGGTATATGAATTACCTCTAAGGCTCACATTCCCTCCCCCTGAAAAAGAATATTACTTTGTAATATTGGTATTTCTAGTGTGTCTGAAGATCCTGAGGAGTTTGGTAGCTTCTGGTATATCTTTTTCCTCTAACCATTCATCTTTACAAATTGGGTCACTGTACCTAACAAGGTATTCCCTTACTTTTTTGGTTCTTAATTTTCTTTCTTTAAGAACTTTGGTAATTTTCTTAGTACCAGATGTCTCAATAGGAGGTATAACTTGGGGAATCTTATTCCTCAAGGGAAATTTCTCAGCATCACTAGATTTAAATTGCTTTATCAAGCTCACTGGAAATGTAGGATGCTTATTGCTAAGTTCTTCAGATAACTCTACTTCAACAGCATTTTCTCCATGGAGGGCCTTAATCACAAAAGGTCCTGCAAAGGAGTCTTTCAACTTTTTACATCCTTTGATGTTATTGAAGTTAGTGGTAGATACAAGAACTAGGTCCCCCACTTTGAAATCTGGAGTTGCATGTGATTTATCCCATTTGTCTTTAGCATATGCAAAAGAGTCCTCCATGCACCTTACTGGATGCTTTCTAGCTTTGTCTAGAGTTCGTTTGAAGCTAGCAGCTGTGGGATGTATTTCAATTAAATCTTTCCTCAAGGAATCTTGGGGTAACTTGGGGTTCCATCCTTTTTCTAGAATAGCAGGAGTCTGATTGGCACTGGCATGGATTGATGTTTTATATTCTAATTCCAGTGCTGGCAACAGAGTACACCAATAATGGGTAAATCCATCACAATCTTTGAATTCAAGGCCATATGCACAAACTCTTCTCACCATGTGCTCTAAGGTTTGGATCATCCTTTCAGCCAGGCCATCAGTTTGTGGGTGGTAGGCTGTAGAGAAAGACAGTTTAGTGCCAAATAATTGGTGAAGATTTGTCCATAGTGCTGAAGTGAATCTGGGATCCCTATCACTAATGATATTTGTAAATATCCCAGTCCATGACACTACTCTATTGCATATCAGAAGAGCTGTATCCATGGCTGTATCATCCTTATGACATGGTAAAAAGATTTGAGTTTTACTGAATCTGTCCACAATTACTGGGCAAGAATTATAGCTTCTGTCACCTCCTGGTGGTAGGCCAGTTACCCAATCCATATGCAAAATTTCCCAAGGTCTGCTTGGTTCTTGGATTTTTATCATATTTCCAAGTCTCTTGCCAGTGGATTTATTTGCCTTTTGGCATCTGTCACAGGTCTAGCAATACTCTGCAACATCCTTCTGCCACATTGGCCACCATATGCAGGTCTTTACTTTCTCTCTTGTTCTGTCTTCAGACAGATGTCCTGAAAAGGGGCTATCATGGCATTCTTTCAGTACAAGATTGATTAATGACCTGTGTAAGGTTTGACTATGAAACAATAAGTAAAAATTACTAATATTTTACTTATTGTACTATGAATGTCCTTATAATTGAAATAAATAAGATAAAAATAATTATAATAATAAAGAATTATTATAATTATGGCGTAAAAATGATTATATTATTAATAAAATATAATAATATAATTTATATTATAAAATATAATATAATATAATAAATATATTAATATAAAATAATTAATATATTTAAAGGCACTTTATTATTGTTACAAACAAATAATGAAGGCGTAAAAAATTGTTTTTTATTAATAAAAAACAATTAATAACAATAATATTACCAATATTAAAGTTATAAATTAATGTAAATACTATTTATATTAATTAAAGAATTATTAAAATAATAATAAAGAGAAAATTATGATAATAAGAGAAAATAACTTACTTTTAACACTTAATATAATAATTTTGAAATATTTTATGCAAAAAAATATAAATACAACCTTTTCAAATTGTATTTACAATAAAAAATAAAGAAAATTACTAATATTCTGGATTTTTACGTGGAAATCAGTTTTTAGAGAGATTTTTAACAAAAAAAATTAAATAAATGATTTAATCACGTCAAAATAGATGATTACAACAAGGTGGTCTTTGGTCTTTAATAATATAACAGTTTTATATATAAAGAATAAAGAAATTACCTTTGATTTAATTGATTTAATGTTTTTGATGCGTCTGGGGGGAAAATAGAGTAAAAAGAGCTCTATTTATAGTAAATACCTCCCTCCTAGAGCTCAACAGGCTTCTAGTAGACGTGTACTGATCATATCCACTGGAATTGATCAATATTCTAAGGTTTGGAGATGATTACATCATGATCAAACCATGTTGCATCATTATTACACCATTATTTAGAGTTATCACTATAACTCTAAAGTTGATGACATCAGAGGCTTTGAAGAACCCCAAATTTCGTGGATTTTATTAGTTTTAATCATAAAATAATAGTATTCACCAATGTCATCACTCATATGACTGTTAAACGTAATTTAAGGTTACAGTAGGTGATCATAACTGCTCAATTTAAGCTCAAACTTTGATCTTTAATAACTTTTAAGTTTTACACGCTACAGCAATTCAGAGGGTGAATTCTGATAGCTTGACCTAACCTTATTATGCTGCCAAGAGCCTTTCATTACATCATCAAAACTCTAATTTTGATGATTTTTCTTGTAACTCATCTTTTCTGTCGAAATTCAATATTTTAAACTTCAAATCATGATCTCAGGGGGTTATACCCTGAATTTAATAATAAGAATTACATCATTCTTCACGAATGAACTAGTAGAATCCAACTGTGTTCTTTATTTTAAGTTTGGACCACTTTCACAACAAAGTGGTCAACAGCTCTGTTGGTTTTTATCAATATTTCATCATAGGTTTTAACCTTGTTTATAAATTTTAAAATAAAGTTCATATCTGTGTTTTTACAGTAATTACGTGGGAACTTTATTTTTGGTTCATCACTCTATCTTGTATAGTTTAAGAAATATTAGCTATGATCCTTGAATATATGCATTGACCAAAAAAGTGCATATATTCAGGTTAATTCCTTAAGTATTAACTTTGGAAATTAGCTCATTAATTGTTTTATGTGTGAATTTTCATGGGAAATCCAATGGAACAATTTATTTCACATGTTGATTCATTGGGTGTTGAAATAAATAAGGATTTATCGCTTTTATAAGGTATCATTCCTTATAACTCATTAAATATTGACTTTACAGATATGCCATAAAAATGGTATATGTGTATTTTACCATGGGGAATCCAATGGTATGATTTATTTCACATGTTGACTCATTGGTTTTTAAGTTAAACCAATTTTTGTACCAATTTATGGTATTTTTGTATTTTTGAAGTAATCAATTTTAATGTATAATTATTCTAAGTACTTTTAGTATAATTATCTTAAAGGTATAATTATTCTGAGTCTTTCTTGTGACCTTATTGGGTATGTGGTCATATCTCAAAGGCTCACATTCCCTACCACCAAAAAGGATTGTACCACAATCTGATATGTGTAATTAGGGTATCATCCACTGTCCTACCTCTTCAATAGACTTTGTTAGTCTTGAAGCTCAATAATGCTTAACTTTTCTATTTTTCAGGCTTCCTTTAATGTCTGAACCTTCTTAGTAGCTTATCAGCATTTGTTATATCTTTCTCAAGTAGCCATTCATCTTCTTGAGTTGAATTTCTATACCTTACAAGGTATTCCCTTTCTTTTTTGTTTCTTGTCCTTCTTTCTTTAAGGAATTTTACTATTTTCTTTTCCTCTCCTTCTTCCAAGGGGGGAATTTCAATTGGGGGTTTATTTATTAGTGGAAATAACTCCTTGTCACTTGAGCTGTAAGGTTTTATTAGACTTACAGGGAAAGTTGGGTGTTTGTTCATTAGATGACCTGTGAGTTCCAATTGCACAGCATTGGGTCCATGAAGTGCTTTTATCATAAATGGTCCTGCAAAGGAATCTTTCAATTTCTTTAGGCCTTTTATGTTATTGAAATTAAGGTTTGATACTAGAACCAAGTCTCCTATTTTGAAATCAGGTGGCTTATGACTTTTATCCCATCTTTCTTTTTCATATTTGAAAGAATGTTGCATACATCTGTTTGCATGGTATCTTGCCTTGTCAAGCATTATTTTAAAGCTGCTTGCTGTTGGGTGTATATCCACTAAGTCCTTTTTGAGGGTATCATAAGGAAGTCTTTGATTCCAACCTTTTTCTAGCATTGCTGGTGTTTTTCCAGTAGAAGAATGGATTGATGTTTTATATGCCAGTTCCAGTGCTGGTATTAGTGTACACCAATCATGGGTAAAACCATCAGAATCTTTGAGTTTTAGCCCATAAGCACAGAATCTTCTGATCATGTCCTCTAAGGTCTGTATCATTCTTTCTGCTAAACCATCAGTTTGGGGATGGTAAGCTGTTGAGAATGATAGCTTTGTCCCAAATAAGTTATGGAGATTTGTCCATAATGCTGAAGTGAATTTTGGGTCTCTGTCACTTATAATATTTTGGAATAAGCCTGTATGGCTAATAACGTTATTCCATATCATTATGGCTGTGTCCATAGCTGTGTCATCTTTATTACATGGTAAGAACATGGGAGTTTTACTGTATCTGTCAACTAACACTAGGCATGCATCACCGGGGCGAATCTTGTGTCAATCGTCGGCGATTGACTTCACGTCAAGCAAACGTCAAGCAGGATAAAAGTCGAGCTCACGTCAAGCGAAAATCAAGCGAACGTCGAGCACACGTCACACTCTGGTCTTACACCAAATCCTGTGACATCAAATAATATTGGTTCCCCTGTGCCTTCAACTCAGATTCCTCACCACCTGATCATCCCACAACCGTCCGATGATTGATAAAAATTACACCAGACCCGCCTGTTTGCACACACACACATCAAAGATGTCCTTCAGCCAGTTTTGATGTAGGCGGGGGGTTTGACTTCACCAGGTCATCCATGAAGTGTGCGTGTGCATGCGCAGGGGCTGGTGCGTTTGCATGTGCATTGGCGTGTGCGGGTGGGTTTGCGTGTGCATTGGCGTGTGCGGGTGGGTTTGCATGTGCATTGGCGCGTGCGGGTGGGTGGGCGTGTGCATTGGCGTGTGCGGGTGGGTGTGCGTGTGCATTGGCGCGTGCGGGTGCACATGCGGGTGTGGGTACGCAAAAGCCGATTCCGCTTCCAACATGATGATGGCGCAGTTAGAAATTTTGGATGCTGTGAAAGGTGAGTGTGTGGGTCATTTGATCATTGGACTTGGCTTATTCACACTGTACCCAATGTCAAAATAGTAACTTCTTTGTGGCAATGTGAAATAATGGGCTTTGCTTGTCACAATGGCATGTCTCTGTCACTAAATTTTGAGGCAATTATTTCACTAGCAAAATTGCTAATGAATCTGAGATATTTGCATTTTTGTAGACTAAATATCATGAAATAACGGCTTTATCATTACAAGCAGTCCACATGACAGAGCTTTGTTATCATACAATCCACAGTTACCTACTATTTCTTCTTCTGATATAATCAAGTGTCCATCATCAAAACCAACAGCTTTATAAATATTGAGATACGGCCAATCTGGTAGGAAATTCACATCAATCTTCAAAGTTTTTAAAATCAGAAAGTTATTGTTCAGTATGCTAGATGGCTCAGAGACTTTGAAAATGCTATCAATAATACCAAATTGTCGTGAGTTGCCCCTCAGAAAACATATCACACTGTTGCTGATATTTTTGGATTCAGTTGAAAATATATTGTTCCCAATATTAATGTTTGAAACTGGAAAATACCAAGGTGAGACAATCCTTGAAGTGGGAGGACTTGTGGACTGCACGGTAGTGTCTAAGCTGATCCAATCAACTATTTCCCTTGTTGCATGAAAGGTCTGTAAGTTCTCAACCAGGCAATCATAATTTTGTTGGTCATGGCGGGATGGCTTGTTATATTTATGGTGATTGAACACGGCAGGTGGCTGTGATTCGAAAAGCTGTTTTATTTCACATGGCACAGATGGGGATTTCAGCAGAACGGAAAGGTTGGAACATCAACAGATATGTTGAAGTAAGGTTTTATCTATATCATCTATTCAGAGTTGCAAAAAGTTAGTCTTATTCAGTTCAGGTGTTTAATCAATGTGAATATATTGATCTTATTAATTGACGTACATATCTTGTTATTTGTTGGCATCTTTGCAAATACTCCAATCAAGCGCTCATAACCCCATGTGGCTGAGGCTTGTGCTGGGCCCCAACGTTGGAAGAGTTTGGGAATATGATCAGCAAAATGATGATTTGGTTTACTTTTCTGTTTTGGGAACAGGTGTTGATTGGAAAGGCGGAATTTTTTCCAATGTTCAGCAAATGCAGTCGCATCATCTATTGAAACAGTCCAGCTTGTGGCAATGTTGATAGCACTAATCAAATGGAATGTATTCTTGGCTAGTTCATTTGCAAGTTCTTCTGAATGACCCATTTTTCTTTGAGTGTTGGCAGATTGGTGTGCATCTAATGACATCTGTTGACTGAGCATTAGAAATGGAATATAGACCTTATATAAGAGAGCCCATTCAGCGGCTTTTAAGCTACCATGAGAGGGGGAACCCATTTTGCGGGGAACTCTTGTCCAAGATGAGGGAATTATGGTCTCAGATATGATTTTTCGGAGATGCTCAAGAGCCTCACCCTTTATCTGGTGATCACTCAGTGCAGTGATATCCAATTCAGAGGGTATTTCAGAAGTGGGGATGTAATCGGCATCAAATGAAGGAATCTCCGCAGAACCACTAGATGGATGTTCTGTGTTAGGGGTGGGCATTGGGAAGTAGTTTTTTCGGGTGGAAGTAGTGGGGAGTGGCTCATTTATTATTTTTGCTGCGTCTCTTCTCAGGGAGCGGGCCTCTCTCAATGTGATTTTATCAAGAGAGCTGTTGGAGGTCTTGGAATCTGAGTCTGAACTGTTGGTGTCATTGGATTTGCTGCGGGACCTGAAGTAAATTTTTGATTTCGCCTCTGGAATGCACAATTTGAAAGTTGCATGATCCTTCAAAATTCCAAGTATTAAATTATGCATTATGTCAAGATTAACCATTCTGGTTGCATCCCAATACGGAAGGTCTTCCAAAATTGAATATCGCACTCCATACTCAGAGAAAATTGCTTGTCTTTGTTGTGGGGTTGCCCGAAGCCATTTGGCAATGGTTGATTTATGACTTTGGTATGAGAGCGTGTAGTGAAATTGAGGACCAATTTCTTCAATTTGAGCTTTGTGAATGGTGCAAAAATTACAAAAGTGGTTTCCTGAATGGGAAATAAATCCAGTAAGCTTGCGCATGGCAACCACATCCGCAGTGGCTGTGAGGATGGCAACACGGATAAAGGATCCTGATGGACCTGTTGAGGTGGGTGCAAAATGGTAACCTTGCCATAGCTCTTTGAGCTCGTTGATGAGTGGCATTAATAGATAATTCAATTGAAGCGCAGTTGGCTCCTTTGGACCAGGGATGATTCCTGCAACATAGACATTCTCAGGCTTCAATCTTTCACTTGGGGGGAGATTAAGACAAATAAGCATGATAGGTCCAATGCTAGCCAACCGGGTTGACTTTCCATGTGCATTAAACCCGTCCACATATATGGAGAAGGCCAATGCACCAGGAATGGACATGAATGGGGGGTCATGGATATTTCTAGTGCCAGTGAAGCGTCTCCAGACCAATCCATCCCAGACGTCACGTTTTGGGGAATCTTCGGGAGTTTGGGATTGTTGATGTTGATGCAGAATGTCCATAATTCCAGCCCGCTGGAGAAATCTGGCAAGCCAATTTTTGAATGGTTGATAAATGAAATGTTTTGTTGGTATAAAATTTTGCTTCATGTTGGTTGTGTTTTGGGTGTGGGGTTCAGATGAATAGATGAATTTGCCTAATGATTGTGTGCAAGGGGGATCATGATCATTTGGGTCATTATGGCGTTGACAGTGGGGTTGGTCAGTTGTGACTGATTCAGTAAGGCCATTAAGAGAGAAACATTGAGGACAACATATATAGTTTTGAATCACTGGCTCCAATTGGAGATGTTCAAATATGGTACTCAGATCTTGAGGTATATGGAATGCAGGAGCGGGGGGACCAGCTGAGCTTGAGATACTGGACTTGATCAGCAGGTTCAGGGCGGGGTTGAGTATGCGTGAAGCCCTGCGGGGTAAATTATACCTTAATGATAGAATGGCAGATATTATCATTCCTAGGTCTTGTGGGGGAAGGGTTTCACTGCCACTATATGGTTTCTGTGCAGTTGAATTGAGACCCGCTGGAGTTGAGAAAGTGCTTTGGGTCAAACGTGAATAATCAGCTGGGAAGATTTGATCCAATAGAATTTGTGGGCACCCAGATTCTGATGCAGAAGTAGGGATGTTTGGAAGAGATTTGGGTGCAATGGTTGATTTGAGCTTTTTAATGTGCTGTTTATATTGGAAAGGTGTGAAGGCAACTCCTTTCCTATCACCCTCAGGGGAAGAGTGTGTTTGAGTTGAGCAGTGTTGACACATGCATATACGCATTGAGGAATAGGGCCGGGTTGTCATTGTTGCAGGAATTGGGAGTACGGTTGGTTTGTGTATAAATATCTATGGTTGATGTGAAAGTGTTTAGGAGCGTTATTAATTGGAAATAAAATTCAGTGATTATTTATGAAGGGGGAGATGATTTGAGCCAGCTGAGGATTTTATCCCATTTGTAATGGAGGATGAGCTGCAGTGGATAAAGTTTAACATGTCTCATCTGGATGGCAGAATTGGTTAGGCGTTTAATTGGGTAAAATGCCATGCTGCTCAATGCTCATACATATTCTAGTTTATTTACACATTGTGATAGTGCGGGTTTGACCATTGAGGGGGTTCTATTAGTGAAGTGTTACCATTGAATTGAGGGGATTAACATTTAATCCATGTACGCTGGCACGCCATCGTACATGGTTTAAACCTTAATACAGACATAACTATATAACTCTATTACATAAGGGGTTGGAGTGCAGCTAAAGTCTTGGTATTTGGTTTGAGTGCGGCGGGCTTTGAATCAGTTGGAATGTGATTTGGATTGTCTTGCCTTTCGTGAAAAGGTGATGTCTCTTTTGTGGGTAAATCCTTCATGAATATACCCCTTTACAGATGTACAATGTTGTGGAATTTCAATGCATATATTGGCAGTTTGGATAATTCACAAAATGTGACAATGGGGAGGCGGAAATGTTACCAAATATGATTACTTATGGATGATGGGTCCCCTTTCAGATCAAGGAAATATCACATTATATGCTGGTAGGCCGTGCACAGTTGTTTCCGACAAAAGCGGAGGAGCTCAAGAGGAGGCAGGGAGGATTCTCCTCAAAAGAGTCTTATCCGACTTCCACACAACACTTAGTTCCAACTATTCATAGAATTTCTCTATTCTAAATTTGAAAAGATTTCATCTCATATCACTCTATTTTATCATAATACTGAGGTGTTTTATCTAGTTAAAAATATTAGTGTACTTTTTCGGCCCTTATGTCATCTTTCAAGTCACATAAATCCCGTTCAGGTTCTGTTCATGACTCAAATAGTGAATCTAGCATAGAATATGTTCAAACACAGTCACCATTGAGTCCCAACATTCCTCTCACAACCCCTATCGCATCCTCAATGAATGTATCAGGTCTTAACATTGATGTGGGCAATCCAAAGGCTCCAAATTCAAGCACTTGGTCGATCCCAAATATTTCCGTCACTCCAATTCCCCCAAATCCCACTAATACACAAATTCATGTGTCTCAGGGGCCAGAAGGCACACCTCAAATCTCCTCACACGCTAATCCCCAATCAAAATTTCCACATGAGTTCCTCCTTAATCCCGGTCGGAATCCAGTCGCATCCCAGGATCCCTTTGGCCAAAGTAAACAGCCAACCCTCAATATTCCATCAGGATCTCAGGTTCATGTGGGTGATGAAAGGCGCGTGGATGGGGGGCGACGAAAAAGACCTTTGGAAAATGCATCTTGGAGCGGTCTGTCGGAGGGAAATCCAGTATTGACGCTTCATCAAAGTAAGTCATTTGAATTTTGGAGTAGAAACTTATTCACAATTTGATATGTTTGTTTCATGGGTTAGATATGGCACCTAAAGGCAAGTCAGTCCGATCTCAGGAGCCAATTGAAGATCGTGAGGATGACCAGTCTTCATTAATGTTTTGATGTGTTAACTGATGATTTGCATGGCAGGGGATGAACTTTATGCGTCTTCACCTCTGGTCCATAAAGAGAAAGTCACTGGACGTCATCATCCATATGCCTCCAAACCAAGAACGGGTCATGCCAGTTCATCAAGAGAAATAATTGTGGATGATGAGGATGAGAACATGTCTCCGACTCAAAGTGAAAGAAATGAGGAACCAAGGAGGGACAATTTCACACCGCATGAGCAAGGCACTCAATCAAATAAGGAGTTCACCCATCCTCAGCTGGGCCTTGCCCAGAGTATGCTTGAACAATCGGAGGTCAGACAGCAAAGGAACTAGGCCCGCAAAGCTCACAATGTGGCGAAACGTGCAAGCCAGAAGGAGCAACAAAAATGGCTGAAGGCAGAACTTCCAGAGAATGTCCATGGAATGAGATCAGCAGTACACGCACATTGCCTGTTCCTACTCAAAGTTAGGGATAAGGATTTTTCCTCACTACCAGCACCACCCAGCACAGAAGAGCGTGAAATTGCAATTCAAGTGGCTGGTCATCTCGGTTATGTCCCCGAGGATGTTTTCAATGAGCCATCAACACAGGTTCAGTCTCAGGGTTTCCAAAGCTACTGCAAAAATGAGCTCCACAAGCTAGGACTAAAGCGATTCACTTGGGACTGGGAGAGCTCATGGCAACATCCGTTCAACGAGCTGATGTCTATGGTGTTTTACCGTACATTCCGTCTCGCACTTGTCAGCACTGAGTATCATCACTACTGTTGGAACAAGGATCATAACAACTATGGGGTCGTGGCGGCTTTAATGGAGCAATATTTCACTTATTTGAAAAGAGAATGGAAGTCTATTCAAAAGGATGCGGAGTATTTGGTAAAAAAGGAAGAGAATCAAAAGCTCGCAAAGATTCGTCAAAGAGTTAGTTACTGTATCTCTTCTTCATTGTGGACCAAGTCTGATAATGATCTACTTGATTATGTGCAGACCTGTGAGCGCCGTCGTGAATGGTGTGATACGGCTAAATTTCCCATTCAAGCATCACAATTCAATGACCCTTGAGTATGCTCAGATACTGAGGAGGAACTGGAAAATGGCCGTCAAGTTTACCGCAAAGTGGGATTACGCTGGCGCTCCCAGTTATTTAATGATTTGGTATTGAAAATGGATAGAGACATAGAGTTTTGTAATCGGATTAAAAAAAAGGGTAAAAAAACTATTGATAGGTTGCCAGAATTACAATCGACAGATGATGGTGATATTCCGGAAGGCCTATCATTTCAGGTATTTGATCAAGATTGGCTCAAAGGCTGTAGTAAGATGCAGACTAGCGCCCTCAAGATACTTGACATGCCAGTTATTAGGCCTAATGGTGATGCTCTGCAATAACTTAGTAATTTGTCACGGTATAGCACTGTGACAAATTAAGATTTTGTGAATTATTTGTGCAGGTGTAATAAAATCTGATTATTATCTCTTAAGGATGCAACAACTTGCTAAATATGTTAGAATATAGACAATATGAATTGAAATGTATCACCGTCTCCCTTAGCAATAATACTCTATTCCTCATTTTCATTGAGGAAATATTGAAGAAGTTCGATCCAGCTCATGGTGTTCATAATTGTGGACCTGTGCCAGAGTCAACAGGAGTTATCAACTTTGTCAATCACAAATTATATAATATCAGTAAGGCTCACGCAGTTAATGATTTTTTCTTTTCTTGGACCTATTGGTTATTGGAATATGGCATTCCCATAAGGAAGGATTTCAGAATAGTAATACAATCAAGTGAAAGATGAGCTTGAAAGGTACCTTCCGCATGTTGACCTCAACTGAATGAGGAGTGATATAGTGGATGACCTGTACAGGTCGTTGTTGGCCAATACGATGTAGACGATCAACAGCCTGAGCCTCAATGGCTGGGTTCCAATTGGGCTCCTGGAAATGTGGATGTCAGGGTCCGAAAATCAGGGGAGAATTTTGGGGGGCCCCTCACCATTAAATAGACTATATTAGCACAAGTTATATTGAGGCCAGTTCCAGCCGCGGCAATGGATGCAATGAGTACTTCACATTCAGGATTATTGAAGAAATTCTCAAGCGCCTTGTCCTGCGCTCGTGGTGTAATTGTTCCATCAATTTGTGCTGAAAGGATAGAGTGATGGGCAAGAGCAATACCAATTCTACAATATAAAAAAGTCAGATGGAGTCAATTGGTAATGGATGCATATTAGAATTAACACACAAATCTAGAAATTGGGTCCATTGGGTATAAACCACCGATTTCGTCGGACCACACCTTGTTTGTTTGTTCTTCATTAAGCTTTGTAGGAGGTTTGCAATTTTACTACTCATCATGCATGTTTCCACATCCACAATAGTTCGTGTGATTCTTGGGGAGTTATCCTGAGTGCTCCTGCCCTCGGGGTCTTCCAACTCTGCCTCCGCAATTGTGTTAAGCATGATGTGATGGTTACAACATATTCGCAGCTTATTAATATTTCTGAAAAACTCTCCTGGTCCTTTGCTTTTGGATGATAGGAATTCTTCATATAATGTGGAACATTCTTGCTGCATGGTCGGGTTGAGTGGGAGCAGCTCATAATGATGGCTAATAGTGGGGAGGGATTCGAGATGTGTGGTTTTGGTGCGGCGCAAACTTAAATGCCGCAATGCCAAATGCAAAATATCATTGCAACCTTTTGAAAGACTACTCGGGATGAATGGTGACCAGTTATCTTGATCGGCGCTCTGGGGTTGAGTGATGAATGATATTATGCCCAAAAGGTCATAAATGGTGTTGTGAATAGGTGTGCCCGTTAAACATATTCGACGGGATGAAAGGAGGCTATTAATGGCACGGTGAGTGGCAGTGTATTGAGAGCGAATATAGCTATAAGAGGGGGCAAGGGTTATTGGATATAAAAGGTAATTTGAATCATTTAAGCTCAGCCACTCACTGTGCTTCATCCAAGATTATACAATGCCAATTGATTTGAAAAATGAATGATGTAGATGGATTGGTTTGCTTAAATTCTTGGGTGATAGTATTGTAAGAAGTGATGATGATATCATACCTTAAGATGTCGGCCTTGGATAATGAGTAACGAGTGGGACTAAGGTAGATTTTGGCATGCAGCGCTCCAGCCTGAGCATGCTTGGATATTTTTGATTGCCAGTTGGTAATTAAGCAAGGGGGCAGATGATCATGGTGGGCGTGGATCAATGGGGGTTTGCAATCATCCGCTCCTTGCAGGTACCAATTAGAGCAATGGCCTGAATGGTTTTACCTAATCCCATATCATCCGCGAGCAGTCCTCCAAGAGGGGTATTGGTTGAAAGGGATTCAAATGAGCTAACGACCTTTTTGTAATGATGTGCCTGGCATTAAAAGTGGATCCTGGGGGTGAGGTGGCCCAAAGGTTACGGGCTGATTGGCCATTGGGGATTTCTTGATCCCAGAGAAAAGCTAGTCCGGTCTTTTGATGAGGGAGGAGGGGGGTTTGAATAATGGAATGGGGCGGGGTCATCATGGGGAGGTCTGATCCACTGGGTAATTGTATCAGTTTTTGCTTGGAACTCAATGATGAAACAGCAGGATATGAAGCAGGCGTCGAGTTTGAAGCGGGAAATGTTGGAGTAAAGAGTTGACATTGACAATGAGTAGTACAGTCATATTCTTTGGGCATTTTAAGCTGGAAATCTTGTGTTCGAAAGCTTTCCATTATGAATAGAATGTTTGGATACCATGTGAAGAACATCAATGCTAGATTTGGTTTCTGAGATGAGGAGGGATCATTGGCATCAGTCATAAATACTCCCTCAACAAATAATATTTGAGTAGGATTGGATTGGCAATTTTCAATCCATGCCCCGCCAGGACCACAGTGCATGAACGTTTTTGGTGCCCCAAGGAATGATATCAACGTTTGGGAAAGGCTTCCCGGGAGAGAGCCAATAGCATGCTGGTGATTGGGGAGATATACGAATATGTTGTGTTGATTGTGCCATAGGATAATCCAAGAACCTAAGTGGGAATTCTCAGGCTTTAAGGTTATATCACTATTTATTTGAATACGAATATTAATCATCCCAATGCAAAGTGGTTGTGAAGGGGTTGACATGATGGCTATTTTAAATTATTTGGGGACAGTTGCAAATTATATGATCGGGAAGGGTTAGCTAAAGGGAATGTAGAGGAATAAGCGCAGGTGGGGAACTTATATGAGTGGCAGCAACAGGCCAAAAGGGGGATGGCCTGTGGTTACGTGCATGGTCTTGATGGAGGTGGGCCTCTTGGGCTCATAATTTTCATATCCGATTTGGGGCATATATCAAGGCAAGGTGGCCAAAATGTGGGTGCACCATCATGACTGCTGGATCTGCAGCGAGTTACGAAACCTTTGGTGGAACAAGGTTGACATTAGCACATCCGAAATTGGGTGGGTTGTAGCAACTTATTGTGGAGGGCATATTAGAGGCATGCAGTCATGTTCGCTGGTGTGACAGCAAACAATGAGCGTATCCTCCCCAGGTTAATTCATCACATGGACCTACTGGGCAATGTTGGCAGTTTCAAAGGGCAATCTCACTGTGGGGATGTTTGTGTGTGGGCGGGTGAGATATGTTCGTTGGCATGCCACCGAACATGACTTTGGTTTTGCCTGAAGTTTTTTGCTGACTGATGCATACTGGGCTTTCAGGGGGGAATGTGTGGGATGATCAAAGGGGGCGCCAGCCGTGAGCCGTGATCCACATATACATTCACCCCTATGGCGTTTGAGGCGAGTACTAATCCACCGAGATTGGCATTTGGGTCTTTGCCTCACGCGCGTACAGAACTCCGGAGAAAGAGGCCACACGCCCAAGGGATTTTTTGGCTGCAAGCCAGGTGCCACAACTTGCGCAGGGCATGTGAGAACGTGAAGAAAATGACCCTCGGTGGGAGATACCCACGCAAACATGACCAGCCTCAGCAATCATAGGCTGGGATTGTTATTCTAATGTGGATGAGGCTGAAGCAAATCCACACTGATTGGCCTCAGGTTTCCACGCGCAAGTGGGTGAGCGTCTGCAGTCAAGCTGACAACCCGACCAAGAAAATAGGCAGCTGGAAGACTGGCAGTAAAATGTCTTCCAGGCGTGTGCAAGTTGCCTGCGTATGACCCATTGGGGGTGCGTATGAAAGCGTGTGGCTGCCCGACAATGAACAAGCGGGCCAGTCATTGTTTGCCCCAACAATGGCACCGGAGTGAATCAACTCTTTGTGTATGCCCCAAATATTAAGTCATCCCATTATGACCCACTTACATTAACTTGGATTACATGCACATCTGTGCCGTAGTTAGGCAGAGCTGTCCGACAAGGTGCATCAAAGGGATGCAGGTGAGAGATATGACTCGATGGCTTGACGTGATTGCATGTTACATTGTTGAACAGCTTTTTGCTCTGCGCCGCAGTACACATTTACAAAGGTGTACTGCGTACTACAGTGTCGACTGTCCTGTACAGATCAGGAAGGTGTAATACTACTTGAGCCTGCATGCATATAGCAAATGTGCATGCACCTTCCGATCGTTTGCATTTACGTAGCTCATGTGCCACATGCTCAGCATTGCGTTTCACCCAATTTGCACACGCAAGCTGAGCATGTCATGGTCAAAAGCACTGTGTGAAAGTGCTCAGTAAAGCCATGGAATGAACTAATTCTGCAATAGCTCACTGGAAGGCTCAGTTTGGAGCACTTCACCAAAGCGTGTGAAATGCTGCACCTGGCTGAAGTGTCATTCGATGCTGTGCCAAATGCTCAGAGTGCGCGCATACAAAAACGACTGAGCAATGGCTCAGCATGATGCATTTGATATTGTTATATCTATAGTTCAATCACTGTGCAATTAAAATGTTCAGCCACTGAGCATTTCAATTATGACCCGAAAGCAAACCTGAGCAATGGGTCGAGGCAAGCTCACGCTGTATTCACTTGTCTTACAGCCCCCCCCTTTGTTCACATACTATTACCAGGCTGTCAGCCTGTGACTCAAAACAGAGCACTAGCATGACATCCAACATACCATAAATAATGGTATGACAAGTATTGAACAAACATAGTCAATACAGGTAATAATTAAGAGAAAACAATCCTCTTACATTAAACACCAACCTTATCCAAACAGAATAAGGAAACCTAGAGGAGAATAAACAAGTCAAAACCCTTATTTTCACCTCTCATCTAACTTATGCATATTTAAGTTATCCTATACCAAAATGGTATTTTTCTTAAAGCTCACATAGAGAGCTACACAATGATATCATCCATGTTGTTGTAACACCACTACAACTGGAGATACCATATAACCTCATTTTCAAAACCAAGTCCCCCTGAAAGTCAAAGAGGGCTTGTACAAAACTGTACAAAAGTATAACCAAATTAAAGATCTCAACAAGAGCTTTAATTTGAGACACCTTAGACCTCTGTATCTCTTAAATTGACTGAGGGATCTTGGTTCAAAGGTTTAATAACCAAAATACAGATATTCTGAAAATAAGAAAATAAACAAACCCCTGTATCTTTGGCATACACTCATACAACTGTACAGTGTCATATACCAAACTGTAGGGCTAATCAAGCCCTAAAAAACTGTATCATCAGAATACAGATATCTTCCAAACTGAAGAAGATATCTGGTATGGAAGTTTTTGAAGCCTCATACTGATGTACAAAAATACATCCAAAAACTTAAAACCCTTATAACTTTTGCTATATTAAAGAAGGGTAAACATGAAGCATACCAAATTGAAGAGCTCATTAAGCCCTTCAATTCTGTGCCCTTAGTTTCTTGATATCTCAAAAACTGACCAAGATATCTTGGTTGGAAGTATTTTGGCCAATACTGGCCTGTACCAAACCTGTACCAACCAGTACAGTCTTAATACTCAAAATAATGGTTGTTAAAAGCTGAAACCCGCCCAGAATGACTAGTATTGGTCATACAAATACCAGAACAACGTCATCCAAGTGCTGACGTGGCAGGTGAAAAGTTTTTTCATCCTGTATTGATCCAGAATGATCATTTGTGGTCCCAAAACCACAATTCTGCCTCTACTGACGTCAGAATTGAGGATCCAGAACCACAGACTGGCCAATGGAGTGAAAATTTTCACTCCTCTGACGTGTGAAGAGTAAATAACTCTTGAAAGTCTTGAAAGATATAAAAAGAAGGGTTTTTGCCTTCAAAAATCCTCATCTTATCTTTTTATTATATATTCTTACGTGACAAGACTGTTATCCATCAGTAGTGTCCTTAGAATACTTAAAGATATAATTAAATATAATTATTGTAGTGTCTCTTTACAGTCAAAGATATTAGAACATTGCAACCCAGGTCCTCAATAGACTCATCACCACTGTTACCACGTAGCAGTAGGACCTGAAGAATTATTTTATTACTTATTTTGACGTGTCAAAGTCATAGTACTAGCTTGTATTTACTGTTTTTAAGCTTCTACATAGACTCACCCTGACAATTTGGGGGCCTGGCCGTGGTTATTCAACCTTATTGGACATATTTTGAACTGAATTAGGCGTAAAATTCAGCTATTTAAAAGGTATTTCACTACAAGTGAGTAAAATCTCTATTTTATTATCATTTTTTTTATATACAATTCTTTTTTACTCCAAAAATATATATTATAAAATATTTTTGTTGAGAATAAGAGTACATATCCTCTTTGTTTTTTTTTATATATTGCAATAAATTCCACGAAATTTCATAATAATACATCTGTATTATTTAAATTTCAATATAAATAATAATATACAAACAGTATATTATTTATTTTAATATTATTTTTCACCAAAGTGCGTGAAAATTAATATATAAACATTTATTAATTAATAATTAATAAATATAAAATAATAAAATAATTTTTTATTATTTTACAAGGAATATTTTAATTAAATATTTCCTTTGAAACAAGATATCACTCAAATTGACGTGAAAACTTGTAATTACTTGATATTTAACCAATATCAAAGTGTTATAATAAATATTATTTATAATATTTATAATAAAAAATCAAATTTATTATGATTTAATAAATTTGACGTGTTTACACAAAAACATAATAATATCCAAGTGAATCATTCACAAAACACTTGGATATTACAGTTTTTCACTTATAAAACATAAGTGAAAAACTCAAAACTGTTATTTTTCAAACAAAAAACATATAAAAACAATAAAAAACATAAAAACACTTAAAAATTTCGAAAAATAACAGTATAATTGAATATAATCATTTTGTTTTATCATAAAATACTGATATACAATCTGAAATATCTTTTCTGAATAGTGGAAAAGGACTACATTCCATTAGAAGCCCAGTCACAAGGAAACCCATCTGTGACAGCCTCAGAAGACAGAGAGGCGCTGCCAAAAACCAAGGGCAAGCAGAAAAGACACAGTGAAGTGACAATCAACTCAAAAGATTGGACACCAATAGCTGTGCCAAGGGCCAAAAAACCCAGAAAAGCTCCAACAAAACCAGTTGGATCACCAAAACAAGTTGAGAAACAGAAAATCACTGTTATCAACCCAGTTGTAAACTCCAAAGGCAAATTGCCAAAGAGTATAGATCATAAATTTGTACAAGGGCCTGCCAAAGGTAAATAAACCTTTAAAAATACAACATTTTTTATTGTCTGTCATTTTTTAACATTGTTAACATGACACCTCCACTTCTTAGAGATCTTGGATTCCCAAGAAATCAACCAGAACACTGGCCAAGAAGACACAGAGGAAGAAGAACTGGAGCAGATGACCAGCAAAGGACTTACCATCAGGGAACTCCTACCCAAAGTCTTGTTCCAAATCAAATTCAACCCAGGAGTCCAACCAGGAGATTGGACAGATGCAGAACAGGTCCTCCAAATACACAAACTCCTGAGAGACCTCTTCACATGGAGCATGGACAACAAAATGTTCACCATGGCAGCATCATGGGCAGAAGTGGGGATAACAACCCAGAAGATCTGTCTCAAGCAAATGGCTTGGATGGAACTTATGACAGAAATGCAAGGTTGGAATCCCAACAAGAATTTCAAACTCTTAGAAGAAAGAGCAACCAGAATCAAAGAGAACCAGGCAGCCATACAAGCCATAGAGAGATCTTGGCACAAGGAAGAGCCCAGTCAGATTCAGGCACCCCCAGAAATGGAAGAAGAAGCCCCATCTTCCCCACAACCATCCAGCAGTTCCAGGCCTTACAAGCCAAAGGAAACTTCATCCAAAGCTCCCCCACCATTCCAGGTAGTTTCCAACAGGAGAAAAGGAGCCCAAGGGAAAAACAAAACTTCTTTCAACCAGAGGAAAAAAGAAGCAGACCCATTGATGAAAAAGCTGATGGACTTAGTCCAAGAAGTACACAAAAACAAGAAATAGTTGTACCTACAAATAGTTTTTCTAGTTCTGACTCAATAGACCCAGAATTAATAACTGAAACTACAATGCACACTCATGAGTTTGAAAACAAATTCACATGGACCAAATTGGCCCAATTCATGGAGTGGACACATGAAACCTCAGAAAAAATGAGGACAGAAGTGGAAACATTGAAAGAAGAAAATGCTTTCCAAGCAACAGTCATAAAAGACTTAAATTCAAATCTGGCCAAAATTTGGACAGAATTTGAAAAAACCAACAGACAGTTGAATTCAATTCTAGAAGAACAACAAACTGTGAGGAGGGATCTGAGGAGTATCCAGCAGCAAAAGGATAGCTTTGACAAAGAAATTGATTACCTCTATGACAGAGAAGACAATCAATACCCCCCAACACAAGGTCAACCTACTACCTCTACAAAATTAAAAGAAGAGGACAAAGACTATGACCAGCAACCTGAATATCAGATTCCAAAGTTAAGATCAGAGTCAGTATACCAAGATGGGGAAAATCTCAACTATTCAGAGAAACAGGCACTGAAACAGTTACCAGAAGTAACAAACTGGCCAAAGTTCTCAGGAATAGGGGAATATGACCATATGGAGATCATTGACTATATTGATGGACTCTTTGTTGATGTCCCAAAGATACCAGACTACTGGATCACAACAAGACTCAACACAGCATTCAGAGGCCATGCAAACATATGGTATACTGAAATGAAAGAAATACATGGCAGGAAAAGCTGGCCATGGTGGAGGAACCAGATTATACAAAAGTATAGCAATGGTAGCTGGATCTGGCAAAAAACCATGTCCTTTGAAAGTGATAGATACTCCACAGAAAAAGACCCTTATGAATGGTGCCTCAAACAAACAAAGAGGCTAAAAGCTATTGATCCCAATATGACAATAGAAATGAGAAACCATAAACTCCTGACAAAATTGCCAGGAGATCTAGAACATGCAGTCAAATGCAGATGCAACAACATCAGCAGCATTGATGACATAGCAAATGTCATACAAGATGTGAGAAAAAAGACCTCCATAGGAAGGTACACATCTTTCAAACCAAACTTCAAAGACAAGAGGTCTGAAGTTAAAGAGACAAACAAAGAAAAAGGGAAAGAAACCCCAAAAAAGAAATATGTGTGCCACAACTGTGGTTCACCAGACCATTATGCCAACAATTGCACAAAACCAAAAAAGAAAATATATGCAATTGATGAAGAATCAGAAGAAGAACAAACAGGTGAAAAATCTGATTCTGACAGCATGGGAAATGGTATGAGAGCAGAATCACAAAGTGAACCTGATACCATAGAAGAATACATAGTGGAATGCAATGAAGAAAGTTCACTTGATATACAAGACATTGAATTGGATTCAGGCATACCACAAATAACAACAGACAAAGAGCTCTGTAAGCACACACAGAATGCACAAACATTCCTGGTAACCCCCAATAGAGGGATGGGATTCATTCATGGAACACCTACAAAATTGACAGTTTATATTGAGAACTGTAAACACCCAATGATCATTGACACAGGAGCAAGTTGCTCCATAGTGGCAAAAGAATACTTGGAACAACATTTCCCCAAATGGGAAGATGATATAATCCCAACAAAAGCCAGAAACTTCAAAAGTGCATCAGGCAAAATGCACTCACTAGGGACAATAATCAAAGAGATAATTATCCCACACCAAAAAGGAAATATCAGACTGGAACCTGAATTTGTAGTTCTAGAAAATGCACATGTACAAGGATTCTTACTAGGTACAGAGTACCAAAGAATGTATGGTATGGATATTTGCAATAGTAAAAACAGATATCTTACCATAGGTACAAACAAAGATAAAAAATTTTCCTTTGACATTAACCATATAACAAATGATAACACCTTGAAAGAACTAGTGGAAGAATTCAAAGAGGCCCAATATGGCACTCAACTCACCAGTAAAATGAAACTCAACTTACTGAAAGTATTGAGAAAGCATAGAGGAGCTCTTGCAATAGGAGATGAACCACTAGGAAAAATCAAAGGACATGATATAGAATTATATCTGGATGTAGAAAGACCATATCCACCTATGCTTAGGAGACCACCATACCCAGCCAGCATGGAAACTAGGAAAGAAATTGAGAAACACATCAATGAACTCCTAGAAATGGGGGTAATAAGAAAGATAGGACATAATGAGATAGTAGAGGTCACTACACCAGTCCTTATAACATGGCATGATGGTAAATCCAGACTATGTGGTGACTTCAGGGCTTTGAATAATTACACCAAAGCAGATAGGTACCCCATCCCAAGGATACCACATGCACTAGATAAACTAGCAAAAGCCAAGTTCATTACAAAAATGGACTGCATGAAAGGTTTTCACCAGAATGGGGTAAAACCAGATTCCATCAAATTACTAAGAATTATATGCCATATGGGCATATATGAATATACCAGAATGCCATTTGGCATTAAGAATGCACCAGCCCATTTTCAGAGGATGATGGATACCATATTTCAAGATGAAATAATGGAAGGGTGGATGGTAGTGTACATTGATGATATCATAATATACTCAGAAACATGGGAAGACCATGTGAAGAAAATTGATAAAGTATTGGGAAAATGCACACCAATCAATATGAAGATATCTCTTAAGAAATGTAACTTTGGAAAGCAAGAACTGCTAGCCCTAGGACACAAAGTTTCAGGTTTAAGTCTAGCTATAGACCAAAATAAAGTTGCTGCAGTACTAAAGAAACCAGTACCAAAGAACATCAAAGAAATGCAATCTTTTTTGGGCTTTGCTAGCTACTACAGAAGCCACATAAAGAACTTTGCACACATCACTAGTAGCCTATACAAACTGTGCTCAAAAGATGTGGTCTTTGAAATTACCAAGGAAAGAAGGGATGCATTTGAAAAGATCAAACATGAACTGACCAATGCCCCTGTCCTAATGATGCCTGACTTTGAACTACCATTCAAACTATACATAGACGCAGCATGTAGCCAAGGGCTAGGAGCAGCACTACACCAGAGGCAACTAGTAGATGGTATACCCAAAGAAGGAGTAATTTGCTATATCCCAAGACAACTGAAAGACTCAGAAGCCAGATATGGAGCTACTCAGACAGAATGTCTATGCTTAGTATGGGCATTAGAAAAACTCCATTACTACTTAGAAGGAGCAGTATTTGAAGTTTTTACTGACTGCACAGCCCTCAAGTCACTGTTGAACATGAAAACAACAAACAGACACATGCTTAGGTGGCAAATAGCCATACAAGAATACAGAGGGAATATGACTATCATCTATAAAGAAGGGAAAAGTCATACTAATGCAGGTGGTCTCAGCAGGTGGCCACTGAAGAATGACCAAGAAAATCCAGCATATGACCCAGAAAATGGGGCCAAAATACCTATACAATGCATGGAGATAGACAGGAGAAAGAACTTCAAACTATCAAACTGGGCATTAGGGAATGATTCATCAAACCCAGCACAGAGCTATGGGGAGATTAAAGAGATACCCATACTGGGAATCAGCTCCTCTAATCTGAATACAGAATTCTTTAGCATAGTACAATCAGCATACAATAAACACAAACAGTGTAGTATATTGATACAACTACTAAAAAAAAGTACAGGAGTCCTGAACTAGAGAGTCAATTGGAAGAGCCATGGCTCAAAAACTTTAAATAAAATAGATTTTTTCTGATAGATGACCTACTGTACCATAGGGAAAAACACACAAGTGCCCTCGTAATAATAAGTAGAGAACACATTTCCCTCATACTACAGGAATGCCATGACTGCCCATACATGGGACATATGAGTGAAGAAAGAACTAAAGAAAGAGTCTTTAGCACAGCTTGGTGGCCAAAGTGGGAACAAGACTTGAGTGAATACATCAACACTTGTACCAGATGCCAAAAAGCCAACAGAAGTCATGGCAAAAGATATGGATTACTCCAGAGTATAGAGGAGCCCAAACACCCCTGGGAAATAATAAACATGGATTGGGTAACAGGCCTGGTCCCTGGAGGGAAAGACAGCTTTAATGCATGCCTAGTAGTAGTAGACAGGTATAGCAAGAGTGTCAGATGTCTCCCCTGTCACAAAGAGGACACAGCAATGGACACAGCCATATTGTTCTGGAACAATGTGATAGCTAACTGTGGAGTCCCAAGAATTATAATTAGTGACAGAGACCCTAAATTCACATCAGAATTTTGGACTAATCTATATGAGATGCTGGGAACCAAACTAGCATTTTCCACAGCTTACCATCCACAAACAGATGGTCTAGCAGAAAGAATGATCCAAACATTGGAAGACATCATTAGAAGGTTTTGTGCATATGGCATGGAATATAAAGACAATGAGGGATATACCCATGACTGGGTAACCCTCCTACCAGCTGTGCAATTGGCATACAACACAAGTATACACTCAGTGACAGGAAAAACCCCTGCCACATTAGAGAAAGGATGGAACCCACTACTTCCAGTAGATTACTTGAAGAAGAACCTCCTCTCAGTACATCCTACAGCTAAAGACTTTCACACAATGTGGAAGACTGCCTGTGAAAAAGCAGAGCAATGTGTGGCTGAAGCCAAATTATATAACAAACAGAGATATGATAAAAGTCACCAAGAACCTGATTTCAAAGAAGGAGACCAAGTTCTAATCTCAACTCTTAACTTCAACAACCTAAAAGGACCCAAGAAGATGAGAGACTCATTCATAGGACCATTCACCATTATTAAATTGATAGGAAAGAATGCAGTAGAGGTCAACCTGACCAAAGAGTTCTCTAGGAAACACCCAGTTTTCCCTGTGAGCCTGGTCAAACCTTATCACCAGACAGATGAGGAGAAATTCCCTGACAGGAAGAAGACAGTCACCCATGAAAGATTGGTAGAGGAAGATGACTCACCTGGACCAGTGAAAAAGATCATTAAAGCCAGGAAGATCAGAATCAATGGGAAAGACAACAGGCAATACCTGGTTAGATTTAAGAATCAACCAGCAGATAAAGACAAATGGTTAACTGAGAAAGAAATCCCAGATGGACAAATACACCTCAGAAAATTCAGAGCCTCCAAGAGGGCTGAAGAGTCTCATCAATGATGAGCCTTCTTTTGAGGGAGGGTATGTCAGCCTGTGACTCAAAACAGAGCACTAGCATGACATCCAACATACCATAAATAATGGTATGACAAGTATTGAACAAACATAGTCAATACAGGTAATACTTAAGAGAAAACAATCCTCTTAAATTAAACACCAACCTTATCCAAACAGAATAAGGAAACCTAGAGGAGAATAAACAAGTCAAAACCCTTATTTTCACCTCTCATCTAACTTATGCATATTTAAGTTATCCTATACCAAAATGGTATTTTTCTTAAAGCTCACATAGAGAGCTACACAATGATATCATCCATGTTGTTGTAACACCACTACAACTGGAGATACCATATAACCTCATTTTCAAAACCAAGTCCCCCTGAAAGTCAAAGAGGGCTTGTACAAAACTGTACAAAAGTATAACCAAATTAAAGATCTCAACAAGAGCTTTAATTTGAGACACCTTAGACCTCTGTATCTCTTAAATTGACTTAGGGATCTTGGTTCAAAGGTTTAATAACCAAAATACAGATATTCTGAAAATAAGAAAATAAACAAACCCCTGTATCTTTGGCATACACTCATACAACTGTACAGTGTCATATACCAAACTGTAGGGCTAATCAAGCCCTACAAAACTGTATCATCAGAATACAGATATCTTCCAAACTGAAGAAGATATCTGGTATGGAAGTTTTTGAAGCCTCATACTGATGTACAAAAATACATCCAAAAACTTAAAACCCTTATAGCTTTTCCTATATTGAAGAAGGGTAAACATGAAGCATACCAAATTGAAGAGCTCATTAAGCCCTTCAATTCTGTGCCCTTAGTTTCTTGATATCTCAAAAACTGACCAAGATATCTTGGTTGGAAGTATTTTGGCCAATACTGGCCTGTACCAAACCTGTACCAACCAGTACAGTCTTAATACTCAAAATAATGGTTGTTCAAAGCTTAAACCCGCCCAGAATGACTAGTATTGGTCATACAAACACCAGAACAACGTCATCCAAGTGCTGACGTGGCAGGTGAAAAGTTTTTTCATCCTGTATTGATCCAGAATGATCATTTGTGGTCCCAAAACCACAATTCTGCCTCTACTGACGTCAGAATTGAGGATCCAGAACCACAGACTGGCCAATGGAGTGAAAATTTTCACTCCTCTGACGTGTGAAGAGTAAATAACTCTTGACAATCTTGAAAGATATAAAAAGAAGGGTTTTTGCCTTCAAAAATCCTCATCTTATCTTTTTATTATATATTCTTACGTGACAAGACTGTTATCCATCAGTAGTGTCCTTAGAATACTTAAAGATATAATTAAATATAATTATTTTAGTGTCTCTTTACAGTCAAAGATATTAGAACATTGCAACCCAGGTCCTCAATAGACTCATCACCACTGTTACCACGTAGCAGTAGGACCTGAAGATATATTTTATTACTTATTTCGACGTGTCACAGTCATAGTACTAGCTTGTATTTACTGTTTTTAAGCTTCTACATAGACTCACCCTGACACAGGCCATATGGCCGGTAATCTCGCCGCGGTCACTTGTGACCAAATGCACCGGGTGCTTTTCTGCATGGGTCACTTGTGCATTGCACCCAAAATGCACATTCAACATGGGCCTCACGACCACCCTCCTGGGTAATCGGGTGGCTATTTAAGGAAACAAAGGGGATTTGACTCCGCTTGACAATTCAATAAATTGCAATACTCAGCGGCGCATTTGATCTTGTTATATCAATTGTTCAATTACTGTGCAATTAAAATGTTCAGCCACTGAGCATTTCAATTATGACCCGAAAGCAAACCTGAGCAATGGGTCGAGGCAAGCTCACGCTGTATTCACTTGTCTTACAGCCCCCCCCTTTGTTCAAATAATATCACCAGGCCATAAGGCCGGTGATCTTGCCGCGGTCACTTGTGACCAAATGCACCGGGTGCATATCTGCATGGGTCACTTGTGCATTGCACCCACAATGCACATTCAACAAGGGCCTCACGACCACCCTCCTGGGTGATCGGGTGGCAATTTAAGGAAACAAAGGGGATTTGACTCAGCTTGACAATTCAATAAATTGCAATACTCAGCCAGACCCCCATCGTTCTTCTGCCTCACGCGAGCATTTCACTTCTCAGTTGCAGCATTCGCTGAGACTCAGCTTCAATTTTGCCCACACGCCTTGAAGCTGAGACTTTTGCGGCTGCTGAAACTGCTGAGATCGTCTCAGCTTCACCATGGTATAAAAGACCATCTTCACACAACACGCACTTCACTTTCTCTCTCACCCGCTCCACTTCGTTCAACCTCACCCGCGTTTGTCCTTCTTGTGCGTATTCCCCCTCGTCTTCCTGCCTTTCCAGTCTTTTCTTTCGCACTCGACTAACCCCACTCCCCTTCCTGCTTGCTTTTTGTTTTTCCTGCTAATACTTTCAGAACCCCACTTCTATCTACTTTGTACGTTTTCTCCAATTAAGCTTTTGTCAACATTATGATCCGATATTAATAATTCCCTTTCTTCACGACTCTCTTCTAGACTTTTAAAAACCTTCTACTAGCGCTTTTTTAATTTGAATTCCTTTTTAAAATTATAAATCCTCGTATGTCTTCCTTTTCTTCCTTGATTGCTTACTTTCTATTCAGTTACTAACCTGTTTTGATTTGTTTTTAGATGTCGTGCACGTTATGCACCAAGCGGGGTATCCCCTGCATTTGTTCCTCGACGACGACCGACGCTTGTGATGCTTGCCAACAAGCACACAAGAAATGTTTGTTCGTTGTCCACCCCTTCCGACCCCGCGGCCAGAGGAGTTCCCGCCCAAGACGTCCTCCCCAGGACTCCTTTGTGGCCGATGATGATGAAACCATTTCCGAGCGTGAGTGGACCCCGGGACCCCAAACAGGCCAGCAGGAACAATTCAGGACAATTAGCCCAGTCCCCTCAAGCATCGATTTGTCCACCCCCCCTCCTAGGCCAACATCCGATGGTCACTTCACTCCTCAACCTGAGCGAAGTGATTATCCGGCCGATGAAGGATGGCGATGGAAAGAGGACATTCAAGCTTGGGCTGATCGTCACCATGTCTTGTCACCAATGGGATTCAAACGCCAAAGTAAGTTTTCTTTCTCCTCCTTATCTCATTCATCGTCACGCAATAATACTAACTTTTTTCCATTACTCATAGAACCAAACCCCCGGAATCCCCCCCGACAAGACTCTCCCGTTCCTACTTTGCCTCGCGAGCAAACCCCGCAGCAACCCACTCCAGGGCCGAGTGGCACCCGATGGTCTGAGGACTTATTCCGCAGTAAGCAGCCAACTTTCTCTTTTCTCATTTTCACTTTCGCATCAAGTTAACTGACTCTTCCTCTTTTTGTAGAAGCCTCCCAGCACGATGAGCCACCTATTCCTGGCCCGAGTCCATCCTCCCAACCACCTGAGGACAATACGACTTGTGAGCCAGAACCTGAGGTGGCTCCTACGCAAACCACGGAGGAACCTTTTGGTAAGTCACCACTTCTCTTTCTTCACTCTTCTAAACTTTTCCTCACCCCTCCTTCGACCATCTCCAGCTCGTCCCGCAACTCCCCGCTCGATTATCATCATCGACGATACGCCAGTCGGATCCCCCCCCTCCCCCTCCCCCTCCACCTTCTTCTTCACCCACTCCCCCACCTTCCCCTCCTGTTCCCCCTCCCACCACTCCTACCCCGGTTCCCTCCCATTGATGCCGAGAACCCAACCGCCTCCTCCCCCCCGGTGCCAAGCTCCTCTCATTCCTACAATGACGCTCGCCAGGAATTCGCCAACCTGCGCCCGATACTAATGATTCCTCGGGCCATTGTCCACGAATCAATCACCCGAATCTTGTTGGAGCATTGTCGGTTGCTCCACATGATTCCTTTCGTGGATGCAACTCATCGAAATGAGATGCACCGGGAATTCCGGGAGGAACTAAACTCCCTCCTTGGCGAGGCAATGGAGGACATCACCGGGATAGTCTCTAAATTCTTAGAAAAATAAAATCCACAAAAAAAATCGTATTCTTTCCTCTTTTTACCTTTTGTAATACACTCCTTTAGATAAATTATTTGTATTCAATGAAAGATATTTTCAATTTCTCTTACGTTCTTTGTTCACGTGAATTTATTATAATTCCTCAATGATTCATATTTACTATTGTGTGAGAATAATTTTCGTAAGTGCCCCACCAAAAGTTTGAGTTAGTATTTGTATGTGTGAAAATCTTTTGCCAAAAGTGCGCCAATAGTCACCATTCCTGCCTCCTATATTTTCTTCCTCCATTGTTTAGAGCCATATCAAATCATAACTGTAAAAAAGCGGGAGGTTCCGGCATGTGAGCAATCCACTCCAGATTCATGAGAAATTGCCGTTCCTATGGTCACACGCTATTAATCTTAGTCATGTATTGAATTGTTTAAATTGTCGGGAACCTTCACAAGCGTAACGATTGGCGTGTGAGCTGTCGGGAGCCTGAAAAGGCATAAGGATTGGCGTGTGAGCTGTCGGGAGCCTGAAAAGGCGTAAGGATTCGCGTGTGAGCTGTCGGGAGCCTGCACAGGCGTAAGGATTGGCGTGGGAATTTTCGGGAGCCTGCACAGGCGTAAGAAATTGTCAGCATTGTTGGCATCCTTCACAAGCCTAAGGATTCGCGTGTGAGCTGTCGGGAGCCTGCACAGGCGTAAGGATTGGCATGGGAATTTTCGGGAGCCTGCACAGGCGTAAGAAATTGTCAGCATTGTTGGCATCCTTCACAAGCCTAAGGATTTGCGTGTGAGCTGTTGGGAGCCTGCACAGGCGTAAGGATTGGCGTGGGAATTTTCGGGAGCCTGCACAGGCGTAAGAAATTGTCAGCATTGTTGGCATCCTTCACAAGCCTAAGGATTTGCGTGTGAGCTGTTGGGAGCCTGCACAGGCGTAAGGATTGGCGTGGGAATTTTCGGGAGCCTGCACAGGCGTAAGAAATTGTCAGCATTGTTGGCATCCTTCACAAGCCTAAGGATTCGAGTGTGAGCTGTTGGGAGCCTGCACAGGCGTAAGGATTGGCGTGTGAATTTTCGGGAGCCTGCACAGGCGTAAGAAATTGTCAGCATTGTTGGCAACCTTCACAAGCCTAAGGATTGGCGTGTGACGCGTTGGTAGCCCGCATAGGCGTAAGGAACTTTTAGCATTGTCGGAACCTGCACAAGCATAAGCATTGGCGTGTGAAGCGTTGAGATCCTGGACAAGAGCAACAAACCTGGCATATGTACGATGGCATGCCTCCGTACATAATCCACTTCACCCCTTTTTCATGTGAGACACCCCATCTCCCGCACTCGAAACCATCCAATCCTGGTGTATATTGTCCTCTGCCTTACCCCACCATTATCTACCAATCACGCTGCTATTCCGACTGCCTCACTCTTTGAATTGGGCTGAAATTGTATTACCATCCCTGATTTGATAGGCCGCTCCCTCGCCAATCTCATTGTGAGCCTTTGAGATATGACCACATACCCAATAAGGTCACAAAAAAGACGCAGAATAATTATACCTTTAATATAATTATATTAAAATTAATTAGAATAATTATACACTAAAAATAATTACTCAAATATACAAAAAATACCATAAATTGGTACTAAAATTGGTTTAACTTAAAAACCAATGAATGAACATGTGAAATAAATTATACCATTGGATTCCCCATGGAGAAATACACATATACCACTTTTATGGCATATCTGTAAAGTCAATATTTAAGGAATTATAAGGTATAATACCTTGTAAAAATCATAAAACCTTATTTATCTCAGAAACTAATGGAACAACATGTGAAATAAATTGTACCAGTGGATTTCCCACAAAAATCCACATATAAAACAATTAATAAGCTAATTCCCAAAATCAATACTTAAGGAATTATCCTGAATATATGCACTTTTTTGGTCAACGCATATATTCAGTGATCATAGCTAATATCTTCTAAACTATACATGCTAGAATGATGAACCAAAAATAAAGTTACCACGTAATTACTGTAAGAACACAGATATGAACGTTATTTTGAAAATTATAAACAAGGTTAAGACTTATGAGGAAATATTGATAAAAATCAACAGTGCTGTTGACCACTTTGTTGTGAAAGTAGTCCAAACTTAAAAAAAAGTATACAGTTGGATTCTACTAGTTTATTCGAGAATAATGACGTAATTTTTATTATTAAATTCAGGGTATAACCCCCTGAAATCAAGGTTTGAAGTTTAAAATATTGAATTTCGACAGAAAAGATGAGTTACAAGAAAAATCATCAAAATTAGAGTTTTGATGATGTAATGAAACGCTCTTGGCACCATAATAAGGTTGTGTCAGGCTATCAGAATTCACTCTCTGAATTGCTGTAGCGTGAAAACCTTAAAAGTTATTGAGGATCAAAGCTTGAGCTTAAATTGAGCTGTTATGATCACACACTGTAACCTTAAATTAAGTTTAACAGTCTTAAGAGTGATAAAATTGGTGAATACTATTAGTTTATGATTAAAACTAATAAAATCCACGAAATTTGGGGTTCTGGAAAGCCTCTGATGTCATCAAACTTAGAGTTATAGTGATAACTCTAAATAATGGTGTAATAATGATGTAATATGGTTTGATCATGATGTAATCACCCTCAAACATTAAAATATTGATCAATTCCAGTGGATATGATTAGTGCACGTCTACTAGAAGCCTGTTGGACTCTAGGAGGGAGGTATTTACTATAAATAGAGCTCTTTTTACTCTATTTTCCCCTCAGACGCATCAAAAACATTAAATCAATTAAATCAAAGGTAATTTCTTTATTCTTTATATATAAAACTGTTATATTATTAAAGACCAAAGACCACCTTGCTATAATCATCTATTTTGACGTGATTAAATCATTTATTTAATTGTTTTTGTTAAAAATCTCTCTAAAAACTCATTTCCACGTAAAAATACTGAATAATTTGTAATTTTCTTTATTTTTATTGTAAATACAATTTGAAAAGGTTGTATTTATATTTTTTGGCGTAAAATACTTCAAAATTATTATATTAAGTGTTAAAAGTAGGTTATTTTCTCTTATTATAATAATTTCTCTATTATTACTCTCTTAATAATTCTTTAATTAATATAAATAGTATTTATATTAATTCATAACTTTAATATTAGTAATATTATTGTTATTAATTGTTTTTTATTAATAAAAAACAATTTTTTACGCCTTTATCATTTGTTGGTAACAATAATAAAGAGCTTTATAATATATTAATTATTTTATATTAATATATTATTTATAATATTATAATTTCATATAATATTTATTATATTATTATATTTATTTAATAATATATTATTTTTACGCCATAATAATAATATTTCTTTATTATTATTATTATTATTTTAATCTTATTTATTTCAATTATAAGGACATTCAGAGTACAATAAGTAATAAATAAGTAATTTTTACTTATTGTTTCATAGTCAAACCTTACATTTGGGGGCCTGGCCGTGATATTTACTTAAAAGACCTTTGAAAAGATTCTATTTGGGTTTATCCAATAATAAATTATATTTATAATCATAAAATTATATAATAATTTTATATTTTATTGATTTTAAAAGCTATTGAGGCATTTGGAAAGCAATTGTACTGTCTTACACGTGGTTTTTCACATCCTTAGACTTGCAAAAACTTTCTTTGAGTGACTCTAGTGATTAAAAGAGATATTCTATAAATTAAAAATAATTTTTATTATAATTTAATTTTATAAGAATCATATTCATTTTTTATCTTATTCTTTAAAAATAAAAAATATATAAAAAATATTAAAAAACATTAAAAACAAATAAAAAAGTTATTTTTATTCATTTTTATTCATTTCTTTATTTATTTCAATTTTTCAAAGATATAAAAGCAATTTCTACGTGGAAAATTGCCATATCTTGCCAAAAATAACACTTCTTATAAAAAGACTTATATTTATTTGTCTTTTTTAGTGTTTGAAGATAACCCAACAGAAGACAACCAAGCTACTGTTGAGAGATTGGTGGAAGAAACTTGTCAAAGTTCTCCAACACCAGTTATCACCAAAAGAAAGAAAGCTAAGAAATTAGACTTTCCAGGGCCCACCATTCAAGACTCTGAAGGTGAGCACCTCTTTTTTTAAATTGCCATAAAAGAACTTTATTCTAAAATACTTTTATTTGTTTTCTTATTCTTTGAATCATGACTACCAGAAGAGGTTCCCAATACTCCATCCAATCAGATGGAGCTGGACTCAGAAGTAGAATTGATCCCTCAAAAGGGAAAAGAAAGGGCAATATCCCCAGTGGAACAGAATCCACACAAGGAAGTGCCTTATCCCAAAGGCAAGTCCCAGAAATGCCCATGATATCTGAGCCTGAATTGGAACTAAGTATGAGTAACTCAAACAGGTACAAATCACATTCAGTGGGCTCAAATAGACATTTACATGAGCCAGTACAAGCAGTATTACACAGTATACAAGGACAAAGACTGGCAAATGCTGCCTCAAATACACCAAGGATTGATGAACTCCTGTCACATCCTGAAAAAGTTCCTCAAAGAGGAGGAGATAGTGAAATACTCCAATGGATGGAATCCACTGTCATCCAAACCTCAAATCAAAAAAATCAAGGATTATCATGCCAAAAAGAGGGAGGCAACCAAGGAAGAAGCCCCAGTAGCTTCTACCAGCAAGCCTCAAGCCAACCCACTTCCCCAAGAAGGGAAGAAGAGCAAGAAAAAGCATTGGAGGAAACCATATTCCCCAAGCTACAGAATCCCAAGAATCCAAAAGGATGCCATGGACAATGTTTTCAACATGGCCAGAACCTTGATGGAATTCAAGGACAAGGAAGAGCAAAGAACGAGACAACCTCATTTCCCAAAGAAATAACCTTGTCCAAAGATGTTGTAAATACTTTAACAGAAATTAAAAATAGTATATTACCTCTAAAAGAAATTAAAGACAGTTTATTATCACTACAAGAAATAAATAACAATTTATCTTCTTTAACAAAAATTGTTGTGCAAAACAAAAAAGAAATTGACAACATTAAGTTTATTGTTGAAAATAATAAACCAAAGAATTTAATTGACAATACTCAAAAATTAATACAAGGACAACAAGAATTGTATAAATACATAAAAGATATCAAAGACAAGACTTTGAAAATCAATTATGATGTGAGTATTGACAATCTTACAGAAAAACTACATAAATTAAGTATTTCTGTAGAAAAATTTGAAGAAAAAACTTCATCACACCAAAAATTACTTTTGGACCATGTGGAAAAAAGTGATGAAGCAAGAATGCATCTGAAAGATAATATTCAAAGTGAAATAAGGCTTATTACAGAAAAAATGGATAAGATTAATGAGGCTAACTTAAATATGCCAAAGTTATCAACACCATTTTCTCATAGAAGAAGCCCTGTTAAAACAAAAGAGGAATTGTCAAATCCTTTCATAACAGACTTGAGTCACCAAGACAATAACCAAGTCTTAATGAAGGAAGCACTTCAATTGAAGGAATGGCCAACATTCACAGGAGAAGGTGAATATGACCACATGTCATTTATTAAAACAATTGACATGTTACAAGAAGACTATGCCATACCAGATGAATTAATCACTGCAAGATTACATTCATTGTTTGAGAAATCTGCAAAAAGATGGTATTATGGCATAAGACAAACAAATGGTAAAAATACCTGGTCTTGGTGGAAACAAGAAATAATCACCAAGTGGGCAAATGATGCCTGGAGGTATAAGATAGAAAATGCATTTGAAAACTCTTTCTTTGACCCTGAGAAAGATAAACCTTTAACTTGGTTCTTAAAACAAGTTGAAAGGCTTAATGCACTGTACCCAGAAATGTCACAGAAGATGGTGCATATGAAAATACTTAAAAAATGTGGAGGGGAACTAGAACATGCCCTAAGAAGCAGGTGTATAGAACAATGCTCCACAGAAGAGTATATAAATGCACTAGAAGATATAGTGACAAGAACAAAAATTGGCAGGACTTGGAAAAGATTGGACATTAAAAGCCCAAACAAACCATTTATCAAGAAAGATAAACCAAAAGAATCCTTTAAACCCAATACATCCAACAATAATGAGCAAAGAAAATGCCATAAATGTGGAGGTATTGGACACTTAGCCAATAATTGTCTTAAAAAATCAAAGATTAATGAAATTGTGGAAACAGAAAGCCACAATGACAAAGAAGAGGAATCTGACTCTGAAAAAGAGACAGAAGAGTCAGAGAGCTCTGAAAGTGATGAAATCAATATAATTAATGCACAAATTAATAATATTGATATAATTTATGAAGTACTGGATGTTAATTCAAACTTGCCACAAGTTGGAACATCTGACACAAACCTGACAAACATACAAGATGCCAAAATGTATAGAACCAAACCTGCAAGAGGAATGGGATATACAGCTGGAAAATCAAGTATAAGTATTGCTATGGTTGATAACCAAGAAGGAAAGGTTAACTTGGATACAGGAGCATATTGCACTTGTGTTGGCAAAAGTTATTTAAAAACCATTGTCCCAGACTGGCAAGAAAAACTTATGCCAATACAAGGTGTCAAATTTAGTAGTGCAAGTGAGAGCATGAAGCCCCTTGGAATAATTGATTTAACACTAATTTTTCCTCATCCCTCACAATGTGTCAGAATTAAAGTAGAGTTTGTAGTAATGGACAACTGTACTAGTAATCATTTCATACTTGGGAATGACTACTTATCAATCTATGGTATAGATATCTCCAACCAAAAGGATAGATATTTTACCATAGGAGATAATAAAAGACAAAAGTTTGGATTCTTAAATAACAAAAAACAAATCACAGTTATTAAGAATGAGGAAAAAATTCCAGAAAAAGAACTTTTTATATCTGAACAACTCATAGAGGCAGAATTCAATCAAGAATTAACAGAAAAAATGAAAGAAAAATTGATTGATCTCTTATTTAAGTATAAAAATGCCTTTGCAACTGACAAAGAGCCACTAGGTGCCATAATTGGACATGAAGTGGATATAATTCTTAATGTAGAAAAACCTTACCCACCTTTATTAAGAAGACCTGCTTATCCAGCCAGCCCAAGAGCTAGAGAAGCCTTAGAGGTGCACATTAAAGAATTAATGGACCTTGGAGTATTAAGAAAGGTTGGACATAATGAACAAGTAGAAGTTACTACACCTGTCATTATAACTTGGCATAATGGAAAATCAAGGATGGTAGGAGACTTCAGAGCCCTCAATACCTATACCATTCCAGACAGATATCCAATACCCAGAATCCATGAGACATTGACCCAATTGTCACAAGCTAAGTTCATCACAGCTATGGATGCTCTTAAGGGTTTTCATCAAAATGTCTTAACAGACAATGCCAAGAAACTACTAAGAATAATAGTCCATTGTGGAATTTTTGAATACTTAAGAATGCCATTTGGAATAGAAAATGCACCTTCCCATTATCAAAGAATGATGAATACCATATTTCCTGAAGAATTATCAGAAGGATGGTTAATCATCTATACTGATGATATTATAGTTTGCTCAGAAACTTGGGACAATCACCTTACAAGACTAGAAAGGGTACTACAGAAAATAGTGCAAGTGAATATGAAAATTTCCTTGAAAAAGTGTCATTTTGCATATAGTGAATTAAAAGCACTAGGACATGTGGTATCTGGACTTAGTCTAGGCATAGACAAAAATAAAGGAGCAGCAGTACTACTTAAACCAATGCCTCAAACTAAAAAAGAAATGCAATCATTTCTAGGATTTGCTGGTTACTATAGACAGCATATAAAGGACTTTGCAAAGATTGCTAAATCCTTGTATAAGCTATGTGACCAACAAACAGTCTATGAGATGACAGAAGAAAGAGTCAAGGCATATGAAGAATTGAAAAATTCCTTAACAAATGCCCCATTTCTTCTTATGCCAGATTGGAAACTACCCTTCAAACTGTACATTGATGCTTGTGGAGAAGGACTAGGTGCTGCACTTCACCAAACACAAATTATCAATGATAAACCAGTGGAAGGACCAATTTGTTTCATTTCAAGGCAGATAAAGCCAACAGAAGCAAGGTATGGAGCAAGCCAAATGGAATGCTTATGCCTAGTATGGGCTTTAGAAAAACTGCACTATTATTTGGATGGCACAGTATTTGATGTAATCACAGACTGTAATGCTGTGAAATCACTATTAAATATGAAGACTCCAAATAGACATATGCTGAGATGGCAAATTGCTATCCAAGAATATAGAGGAAATATGACTATTGTTCATAAATCTGGAAATATCCATAAAAATGCAGATGGTCTTAGCAGATGGGCTCTAGCAAATACCCCTGACAATCCAGCATGGGTACCACAAGAAGAGCACCATATAGAAGGGATATGTGTTACAGACATTGGCACAGAATTCTTTAACCAAGTTAAAGAAAGCTATAAGACAGACAAAAATTGCCATATCTTAAGCCAACTTCTAATGAAAGACTGCAAAGATCCATCACTTTCATCAAAACTAGATGAAATATGGAAAAAGGCATATGATGAAGGAAGATTCCACCTCCTTGATGGAATCCTTTACCATAGAACAAAACACACATGTGTTATGGCCTTAACAGACAGAACACTAATAAACACTATTTTACATGAGTGTCATGATAGTGTTGCATCTGGACATCTCTCAGAAGATAGGACACTAGAGAGGGTGAAAACCTGCTCTTGGTGGCCAAATTGGAAAAAAGATGTTGCAGAGTACTGCCAAACCTGTGACAGATGTCAAAAAGCCAACAGAGCCACAGGAAAGAAATTTGGAATGATGATCCAAATCCAAGAACCAAAATCCCCATGGGAAATAGTTCATATGGATTGGGTAACAGCCTTACCTCCAGGAGGAGACAGGAGTTATAATGCATGCCTAGTATTAGTTGACAGGTACAGTAAAACTCCCATGTTCTTACCATGTCATAAAGATGACACAGCTATGGATACAGCCATAATGATATGGAATAAAGTCATTAGCCACACAGGTTTATTCCAAAATATTATAAGTGACAGAGACCCAAAGTTCACTTCAGCTTTATGGACAAACCTCCATAACTTGTTTGGGACAAAGTTATCGTTCTCAACAGCTTATCATCCTCAAACTGATGGTCTAGCAGAAAGAATGATACATACCCTAGAGGATATGATCAGAAGATTCTGTGCTTATGGGCTAGAATTCAAAGATTCTGATGGTTTTACCCATGATTGGTGTACACTAATACCAGCACTTGAACTGGCATATAAGACATCAATCCATTCTTCTACTGGCAAAACACCAGCAATGCTAGAGAAAGGTTGGAATCCAAGACTTCCTTATGATACCCTCAAAAAGGACTTAGTGGATATACATCCAACAGCAAGCAGTTTCAAGATAATGCTTGACAAAGCAAGACACCATGCAAACAGATGCATGCAAGATTCTTTTAAATATGCAAAAGAAAGATGGGATAAAAGTCATAAACCACCTGATTTCAAAATAGGAGACTTGGTTTTAGTATCAACCCTTAATTTCAATAACATAAAAGGCCCAAAGAAATTGAAAGATTCCTTTGCAGGACCATTTATGATAAAAGCACTCCATGGACCCAATGCTGTGCAATTAGAACTCACAGGTGAACTAATGAACAAACACCCAACTTTCCCTGTAAGTCTGATAAAACCTTACAGTTCAAGTGACAAGGAGTTATTTCCACTAAGAAATAAACCCCCACTTGAGATTCCCCCCTTGGAGGAAGGAGAGGAAAAGAAAATAGTAAAAGTCCTTAAAGAAAGAAGGACAAGAAACAAAAAAGAAAGGGAATACCTTGTAAGGTATGGAAATTCAACTCAAGAAGATGAATGGCTACTTGAAAAAGATATAACAAATGCTGATAAACTACTAAGAAGGTTCAGACACGAAAGAAAGCCTGAAAAATAGAAAAGTTAAGCATTATTGAGCTTCAAGACTAACAAAGTCTAATGAAGAGGTAGGACAGTGGATGATACCCTAAGCACATATATCAGATTGTGGTACAATCTTTTTTGGTGGTAGGGAATGTGAGCCTTTGAGATATGACCACATACCCAATAAGGTCACAAAAAAGACTCAGAATAATTATACCTTTAATATAATTATATTAGAATTAATTAGAATAATTATACACTAAAAATAATTACTCAAATATACAAAAAATACCATAAATTGGTACTAAAATTGGTTTAACTTAAAAACCAATGAATGAACATGTGAAATAAATTATACCATTGGATTCCCCATGGAAAAATACACATATACCACTTTTATGGCATATCTGTAAAGTCAATATTTAAGGAATTATAAGGTATAATACCTTGTAAAAATCATAAAACCTTATTTATCTCAGAAACTAATGAAACAACATGTGAAATAAATTGTACCAGTGGATTCCCCACAAAAGTCCACATATAAAACAATTAATAAGCTAATTCCCAAAATCAATACTTAAGGAATTATCCTGAATATATGCACTTTTTTGGTCAACGCATATATTCAGTGATCATAGCTAATATCTTCTAAACTATACATGCTAGAATGATGAACCAAAAATAAAGTTACCACGTAATTACTGTAAGAACACATATATGAACTTTATTTTGCAAATTATAAACAAGGTTAAGACTTATGAGGAAATATTGATAAAAATCAACAGTGCTGTTGACCACTTTGTTGTGAAAGTAGCCCAAACTTAACAAAAAGGTATACAGTTGGATTCTACTAGTTTATTCGAGAAGAATGACGTAATTTTTATTATTAAATTCAGGGTATAACCCCCTGAAATCAAGGTTTGAAGTTTAAAATATTGAATTTCGACAGAAAAGATGAGTTACAAGAAAAATCATCAAAATTAGAGTTTTGATGATGTAATGAAAATCTCTTGGCAGCATAATAAGGTTATGTCAGGATATCAGAATTCACTCTCTGAATTGCTGTAGCGTGAAAACCTTAAAAGTTATTGAGGATCAAAGTTTGAGCTTAAATTGAGCTGTTATGATCACACACTGTAACCTTAAATTAAGTTTAACAGTCTTAAGAGTGATAAAATTGGTGAATACTATTAGTTTATGATTAAAACTAATAAAATCCACGAAGTTTGGGGTTCTGCCAAGCCTCTGATGTCATCAAACTTAGAGTTATAGTGATAACTCTAAATAATGGTGTAATAATGATGTAATATGGTTTGATCATGATGTAATCACCCTCAAACCTTAAAATATTGATCAATTCCAGTGGATATGATTAGTACACGTCTACTAGAAGCCTGTTGGACTCTAGGAGGGAGGTATTTACTATAAATAGAGCTCTTTTTACTCTATTTTCCCCTCAGATGCATCAAAAACATTAAATCAATTAAATCAAAGGTAATTTCTTTATTCTTTATATATAAAACTGTTATATTATTAAAGACCAAAGACCACCTTGCTATAATCATCTATTTTGACGTGATTAAATCATTTATTTAATTGTTTTTGTTAAAAATCTCTCTAAAAACTCATTTCCACGTAAAAATACTGAATAATTTGTAATTTTCTTTATTTTTATTGTAAATACAATTTGAAAAGGTTGTATTTATATTTTTTGGCGTAAAATACTTCAAAATTATTATATTAAGTGTTAAAAGTAGGTTATTTTCTCTTATTATAATAATTTCTCTATTATTACTCTCTTAATAATTCTTTAATTAATATAAATAGTATTTATATTAATTCATAACTTTAATATTAGTAATATTATTGTTATTAATTGTTTTTTATTAATAAAAAACAATTTTTTACGCCTTTATTATTTGTTGGTAACAATAATAAAGAGCTTTATAATATATTAATTATTTTATATTAATATATTATTTATAATATTATAATTTCATATAATATTAATAATATTATTATGTTTATTTAATAATATATTATTTTTACGCCATAATAATAATATTTCTTTATTATTATTATTATTTTAATCTTATTTATTTCAATTATAAGGACATTCAGAGTACAATAAGTAATAAATTAGTAATTTTTACTTATTGTTTCATAGTCAAACCTTACACTCATAATAGCCGTGGCTTTTTCGGCACATTGTTTTTGCCAACCTCCTTGATCATTGTGCGGACATACCCACTAGTGTCGTGCTTTCATTGTCCTGTGCTGGATCAGTATAATGAACAAATGTACTGCTGGCCCACACTACCTGAATGAGCCCATGACAATCGGATAGATCAATCCAAAAATGCTCATTTGGGAAAATCAATTTCCCCCCTGTACACCGCTTTGATGCATCTCTTTGAATTTGGCCGGTCTCCTTATCAGCTTGAAACCACCATCCCGAAGCATACAGCGATGCATCCTTATCAACATGAGGTGCGTTTTTGAATCCATTCATGGTGAAAGTGAGTGCGGAAGCGAACTCAAATGCACCCTGATTTGCCGGAATATTGCCTTCATAGTTGACTTGATCAAAAGACGGAACCCCCAATGAATTGTAGAAATTTTGAATCTTCTAAAATAAATTATCCCCAGCATATCGTAAGGATTGACCTAGAATGCAACCCACCGAGCTAAGATTGGCACCTCGGTCCCGCCATTCATCTTTTGCATTTTCAATTTTGCCAGCACTTCCATACAGACCAAATTGTTCATTCTTCGTGGTGCATTTGCGCCACCCAATCGCGAACATAAATCCCTCCAGTAATGCTCCAT